>JAZHPH010000112.1:322068-375606 GCA_037356405.1 Nasonia oneida | reverse complement strand
GTCTAACTGGGTAATAAGAACTTGTAATAAATATCAATTTTTACAAGGAAAACTTAACTTTTTATTATCATCATTAATTAGATAATACAAATAATGAAAGAAGTATACAAAATAATACTTAATTTTTAGTCTCTCGCCTCTCTTTTTACATACGGCCGTTGGCCAGTACAGCAGTCTTTTACCTCAAAAAAAAAAAAATTAAGAGAGAAAGAAGAGAAATAGAAAAAAAGAAAATGCTTCATTGCACGGAATTGAGGTAAGGTACAGGAGGAAATGAAGTGGTTCGGCCGTTAGCCTGAGCTTCTTCTTCTACTTCTTCTTGTACTTGTCGCCGTATGTTAAGTCCATTCCATGGACGTCGTAATTGGGGCACTCGTCCAATCGAGCAATACCTCGGTATCCGCAAATGGGGCATTGCGGTCAGGTTCTGTGTAAGTCGGCAGCCTGTTTCTCGCTCGACGCTTCAATTCACGGTTACGGTCGAACTCTCTGTTCAACTGTTCGTTGGTTGGAGTCGGCCGTTTCTCTACGGCTGTTGTTGCTGGAGCGGCCGTGGTTTTCGACATCGTGTCGGGCTGACGGCTGGTCGAATCTGGCCTTACGGCTGTTGGAGCCGTCTTCGGGACAACCGGTGGCGCTGGCAATGGTTGCGGCTTCGCTTTGCATTTGGCCTTTAGAAATGCTACGGTTTCTACTAGGGTTGTGTCTCCCTTAGGTAAATCCGGCCGGTGGCCAAACTTCTCCTTAATTTCCGACCCAATAGCGATGGCTTCTTCCAGCGCAGCGATCAGCTCGGTTCTGAGCTGCGTCGCTCGGTCTCACGCCTGCTGTCTTCTGACTAGAGCCTGAACGAACTGTGCGTCTTCTATCACCTGCATTTCTTTCAGCAGAGCTTGCTTCCTCAGTTCGATCTCGGTCGGTGATTCCGGGATAGCAAAAATCGACCGGTTGAGAAGTTCGCTTCCCACCTTTACTCCGGATGGGACGTTGGCTGGTACTGCTGGCGCGTTGTCGGCCGTGTGGCTCATCGACTCTTCGACGATTGTTTGTACAATCCCCTTTGTGAACTTCCTGATGTCGTCCATCTTGCGATCAGCCGTCTATGTGGGAAAAAGAAAATTATGAGTGGAGAATGGGTCGGTATACAGAAGAATGAAGCTCCCTAATCGCGTGATTTTAATTGTCAACCGTACCCGCCGCCTTTTGCGCTCGCGTTTTCCTAGGAGAAAAACTATTCGGAACATCACGCGGTTTATTTTTCGAACCTTTCGGTCTTCCGCATTTCGCTTTGCCTACCTTGACGCTTACGGTGTTTGTCGGGTTTACAATCTTCGCCGGTAGTGTTTTGCGTTTTACAAGTAACCGCGTTTTTCTCGGCCCACCACGCTTTTTCGGTCGCTCGCTACTTGCGTCAGATGCTTTCGCTTCTTCAGTTTCTTCATTGTTGACGGACGTAGTCCTGATGTCTACTTGATCAGTAACTACACAGTCGTCTGCTGCTGCGACAGGCTCACAGTCGTTTCCTTCTCTACTGTGATACTTTTTCAAATATTCGACAGCAGTCGGTCTATCTACCGTTCCGTTTCGGTCAACTAGTTCGTAAATACCTGGGCTCAGTATACGGCTGATTTTGAAGGGGCCGATAAACGGTGGAGCTAATTTAGCTGACACTCCCTCCGCTGCTGATGACAGTACTCTATTCTTCTTCCAGACTTCGTCGCCTACTGAGTACTCCACGTTTCGGTGTCGGCTGTTGAAATATTTGGCCTGGTGCGCTTGCGCTTCTTGAGTGTTATCGTTAGCCGCTTCTTGGAGTTCTCTCAGCTTCCCCATCCTAGCCTTCCATTCAAATATAGCGATCTGATCTTCGTTGGCTATAGCTTCAATCTCCTCTTGTCGAAGCAGAGATTTGGGATGGCTCGGCTGTCTACCAAAATTCAGCATCGCCGGAGAAGTCTGGAGTGATTCTTGTGAAGCCGTGTTCATAGTGAATGCGAACTCTGCAATATGTTCGTCCCAGTTTTTATGATGACCCTCGATATATTCGCGGATCAGCGTTTTAATCGTGCGGTTCGCACGTTCTACGGTGTTAGGCTGAGGGTGATACGGTGGTGCGTACGTATGGTGTACTCCCCGTTCCTCTAGGAATTTATCCATAGCCTTATTTCGGAACTCTATTCCGTTGTCGGAAAAGAAGACTTTTGGCGTTCCGAACCGTAGAAAAACCTGTTCATTCAAGTTTTTAATGATGGTCTGAGCGTTGGCCTTTCGTATAGGTATGCATTCTACTCACCTGGTAAACATGTCTTGAAACACCAGTAAATATTCATAACCGTGAGTAGACCTTGGTAGCGGACCCATTACGTCACCAGCAACTGTTTCCCATGGACGCGAGAAGTTGCGAGTGCCCATCTGACCAGCTGGTTTTCTTTGTTCAACTTTGCATTGTTGACAGGTCAAGCAGCTTCGGACGTAATTCTCCTAATTTGTCACATCTTTTTTCATCGATGGCCAATAATATGACAGGGCGACTCTTTCTTGCGTTTTCTTGCGGCCAAAATGACCTGACGTCGCTTCGCCATGACACTCGTTCAAAACTTGAGCCTCTTTTCTCTTTCGGAAGTACTAATTTCCAAGCATTCTCATCTTCGAAAACATCATCGACGAATGCGTTAGGCCGGTAGGTATATAATTTTCCACCTAATACCTTCCAGCCGGGAAATTCTAACGGGTTATCAGTTACTTCCTTCTTTAATTCGGTGTACCATTTGTCAGTTGTTCCGTCCACTGGCGTAATACTCGCAATAATCGGACGTGTCTCTTCTGCGTCGTCTTCTTCGTAAAGTCTCGACAGCGCATCGGTAACCACATTCATTGAGCCTTTGCGATGTTCGATCGTGTAATCGTATTCCTGCAATTCAAGTGCCCATCTGGCTAAACGTCCAGTTGGATTTCGTAAATTACTTAGCCACTTGAGACTGCTATGATCGGTAATCACCAGAAAATGGTAACCTTCAACGTACGGACGGAATTTTTGTATCGCCCAGAGAACCGCTAAACATTCACGCTCGCTCGCTGAGTAATTCCGTTCTGCCGGAGTCATAGTGCGACTCCCGAACGATAACACACGTTCTTCCCCTTCTATCACCTGCGTTAAAACAGCACCAAGGCCTGTGCCAGAAGCGTCGCATTGTAAACAGAAGGTTTTATTAAAGTCTGGTCGGTGGAGAACCGGAGCGGATGCTATCAGCATTTACGTTGCTCGAACTCGCGTTCTTGGTCCTCCCCCCAAACGTAGTTTGTTCCTTTCTTAAGCAGTCGATTTAAAGGTTCAACTATCGTTGCAAAATCTTTGAGAAACTTCCTGTACCACGACGACATTCCCAAAAACCTGCGCAGTTGTTTTAATGTCTTCGGAGTCGGGTACACTATAATCGGAGCGATTTTATCCGGATCCGGACGAAAACCGTCCCTGTTGACGAGCACGCCAAGATACCGCACTTCCGATTGACAAAAATGACTTTTCTCGCGATTTATAGTCAATCGTGCTTTGGCTAGCTTCGTCAGCACGATCTCTAAGACTTTTAAATGGTCTTCGAACGTTTCGGTACAGACGATGATATCGTCCAAATAGCTGTAACAGTGTGGTTCGAGATCGGGCGTAATCAAGGAGTCGATCATACGCTGGAAGCAGGCAGGAGCACCAGCTAAGCCGAACGGGAGACGTTTCCATTGGAACAACCCCATTCCCGGGACCTTGAATGCTGTATACGGTCGACTTTTCTTTTTTATTTTTATCTGATGATAAGCGTTGCTCAAATCTATCGTAGATATGTAACGAGCACACTGAAGCTTACTCAAGATAGTATCCATGAAAGGTAGGGGGTAAGCGCTTACTTTGGAAACTTTATTTAATTTGCGGAAGTCGATGCACAATCGACGCTTTCCACTATTCCCCTTTTTCACCATCACGACGGGACTAGCCCAGTCGCTGAACGAAGGCTCGATGATATCTGCTGCTAGTAACTCCCTTACTTGAGAAAAGAGCATTTCTTCGAGTTTCTTCGAAACCGGATAGAATTTCTGTTTGATCGGACGACATGTCTCTACCTCTAGATCGAACTCCACCAAGTTCGTAAAGCCGAGCGGCCCATCATCTTTAGGAATTAACCGATCGAGTAATTCTTCTAACATCCGTTTCTGGCCTTCATGCAAATCCTGCAGGCCAATCGAAGCTAAGACCGGATGAGTGGTTCCGTCTGTTACCGCTTCACAGGCGTTTATGATTTCGGTTGAATTTACAACCGTTAACGTTCGTTCACGAGGGTTAAGCCTGACGTCGAATTGTAGAACGAAGTCAGCGCCTAAATTGCATCCTTCACGTAAGTCAGGTACTACTAGCGTAGTAAGCGTCCTGGTTTGTCCACCGATCGTGAAGGGCAATTCGACTGTTCCAGTCACCATTGAGGTTTTACCGTCAGCCATGCAGGCGCCTATTCCGTCACATGGTTTTATTTCTGCGTTACATGCACTGGCTAGTTGTACGGACGTAGCCCCGATGCAAGTTTGAGTGGCTCCTGGGTCGTAAAGGGCCCTGACCCTGAATTCACCTACCTGCACCTGCAGCCACCAGCGCTCGTCGGATAAAACAGCGTTACTACTGGTCGCTGCACAGTGTGCTATTGCAGTCGGATTTAGTTGTTCAGTCGACTGTGATGCCGAGATCCCTGAATTAACCTCGGGGTCAGTACGGATCTCGCTTACTGTTCCCCTTTGGCTTTTCCCACACAATTGGGACACGTCTTCTTCGTAAAGCCCGGTGACTTACAAGTCCAGCAAGCTAGTTTTCTTTTTTCCTTGTTTGCTGAGTCACTCGAGTTTCCAGATGATTTATTGGCCTCCTTGGAGTCGGATTTATTTTTCACATCTGTAGGCGTCGTGGACTTCGTCTGCTGATTTTCCGCAGAGGTTTTCTTCTTACCCTGGGTAAATCTATTGGACCCTTTTTGGTTCTGCCGGCCGTTGTTATCCTTCTTTGCTATTGAAGGGTAATTGTTGTTGACCCAAGTCTTGAACCAGAGGGGTGGCTCCTCTGCATCAGTTGGACAGATAGTTTCTATCGCCGGCTGATTTTTATTCTTTGCCTTCTCCGGTGGATTATAAGCCGCTCCTGGTAGTATAGATTTCTCCGGAGTAGGGGGTGGCTTGTAACGTGATTTTGCTCTCGTCCGTTTCTCGGCACTCACAGCTTTACTCTTGAATTCGTTTAGAGCTTCGAATTCCATTCGACCGAAAATCAATTTTAACTCTGGATTCATATTTTGATATAAAATATCCAGCTGTTGTCGAACTGGTAGGGCATCCGGCATACGGTTGAATATCATGACCATGCTAACGTAGTAATCGTTTACGTCTTCGTGTGGTCCCTGCGTACGTGAACTCGCCTTCACAATTAGTTGTGAGCGCTCTTCGTCTGTCATGCCGTACGTTGCTCTGGCTTCCTCGCAGAAATCTTCCCACGTGTGCCATTTCGGACGTTCAACCCTAGCCCATTTCAATGCTCTTCCTGATAGTAAAGAAGTGGTGTGTGATAACGCGTCTAACAATTCTTCCTCTGAAATTCTTAGACGAGCTAGTTTCCTGCAACCTTCTACTAATCTGATAAACTCTTCTACATCTTCTGTCGACGTGCCTCCGAATTTTACATTCCATTTCCGTATTTTGTCGTTAATATCGGCGGAATTTTCTCTCGACGTACTTTGGAGGTTAGAGTCATAATATCCAGACGTATTAGTCTGTAGGTTGCTTGGCCCACGTTCTGAAACCAGACGATTCGGACGTATTGGCTGGTCCCCCTCTCTCCAAACATTCCCACTCCTTTGCTGAGAATCATCAGTATATTGTGGTTGGTTTATTCTATGCTGATCGCACGTCTGGTAACCCTGGCTTTGATGACATGTAGATACTTGTGCCTGTTGTGCCATTCTGTTCAGTGCAAATATATTCCTCTCGTAACTCGATTGTGGTAACGTATACGGAGGCTGAATCGGCCGTAGTTGGCCAGGCGTATGGTTGTGTGGTGTCGTCTGTTGACTTAGCCTTCGCTGAGGTTGCTGGTATATGTCGCTACCTTCTAGTTCTGAAGTTGAGAGATTCTTGTTCGTTGGTTCGAAATACCTAGTCATGTACGTGTCATTAAAATCTACGTGTTTACTCTTGGTCTTTACTGATGGTGGTGCATCTTCTCTCGACCGTGTACATTCTGATGTTCCTAAACGGGTACTACACGCTGGAGGCTCTCTCTGAGCGCTGTTAGCTATACGTAATTTCTTTATATATTCGCACGCCTCATCTCGTATTTCCTTATACTGTGCGATTTCGTCGTCTTTCTTTAATAGGTCGTCGACGACTCTTTTCGGTAATCTATACGTGCAGCCGTCGCTGGCTAAATACATCAGGAAATCGACGTTCGATGTTCTCTCTTGTTCATCCGCTAATTCTGGGGAATTCGCGTCTATTCTTATTTGATCCGGATTTCCGAGGCCTTCCTCAACAACGTCATTCCCTACCGCGCTAGTATTACCGCACGGATTGCCACCGAAAATTGTTGCTAACGCTTGTCGAACCTGTTCTCTATGTAGCGGTTGACCGAACCCTATTGTTACTGGTTCCAACCAGCTTAATTCGTTTTCGACGCCGCTTGGGTTGCTGCAATCCGCAGGCTGATACGCCTGTTGCTCCTGACTTTCGGCATCAGGATTGCTGGTTGCATTTCTTTGGTGCAAAATTCTTAGGTTTATTTGGTTCGCGTTCCGCTCTTCTTCTTCAAATATGCCACTGACTTCTTGAGGGATATAATTCGTTATGTACGACGCGCGTCGTGTCGCTCGCGACCTAAATAACTCCTCCGAATTTAACAAGGTTGACCTAACGTATTCGTGTCCATCGATCACGTGGTCTTGTATCGCTACATGCGATCTGCTTAAGTCTATGTACGAGCCAGTTAAAGACATTGTGCTCGTTGAGTATGCTGACATTTAATAGAAGCAGAGCCGAGTCGAATTCAGTACAACCATAAAAAACTCAGGATTCAACAATCCAAGTTATTCTCGAAGTGAATTTAATAATTAGTTGTCGACACTGGAACACACGTTTGCTTTTTCGATTAATACGTGTGATTTAATTTTAATCACTCAATTAAATTTGTAGAACGGTAATAATAATTTGTTTTTGAACCGCGATAAATTGCCTGATAGAGCAAGTAATCACGCACGTTTTGTGCTACAAGTTTTTAAATCTGAGAAAGAGAAAAAACTTACTAAATTGTAAAAAAAAAATTCCACTTTAATAAATTATTTGTGAATTTAAATGTTACTAACTCCCTCTATCATGCAAATTTTTTTTTCTTACGCGAATTCGAAAAAGCAATTATACGCCGGAGCGGCTGTGTGTTGATTGTATATGTATATTTATTCGTACGTTTCTGTACTCAACTACACAGTTATTTTTCTCACAAAACCAGGCTCAAGATCTCACGAAAATTTTCTAAATTATTATCGCGATTTATGCCATAACATTCCTAATAACACAACAATTTGTTGAACTGCGAGATTACGGCTTAAACAGTAGTCAAGTTCAAAAATTGCATCAGAGTGCAAAAAGAATTCTCAAAACCCATACAATAGTTTGAATTCCTATACTGATTATAGTTCATCCGTCTCACTCGCACTCAGCCAAAAATTCCCTGCCTAACGGGCGACACTGTATGAATTCGAGCTCTCGGTTCGCGACGCGCGATGTAAACAATGTATACGCTTGCTGTCGCTGGCCGCTCGGTCGTTGACCGTTTTGAATTTTGAAGGTTGATGCCTGCCGCTAGAAAGTTAAACTGCGCGTATTATTCGACGCTGTCTAATACTTTTTACCGTTGCGGTCAGTTTTTTTTCGAGTCTCACTTACGCCTACAATGTGTCGACACTGTAGCACGAGTAGCCGCTATACAATTTTTGTACACTCGCGAGTTAAATAGCTTGACCTTGACACACGTTTTGGGGCGCCATTGATAACACTCAGTTAATATCTTTCTGCCGTGTTATAACCAGGGCCAGAAGGGCCCTGTTTATTGTAAATTAATGTCGGGCGTGCTGATGGCACGGCTCGGCCGACTCGGATCATGCACGTGTTTTTACACGGGCCCGCGGAGGCGGCGTAGGTCGGGTCGTAGGAAATAACACACGAGAAGTTTAGATAAGGAACTGTATATTCAATTGTACTGTACACAGAGGTGCAAACGCCGCACACTTCGACGAACGATAAAGAGAGACGAGAGATATTACCCCGTCGACGTGAGAGAGTGAGAGTGCAGGTACTTACAACTCAGTAGTGCTTAACGCAACGGGCGTGGAGATGCAGCAGTTCGGACGGGCGTCGCAGCGGCTCGTCAGTAACGCACGGACGAATATCGTTCGCTCTCGAGATGCTCGCAGGAACCACAACAAACACGCGTATAGTAGCAGCGCGAGCTACTCGTGTGGATAGCGCAGCGAGACTAACTCTAGTCGCGGCTCTCCCGGCCGTCGGCACATCATTGTCATATCTCGCCAACGTTGTGCGGCCAGGCCGCAACCGCGCTACCTATGCTCTCACTCTCTCTGTCTCTATCTTGCCTCGTCTCTTGTTCTCGCTCGTTTCGGCGCTCGTTGGCAGCTTGCTGAAACAATAATCTTATTACAATTAGTACATGATTAGCCGTTAGACATTTGACGTGCACTCGGCCGTCACAATATATATATATATATATATATATATATATTGTAAAGGGGTAAGACTTTTATTCGCCTAAACGACGTTGAATGAGATCGCTATCCCGGATAGCACCTCAACGCCAGCGATTAACCCGCGTTGCAATGCAGCTTATCCCGCTGCTTCTTCTTGTGGATACCGCACCTTCTGGTGCGTTCTCGGCTACTCAGGTGCGTTGAAGTTGCTTGTTCAACGCCCGCGTAGGCGGCGGTAATCGCGGGAAGGGATTAGCAAGGTGGCGGTCGTTAAATAATAACAAAAAGTCGTAAAAATAAAAAGACTAAGGTTATATTTAAGTTCGCGAGATAAACGTGAATTTACAATACATCGAGAGACAAAATAATAATGCCCGAGTCGCAACAACTTTGCGACTCGTCGCGAAGCCGGAGTATCTGAGCTCGACGCGTGTTACGTCGCGAAGGCCGCGCGTCTCGCACCACGCAGGTGGTATCCTCGCGCACAATTTCTCTCTCAATCACTGCGCGCATCCACACTAACCTTCTGCTGGTCCTCTCGATGACGCCGTCGCCAATCGTCGTGGTCTAACGCTGGACCGCTCGGCAGGACCTGGATCGGCCTACCGCACTCACACACACTCCTTTCTCAACGCCGCACGTACCGCGAAAAGCCGATGAACGCACTTTCCCGATACGAGCGAAGTCGCGTGTTTACGATTCGGGAGCCGAAAGCTATCTGTCCTTCTCGCTGGACTAGCCCGCGCGCTCGCTCGTTCCGTCCCTCTCGCGCCTTCGAATTTCGCACGTATTTTCTATCGCGCGCGCGACTCTCTGTACTCTCGTCGCGGCGCAGCAGTACTCATACCGTTTCGTGTTAGCCGAGGTGCTCAACACGTTACAATATGGGTCATTCCTATAAATTTCGTCAAATAAGCATCGGAGGCGGGGGGCTCGACAAATCGGCCCGCCAAATTTTTGTGTGAAAGTACATTAGAAAAAACGGCTATTCCTAAATTTTCAGCCCAGTAGGTTCCTCCTAGCTCCCGTAACAAATGATTGAATTTTCAAAAATCGTATTTAATATATATTAAATAAAATTAATTAATTTAATAACATATATTAAATGACATATTAAATACGCAACAGAGGAAATACGAAATTTAATGGATTAAAATACATACTTATAATTATTTTGTGTAAGGGGTGGTTTACCCCCCTTAGGGGTAATATTTTTTAAAAAGCCGAAAGACGTCAACTTTATTTTATTATTATGGATGTTTTCAAATTGTTTGCAATTTTTTTTAGGCTTTTGAAACTTTTTTATTATTAAATTATGCCAAAAAATATATGTTTTCGACCCCTAAAAAATAAGGGATGCCACCCTTACTCTTCAAATCACCATGAATTACTTGCTCTTGTTGTAAGAAATAACCTCAAATTTGTTTCGTTAAAAAATATTTATTTTAAGGCGAGATATTCAGAAAAAACGCTTTTTGGGGGTTAACTTTGGGGGTCGTTTTAAATTATTCCATTCAAAACTCCAGAACGAGAGTGAGCTAGCCAGTCGGTAACTACGAGCCAGTACCTTCAAAGTAAGTCGTTTGTCCGTATCCTTTTTTATACGTTATCGTCAGTGTCGCATGCAACGTTATTGTGTCAGTTCATAGTGTCGTATCTTTACCTTTTCAATATATTTGGAAGCCACTCTGAGTCTCGTTACTCAGTGAGCTATCACTATCGCTCCGTCAGTCAAGCTATCGGTCAAATCGCGCGCTTTTTACCTTTTTCCTAGGCGGTATCGCGTGAGCGGACTGTGCTAAATAAAAGGTCGCATCGACACACATTGTCAGGATTCGTAATTATTTCTAACGTGCGAGTATTTGCTCTGTGCGGCCGCCCGGACGTAACAATAAATGCATGTGCTGGAAATCATATTAGAAAATTTCATACAATGGCTGCAGCATTTAAATAAATAAATGCGCTGGAGCACTTAAAAGTAAATTTTGTGAAACAACTGCAGCATTTTAATAAATGAATGCGCCGGAATACTTAAAAGTGAATTTTGTGAAACGGCTGCAGCATTTCCAGATAAATGCATGCGCTAAATACCATAATATGAAATGACATAAAACAGCTGCTGCATTCCAAATAATAGATGCACTAAAAATTAATAAAATGAACGAAAAAATATATATAACTTTCGAAAAATATACCATACCAGGCACGTCCTAGCCGTGAAAGTCGGGTAACAACATAATAAAGTTGGCTAACTTTGAAGGATAAAGAACATAATTTTCGATTATTTCTTTTCTTATATATTGCAAGAATATCGGACTTCAACCTTCTACGAGACACCATCGTTGAAAATTTGTTCATACCTAAAAATAGGTAAGTCAAACTATATGAAATAGATTAATAGGCAGACTAAACGTTTGGAAGGCTACGGAGGTTGAGTTTATATAAATACAGTCTTGTTTTTCATCAATGACGTCTGCTCATGCGAAAAATATATAAGTAAATAGCATAAGCAATTGGTTTCAGTGCTCATTTTGCTCTAAACTCGAAGCAGTAAGATAATTTGATCATAGTATTTTAATCAATACAATTTTCTAGAATTTTCTTAAATTATTTTTTACTCGAATTATTGCAGTATCGGAAGCAGACTAAACGTTCGGAAGACTGCGCAGGTTGAGTTTATATAAATACTTTCCTGATGTTTATGACGTCTGTGAATGCGCGATAATATGTATAAATAGCGTAAATAATTGGTTCCAGTGCTCATTCTGCTCTGGCCTCTAGAAGCAGTAAGATCGATCAATCCTATTATTTTGATTATTAAATTTATTTGGAATATACTTTTATAGTTATTCACACAAATTTATTGCAGTATCAGAAGCAGACTAAACGTTCGGAAGACGGCGCAAGTTGATTTTATATAAATATTTTCCTCTTGTTTATTAATGACGATTACGCATGCGCGAAAATATGTACAAATAGCGTAAAAAATTTGTTCAAAAGCTGATTCTGCTCTGACCTCTTGAAGCGGTATCATAATCATAGTCATAGATAATTTAGTATCATAAACAGTAATTTTCTGAAGTCTGCGCAGGTTATCATTTATATTATTACTCATTTAAAGTGTGTTTAATAAATTCAATCACTACAACCTTGTGCATATATTGACTTTATGGATTTCAATGGAGGGGCGTTGTTCGTTTTAGCGATCGGTGAGACGGGTCTGAAATCGTTACCTTCAAGTTAATGCTATTAACCTGCAAGTTAATACAAGGTTGTTGATTAATTGATGATTCAAATGAGATTTTAATGTTATAGAGAGGTCACTCTAATTCATAAAAAATCATGAACTCGGAAAATTGGAGAACCGAAGAAACGAAAAACCGGAAAAACGGAGAACGCCAAAATAAATTTCTCTTTAATATAATAGGGGATTCGTGAATTTATTGTTTTTGCTTTCGCGTTGTCGTTTCTCGTTTCTATTACTTTGATCTACTATAGTCAGTTAATTTACATTAATTGAATTGTTAATTCAATCCTTCTGTTATCGTATTTCATTCAGAGTCATCTTATCTCATCTCTCGCAGTGTCCTATTGGAAAGGGCATTGACCTATTTTTACTATATTTCTATACAATCGTGTGTTCAAATAATCATTTGCGTTATTATTTTTACTTTTTTTTATTCTTGTGCTAATGCGAAAACTCAGCATTTCATACAATGCTGTGCATGCGTAGAGTGCATATAGAGACATCGGAGCAATATGGACATTTAATGCTCAGTCCGCTATACGACGATCACGTATATCATCCTTCGAATGGAAACATTACGTACTGTTAACGGAGTTTTGTATCCTACATTTTATGAAGCTGCTATTGCAAAACAGCTCAATAAGTTTTTTGCTTTTATTTGCATTTTTCATAACTTAATCAATGCACGAGAATTATATGAGAAATATAAAAGTAATTTTTATGATCCTAAATATGAAGAATGTGAATCTGAAATGAAGTGTTTCTTGTGCAGAGAGGCAAAGATGCCCTGTGATAAGACGGCGCATGCTCCAGGAACCGGAGCGTGTGCGGTCTTCCGCAGGGCTCTAAACGCGGCTAGGACCCAAAAATAATGGCGCGAATACTGCAAGGCAATCTGCACAGGAGCAGGTTGGCCCCATTAGAGACGTGTCAGATGAACTCGTGATCGGAGGTGATTTCAACGCGAGGGCCGTAGAATGGGGCATGTCAGCTACAAATAGGAGAGGCAGGGCCATCCTTGAAATGGCAGCTAGACTAAATTTGGTAGTAGCGAACGAGGGTAACACCACTACCTACCGTAGACCAGGTTATGGGGAATCCATACCGGATATAACCTTCGTAAGCGAAATGACTATACACAAAATAAGAGACTGGCGCGTCACGGAGGAATATACAGCAAGCGACCACCAGTATATTCTCTTTAACATCAACGAAGAATCCGCGAGCACAGCAAGTAGGAATCAAGACCGGATGCCAAGATGGAACACCAGACGGATGGACCGAGGAGTACTCCAGGAGGTGATCCAAAGTGCGGAACTCCCATCCAGCGGACTACCGCACGAATTAATTGGACGAGAAAGAGCTATGACGCTAGTAGAAAGAACTACTAAACTGGTAACAGAGATCTGTGACGCAACTATGCTTAGGGTGTCCACCAGCCACCAGAGGCGACCTGTTTACTGGTGGACGGATGAAATCGTGGAGCTAAGAAGAGAAAGCCTCAAAGCCAGAAGAAGAGCCCAAAGGAAACATAACCGTCCTGAAGCTCCAGATCTGGATAAGAAGCACGAAGAGGCGCGCAAATAACTCAGAGACGCGATCAAAGCAAGCAAACGTAGGTGCTGGAGCAGGATTATCGACGAGGCAGAGAATGACCCATTTGGAAAGGGATACGTTATCGTAACGAGGAAGATAGGCGAAATGCGGCGAATGGAACCGATGGAGGCAGTTGCGATTGAGAAAATAATTGACAAACTGTTCCCCACCCACCCCATCAGACTCGAAAAAGACGAGACGAACGGACCGACTGACGAGATCCCCCTGTTTACCGAGGGTGAGCTCATCGCGGCAACTTCTTCCCTGAAAAGCGGTAGAGCACCGGGACTGGATGGCATTCCCGCGGAAATACTCAAGGCTGTTGAGTTACACAGCGGCCTGAGTTGCTCCTGGAAATGTACAATCAGTGTCTCGTGCAGGGCGTATTTAGCACACGATGGAAAAGGGCGAGACTAGTTCTCATCGAGAAATCGAAGGGAGAGGCCGGCGCAGATCCTTCTTATAGGCCGTTGAGTCTGCTGGACACAATGGGGAAGACGGGCGAAGCGCTGCTCAAGCCGCGGATACTAGGAGTTGTTAGAGAATCAGGGGACCTTTCTGACAAGCAGCATGGCTTGAGAAAGGGTCGGTCAACGATCGGAGCCATTAGAGAGGTTACCTACACGGTAAAGAGGACAGACGCAGCCTGTCACGCGACAAGATCAATCGTTCTACTCGTGACGCTGGACGTTAAAAACGCGTTTAACTCGGCTAGATGGGTAGATATACTAGATGCTCTGCGGGCGTTTGGGGTACCGTGGTACATCATGCGACTGGCGGAGGACTATTTGAGGGGCCGGGTCATTGTATACGACACGGCTGAAGGCAAGAGGAGCAGATCCATAACGGCAGGGGTGGCATAGGGCTCGATCTTAGGGCCGGACTTCTGGGGTATCCTGTACGATGGGCTTCTGAGACGACGTCATACTCGTTGGGTACGCGGACGATGTTGCGGCGGTAATCACAGCCAGGAATGTAGAGATCGCGCAAGCCAAGCTAAATGCGGTAATGTGTAGGGTGCTGACGTGGATGACAGACCACGGACTGACCTTGGCACTGGACAAAACGGAGATAGTAATCCTGACTAGGAGACGTATACCGACCATCATACCGATGACGGTGGACAGAGAGACGATCATGACAAAACCGGCAGCTAAGTATCTGGGGGTGACTCTGGACACGAAGCTGAACTACGGGGCTTATTTAGACCGAGTATGCGATAAGGCAATGTTAAAAGTAGCGCAGCTTAGCCGACTAATGGCCAACGTGCGCGGGCCTAGACCATCTGTTAGGCGGCTTCTGATGGCGACCACAAACTCCATCCTGCTTTATGGAGCGGAGGTGTGGGCCGACGCTATGGAAGTAAAGAAATATAGGAAGCAAATAACCTCGGTACAGCGCAGAGGCGCATTGAGAGTTGCTTGCTCCTACCGAACGGTTTCGGGAGAGGCAGTAATGATAATCGCGGGAGTGATCCCCGTGGATCTGCTTGCAATTGAGCGAAAGCGGATCTACGAGAGACGTAACGAGGCAAATAAGGTAACCATTGCCACCGAAGAACGCGATCGGACGATGCGAAAGTGGCAGGAGCGATGGAACGAGTGCCACCAAGCGAAATGGACCAAAACAATGATAAAGGAGGTAGATCGCTAGAGTTGACGATCGGGGCGCTCACGCCTGAGACAGTAGTAGAATCGATGCTTGAAAGCAAGCAGAAATGGGACGAGATAACGGCGTACATGGAGGCGATTCTCCGCGCGAAAAACAATGACGGGTGTCTGAAAGACTAGTTGACGGCTAGAATAGCATAAGACAGGCGAACCCCCCGAAGGAATGCGAAGGCGGCTACCGGGGGGGGGGGGGGTTTCGCGGCCATTGAGAGGTGGAGTTTTAGTGGGTATGCCTGACGTCTGTCCCGCGTCAGGAGAGTCCCACACACGGGGAGTCTCGCACGGCCCCTGTCATGGTGCATTAAGCATTTCTCCAACTCTCCGGATAAACCAAAAAAAAAAAATATGAAGAATGTGCAGGTGAAAATATAGCACTAAATGCAATTAGAAAAGTAATGCAAGCAAACAGTTTCAAAGCAACATTAATCAAAAAAATATATATGATGCAGTTTTGGAAAGTTTAAATTATAAACGGTATAAGTGTATTTTTATTAATGAACCAGGAGGGAGTGAAAAAAGTTATTTACTCAATGTTTTAATAGATTACTTAAAATTAGATAATACATCATTTTTATGTATTGCTTAGACCGGTATTGCAGCGAACTTCAGTAATGAAAGAAATTATTCTAATTCTAAAAGACAATTAAATTATAACCATATAATTGAATTCAACAACATTTTGAAATTGTACTCGATTTTTGATAAGCAATTTGCAGTGAATTTTCCACGATTATCCAATATTTAACCTTTTGGTAGACATAAAGAATATATTCAAATTCAAAGAATATATCAAATTTTTCTGGTTCGTGTTCAAACAGTCACTGTATTTGTTTGTGGTACAAAGAGAATGTAATATGAATTTTTGATAATATTAACAAGAAATGTCTTGATAATGATCATACAATTTTTATTGATAGGTTGTTTCAAAATAAAGATAATTAACGCATATCTTTTGAACAAGTACAGTATCAGACTAATTATTATGATTGTGGTGTTTTTGCTATAGCATTTGCAGTCGCTATTGTATTTAATATTTGCCCGTGCAATGTTCAATTTAATATTTGTAAAATGCGAGAACATTTTATTAGAATGTATGATATATTAACTTTATCATTTTTTCCAATATCAGAAGATTATAAGTGTAAAATTTATTTTTAAACAATTGCTAGAATTTCAATTATAAGAAACGCTACTCACGCAATAAAATTTGCTAAATTCAAATTTAATTTTGATAAAATTTATATTGAGGAACTTGAGGTATTATATACAGCAATCATTAATTAACTCTTTTAGAAACAGACACAACGAAAAAGTAACTGCTAAAAATCAATCAAATAATAATATAGATATAATAAAATCTTAATTTTAGCTGATAAAACAACTAATAATTGTATTCATTATTTTGAAAGAATCATACCGATGGATGTGGATAACAATGACATTGTATATTTATCAATTCAAACTTGCAAAAAAAGCTGCTAAAACAAAAATTTGATTAAAACAGTAGAGTATTGTATAATACCATATCGATAATAGATCAATAGATAATTGATTTGTTTTTCCACATTGCCCATACTAATTATTAAAATTTAACTGTCACATTACTGTTGAAGTGTGTTTAACTGTATACTGCGTTAAATATTTATTTAAATATACATTTTTGAAAATGATTTATATTAATGTGATTTTTAGTAATTGATACAATTAGAATTGTACATAATTTCAAATATTTTGATATTTCAACACTAAAATATGTATATATGTATATATTTATGTACAAGAAAGGGTTCAACATTATTTAAGGTTTATGAATAATACTTTTCAAATTTTTATCAATTAACTATTGATTGATTTCCGATTAACTCCTTAGGAGTACTTCAGCAAATATACATAATTTTGGTCTCTTCCTGTTTATTTTTGGTACATTTCCGGTTTATTGCCGGTTATTTCCGGTCACTTCCGGTTCATTTTGTATTTGTATAGATTAGTTCTGGTTCACTTCCGATCGACTTCCAGTCAACGTCTGGTTTACCCCGACCCTTGAGGAGGCGTAGTTTTGGGGATAAAGTGAACTTAAAGCCGGAGACTACCAGACACATTTTAATATAATAGAGGATTTTTCAATACATTAATTTTTTTTTACTTTTCATCGGCTTTCGGTTTACTATTGATTAATTTTTTATTCATCCTTCAGGAGTAGTTGAGCAAATATACCGCATTCCGGCCACTTCCTGTCCATTTTCGGTATATTTTTGGTTCATTTCTGGTTATTTTAGGTCCTTCCAAGTCATTTTGTATTTTCTCGAATTACTCCTGGTCAATTTTCGGTTCACTTCTGATCGACTTCCGATCAACTTCCGGTTTACCACAACAATTTAGAAAGGGTAGTTTTGGAAAGAAAGTGAACTAATAGCCAGAGACTATCAATGACCAGACACATTTTAATATAATAGAGGAAAAGTATTGTTCTGAATTTAATACTTACTACTGTTACTGCATCATTAAGTAAACTTTCTCCAAATACTACAATATACAATATTTCGTTCACATGAATTTCTTCAAAAACTGCTAGAACTGCGACAGGATCTACGGCACTTATAAGAGCTGCAAAAAGGAGCATATCAAGTATTGGAGTTTCGCAAGAGAAAAAGCCACTTCTTCCTATTAACCACAACGTAAAACCTGCGAATAAAAAATAGAATTTTTCGAATAATACAAATTATGTCTGTACATAAATGAAATATCAGCATTTGTCTTGAATAATTAGATAAATAGATCGTAAAATGCATTATAATTACAATACAATAATTACATTTATTCGTATTATTTTTACAATCTTTCAGCACATCTGACTTTACGATCATTTTTCTTAATGTATGTACCCAAAATGCATGTTGAGTAAATTTGAAGGACTAATCTAAAACTTTAAAAATATGTGTTAGTATTGCATGATTTTTGTGTTTTATGACCTATCAAACGGGCTAAAGTAACAAGCGGAACTCGGGGTGAAAATTGAATCAAATGTCTTTCTAAATTCAAACAGTAGCAAGACGATGCGTACCTGTTTGTCTTTGTTGGTACCAATCCTGCGTGTTTTCTGTCAATTCGAGTACCGCTGTCTGCATCGAATGATATAGACGTTTTTATTGTTTACTAAGGCATCGAAAACTCCATGTTGAATGATTTTTCCTCGCGCTTGATTAGTTCGTTTGTTCAGTCTAATGCCTCGTGGGGCATGTTTGTGTCGTCTTTTTAAAACTTCTCCATCCATGGAAAGTAACCTTTCTCTCTCGGTTTAAATTTTTGCTTTTCCCAGGAGAAAGCTTTCTAATAGTAAAAATTTTGATATCAAAGAATTTAATAGATTTCGATGTTTTTAAAATGCTCCTGGGTCAGGAAAAGTGGATTTTGAAAAATGTATGTCTGTATGTATGTATGTATGTACACTCAATATTAGTTAATTCTCGTGGAACGTTTCAAATTGAATGGCAACAGCGCTTGTAAATTTTGAGTTTTGTGACGTAGCGCTAGAATCGCGTTTTACAAGTTTTGTAGTTTGCGCCTGAAGAGAGCAAGGAAAGCTAAACAGACTTAGTGGCGCGAAATTCAAAACTCGCATTGTCGATGCCAAGAGAATCTTTTGTTTAAAAAAAATCGCTGCACATAAAGAGAAAGAGAGAGAGAGAAAGAGAGAGAGGGAGAGAGGGAAAGATTAAAAAAAAATTGCTTTATATTTTTTTAATTAAAATACTGGGAGAAATGTTATTAAATTAATAAAAAAACGATAAAAAATAAATAATGATATTTTATTTATTGTGAATTTTATTTATTTTATTTTATGACTACATTTATGACATTCTTTACAGAATTTGATGATTATATCTATATCAGATGGTGTGATTTAGCAATATAGTAGATACGTATGGTCAAACTGCGGCCTTGTTATCGCAGGTAAACATGTCCAGTCTGATAATCATCATTAAGCCAGCTCATGTCACTGCATCCATAGACGTATCAGTTTCTTGCGTCTTCAATATCAAGAAAAAATCCATCATACAATAAAAAATAAGCAATATTTGTACATCAACATAAAAAAGCTCATAAACCTACGGATGCAGTGATATATGAGCTGGCTTGGTGGTGAGTAGTGACAAGATAATGCGAAAAGTTATAGTACTCTGCTTACACCAGAACATAAGTTATAAATAATCTCTGATGCCTTGCTACGATAAGAAACTTGAAGCTGAAAGAGAAGATTTTTATAACAGTTTATAACAAGTAGGAATTTGTGGATCTTGGATACTTTTACATGCTTTTTGGTTGATTATTATTGGTCTGGAATCACTATTGTTCCAGTCGAGCAAATGCTGTATCTGCTCCGGTTTGACTGGGACAATAGTAATTCCATACTACTATTAATAATTAACCAAATAGCTTGTAAAAGTAGGCACAGCAAGACAAGAGAAACTATTCGAAACTGATGAGTTGCAAAACAGTTGTGCAGTGAAAAAGTATCAGTATTTTCTTCTTGTTTGTGATCTGACTTCCTGTCTCCGTGGGGTTTCTTTTTTCTCTCACTAGCACCAAAACTTGATATAGCAGTACTGTGCTTTTGGTATGGTACTCGTATAATGTCTTAATTTTTCAGGATTTTCAGAGTTATTTGTTTGGGCGGCATTTCCACTACTAACTGTTAAAAATATATAAATTTATATTTTAACAAGATTGTACAAATACTTAATGGATACAGTTTGAAAAAGATCTATTTGTGCAAAATTGTAAAATTTACCTGCAATTACTTTCAGCTATCACAGATTCATTTGAACATGCATGTAAGAAACTTGCAAGATCAGATTCGAGTAACGGATCTGTCAAATCTTCCAAGTACAAGCCTCTGCTTATTTAAAATGGCTCTAAATATATACTACGTATGTTTGGTGAAAGAATCTTCTATAAAATCAGTCATGGAATCATTTGCTTGTATTGGTTGATGAAGAAGCAGTTAAGTACTCAACTCTTCATCTTTTGTTTCAGAAAAACTGGAGTTCATAATAGAATCATCTACAGCTGAATTGTCCAACTCATTAGAACGACTTTTAGTAACTATATCATCCAAGCATACGTCGTCTGGATGAATCGATGGAGTACTATTTTCCTCCTCTGTATCCCACATTTCAGATTTAGCCTTAAGATCAGGTGGTTCATTTTCAATCCATGGTATTTTATCCCACTCTTCTTCAGAAAAATTTCTTCTTCTAAACGGTCCTCATTTATGGAAAACTTTCTTATGTAATATACAGGATCATCGAGGATTTTCTGCTCGTCCTAGTGATTATCTATCTCATATGGATATTCGTGAGTTGTTACAGGATTATAAAGACCTTCCGTACCTGTTAGTTTTTCAACACTCAAATCGTTGGTTTTATGGAAGACTGCCATTTGTGAACAAACACCAAGATTTTCAGTTCCTGGTGGTCCATCACATATTCCATGGAACGTTGCTTCATACTCTGGGAATCTTATCACAATATTGTTTGCCCTAAAATTAAGTAGATAATTAAATACTATGTTGGCTAATAAAAAAAATTGTAGATTGCTAAAAGAAATAAAAAATAACTGTACCAATCTTGAAACTGTATTCTTGTCCATTCAAACTTGTGATCCCAATCCCTCAATTTTACCATGCTTGTAAAAAGTACATTTAAATCTGCATTTGGTGTTGTAATGATTGCTACTTTGGGCCTTATATATTCAAATATATTGAAACTGTCTCAAAAGTAAAACCATGCAGAGATTGAAAACATGGATAGAAAACATGGAAGAGCACGATTATCATCGTGCAGTCTCCTTTTACCAATCTGAAGAATACTCTAACCTCTAATCCCAGGCGCTATTCGTCTACTACTTGTCTGCTATGATCGCAGAGAGACAGAGACAGAGACAGAGGTTTATAAGCACACAGATTGATAGAGTCAAAGAGGGGGAGGGGGAGACCGATTAATACCGCAAAATTTAACAGTAATATGAGCAGGTGGCGTTTGTAACAAATAAATAATTATTTGTACCAAACTTGACAATAACGCAAATGAAATATTATTGATACTTAAAATGATAAAATTATCGAACGTTTACGCGTCCATTAGCGTTCTCTTCGAGCTGCCGAATCTGTCGAATGACATTCTTTTTAAAGCCCTCCTAACGCTGCGTGAAATTAAATAGAAAATGCAGTTTCACCAGCACTCTTCTGGAGGACTCGGTGAACGTTCCAACCCTCCTCCCTCGGATAAGAAGCCGCTGGAGATAACCATACCTCTTTCTGAGACAGTTCCATCTCCGATGGACAAAATTAACTAAAATGAAACAAATTAGATATAGTTACATGAAAAATTAATAAATTAACATTGTCCATATTTTATAACTAACCATCTAACC
This sequence comes from Nasonia oneida, assembly GCA_037356405.1. Lineage (NCBI taxonomy): Eukaryota > Metazoa > Arthropoda > Insecta > Hymenoptera > Pteromalidae > Nasonia > Nasonia oneida. The sequence continues at coordinate 353,884 of JAZHPH010000112.1, read as the reverse complement.
CTAATTGCTCACTGATCATCTCGCCTTTATATGATGATTTTGGCTATATGGGTGATTTTTGTCGTAGAGCATGGGATGCTCCCTCATTCGCGCAGAAATTGCGATATCTTCTGGCCTCATTTTAGTCAACAATTTAAGTTATAAATAATACTTGTCAAGTCAACTACTGAATTTTTGCAGTTAGCAGTCATTTTCAAACAAGTGAAAATCGCGCGCCGTCATTTTTAGAGCGCCGCACTGTGGCGAAATGCCAATTATGGCGCTCTTTTCAAAATTCGAATAGTAATCAAATTTTTAAAAAATAGTAATAATATTTTATTTGGATAGATGATTAAAATAGACATTTATTTCAATCCAATATTATTAAGTTGTCCAGTATTAATTAAAATTTAAGGTTTTTAGTTTTTGACATTTTTTTTTAGTTTTCTTTAAAAATATTAGCATTTTAGCATAAACAATTTTCGAATGGTGGAGAAGTTCTTCAAGATACTTCAGCAATGCATCAAATGCTGAAGTCACATAATTATTTGTAACAAAATAAATATATGATTAGTTTTTTATTAATTTTACAAATAATTTTCAAATTTCTTACAGTTTTAGTAATTTATGTAGGCACCTCTAGCTTCAATCACAGCTTGCATTCTCCTGGGCATTGAATTCATCAGATTATGGCAATAGTTATTTTCTAAATTGTTCCAAGCTCTACACGAGCTACTACACGACGGAGTTGTCCATGATTTTTGGCCGTATCTGGAGTCCAATCCCTTAACATTTCTGACCACAAATTTTTAATGGGATTTAAGTCTGGAGATCTTGCAGGCCAAGGAAGTCGATAAAGACGTAGATGTGCTCCATACCATTGACTTATTGATATATACTGGTTCTTCATCTGGAATTCTTGTTTGTACTCGAGGAAGAAGCCAACTATCCAGAAGTCCTTTGTATGTCTCTGCATTCAGCCATACAGCAATTTCCACCAGGCTACCTGGTTCAGTAGCAAACATCTATCCCCAGCAATTCATATTGACACGACCACTGTGGATTTTTGGCAGAACATAAGGTGCATCATACCTTGTCCCAACTGGTCGCCAAGCCCTATATCTGCTGTCCTTTTCAGTTGTAAATTGCTGTGAAAAATTAAGCGTTTAGAATAAGTCTTTATAATTACAAAATATGAATATTAGATTATATTATTTATGCTTATACTTTTTCATCCATGCATATGGTTCTGCTCCAAAGCTTCTGAAACGTCCAAGCTGAATGTTGCAAAGCAAATTGATCACGAGCAACAAAATTTGGGTCAGTGAGCACTGATTTCTTAGCAGCTTTCCGGTTATTAAGTCTACCACGCTCTTTCAAAGCTTTTCTAATTGTCCTGTAGGAAACTTCTAAACCTAAAATATCTGGTAGGTGTTTGGTAGCTGCGAATGGATTATCCTCCATAATTCTAACTGCTGCACCTAAATTTTCATCAGTGATTTTGTAAGCTGCTTGGTCGCACTCTCTCAAATCGTAAACAGGAACAACTCCTTCCTCTTCTAGAAAGAGGCGTAGAACCCATTTCCTTGCTTAATACAGTTGACGTATCCTCTCAATGTTCTCTGCTGTGGGTCAAAATGCCATATTGTAAACAAATAATGTAAGCACTACTTATATCTACTAACACTTCTTATGTCTTGAATCATTGAGACGCAATCTTGAAACACAAAGCCTATGACATTGCAGTGGCTTAAGATAAAACGACCGTATGTCAGTATATTATGGTGTAAGTACTATAACAAAATTACCTGATATCAATGAATTACGTATTATTGTTTTATAGGAGGTCAAAGATGTCATGGGTAAACAGTGGAAGCTTCTGAGTGACAAAGAGCTTCCAAAAGTTGTGATAAATTCACTGAATGAGATAGCAAAAAAGTAATAATGCCAATGGTTTGTTGATCAAATCTACAAAATACTTCTTGAAATTATATGTTCAACATTTTTACAATTTATGAATTTGCAGGACAACCAATGGAAAAAGTACTGTTATTAATGCTATGTTGAGACAACAGAGTACCGCTGTATTGAGTTTTGGTGCTGGTAAAAGAAAAAAGAAACCTCATGGAGACAGGAAGTCAGAACACAAACAAGAAGAAAATACTGATACTTTTTCACTGCACAACTGTTTTGCAACTCATCAGTTTCGAATAGTTTCTCTTGTATTGATGTGCCTACTTTTACAAGCTATTTGTTTGATTATAAATGGTAGTATGGGATTACTATTGTCCTAGTCAAACCGAAGCAGATGCAGTATTTTCTCGACTAGGACAATAGAGATTCCAGACCAATGATAATCAACCAAAAAGCATGTAAAAGTATCCAAGATACACAAATTCCTACTTGTTATAAACTGTTATAAAAATCTTCTCTTTCAGCTTCAAGTTTCTTATCGTAGCAAGGCATCAGAGATTATTTATAACTTATGTTCTGGTGTAAGCAGAGTACTATAACTTTTCGCATTATCTTGTCACTACTCACCACCAAGCCAGCTCATATATCACTGCATCCGTAGGTTTATGAGTTTTTTTAGGTTTATGTACAAATATTGCTTATTTTTTATTGTATGATGGATTTTTTCTTGATATTGAAGACGCAAGAAACTGATACGTCTATGGATGCAGTGACATGAGCTGGCTTAATGATGATTATCAGACTGGACATGTTTACCTGCGATAACAAGGCCGCAGTTTGACCATACGTATCTACTATATTGCTAAATCACACCATCTGATATAGATATAATCATCAAATTCTGTAAAGAATGTCATAAATGTAGTCATAAAATAAAATAAATAAAATTCACAATAAATAAAATATCATTATTTATTTTTTATCGTTTTTTTATTAATTTAATAACATTTCTCCCAGTATTTTAATTAAAAAAATATAAAGCAATTTTTTTTTAATCTTTCCCTCTCTCCCTCTCTCTCTCTCTCTCTGTAGCGATTTTTTTTTTAACAAAAAATCTTCTTAGCATTTGACAATGCAAGTTTTGAATTTCGCAACACTAAGTCAGTTTAGCTTTCCTTGCTCTCTTCAGGCGCGAACTACAACCATCTCACTTTATCCGGTTCCGAACCCCAGGTATTGCCAAAAGCCCTCCCGCAATCCCAGAAAGTGCCTATCGCTTTCTCGCATTTTTCTTTAATATGTATCTCCCAGTAAAGTCTAGCGTCGAGCGTGACTTCCAGGTATTTGACCTCCTTTACCAACTTCAGGGGGACACCATGGAGTTAAAGCCCTTATATCTGTTTGGTCTTATACCTGTTCGTGCACAATATTACACTTACTTTGTTGGGGTTAATGCCCAGTTTTACTTTATTACACCATTTCTCCACCAGGCTTAGTGCGAACTGCATTAGACCTGCTAGCACGTCCCCGTTATCTTCTCTAATCAGGATGACGATGTCGTCTGCATATGCCTGTGCGTTTATATAAGCCTCGTTCAGGATGCAGAGCAAGCTGTCCACTACCAGGCACCGTAGTCTGGTGACAGCACCCCTTCTTGTGGGCATTCTATCCTCACCACTCCTTCGCAAGAGTACGCTTCCAACGCAGCCACTATCGTCCTGGTCCTCAGCATAATGCTGATCCACCTGGCGTAAGTTGCTGATATTGCATGCTCCTCCATGCCTGCTGAAATCGCCTCGCTGGTCGTGTAATTAAAAGCCCCCTGGATGTCTAGGAAAGCCACCAAAACCAAACCTCTGTTTTTCATGCTCTTTTGAATGCAACTTACCTTGTTCACCAACGCTGTGTCCACTGACTTTCCTGTCTAGTAAGCATGCTGCTTATTGTGCAGCGGCGCTTCTACTAGTAATGACTCCTTGATATATCTGTCAACCAGCCTTTTCAGGATTTTGAGTAAAAACGAGGTCATGCTGATTGGCGTGAAGTCTCTCGGGACCGCGTGATGTGTCTTACCTGGTTCGGGCAGGAATGCCACCCTCTTTCCCCATTCTTCCGGCACATATCCTAGTGCCAGACAGGCTCGGTATGATTTCTCCAAGGCTGGGACTAGTACGTCCATGCCCTGCTGCAGCAGAGCCAGGCAAATGCCGTCCAGAGCTACCGCCGACCCCGTAGGCCTCGAACTTCCCTATAGCCCACCTTATACTTGCTTTGTCTGTTACCGGTTTCGCCAGTCTCTAGTCCTCTCCGCGGGCTATCAGCTAAACGACCTCTGACCTCACCCCTTCCCTGAAGTCTGGAAAGTCGGTTTCCATCAGGCCCTTTAGGGCCTCCAGTCCATTCTCTGCCCAGTCCCCTGTTACTAATTTGATCGAGTCTGTTAGTGGTTTCATCGGGTACTGCAGGACACTGCACAGCCTGGCCGTGTCTGATACCGTACTTTGGCTTTTGCAGTATCGCTTCCAACTCTCCACCCAGGTCTTTTCGATCTCCTTCTTATACTCCTTTAGCTCCGCTCTATACGCCCGTTTGTCCTTGTCACTCTTCGTGTGAATCGGTTGTATAGCCGCCTTAATTTCTTTCTGCGTTTCTCCAGTGGCTTATTCCACCAGTGAGCGCCCTTTGATGGCCTTCTTAGCCTAAGTACATGATTTTTCTCGTAAGAACTTATTATTTACCACTTAGGATCTTACTGCAGTGATCGATGTCCTCCGCTGTCCCGTATGTGTCAGGGAAGCAACTGATCTTAGCCTTAAGTTCTTCTCTGTATTCTACCCAGTTTTCCTAGGGTTCCTTATGAGCTGATCGAGCGTACTTTGTCCGCCAAGTCTGAACACGATGTGTTGGTGGTCTGACATGGAGACTTCTTCCGACACTATCCAGTCCATAACCTCGGACCACACGTTCCTAGAGGCCAGGGTGATGTCTATGACCTCCTCCCTTACGGCGTTTTGGAACGTGGGTCTGCTGCCCGTATCAAGAAAGTCCATGTTCGTGTCCATGCCAAGTGATGTGCGTTGCGTCATAACCCATTATAAGCTTGGTGCCTTTGGCTTTGCATCCTCTAATTAATGCGATTATTTTCTCTGGTGGGCACGCTTTCTCATAAGGAAAGTATGCTGCGGCAATCATAATGACTTTCAGTGCACCTACGGTGCCCTTGTAGCTTACCCTAGCTGTACATAGATCCTTTGATTAGTACTTTGGCACCGTCTCTACCTGAAGCTCCTTAACAATAAGGCACGTTCTAGTCGAGACGGGACTGCCGCTGATCAGTGTACCTATTCCGTTTAAGCCTGCAATGTTGCGGTTGTGAATCCAAGGTTCATGGATTAGGCAAATACCTGTACGCACTCCCGCCATACGTCTAGCCAGAACGGCCAAGGCGCTCTTGCAATGGTGCAGATTGATCTGCGTGAACTCTATGATGGTGTCCGGTACAGATCCGGCCCCATTCATATTGCTCACGCTGTTGCGTTGCTCCCGATCAGCCATCTTGTTCGAGAGCACTGCTACCCGCATCTATCTCTGTGTTTACTGTATTAAGGCCAGGATCCCAATAGCCTTCAGTTGGGTGCCCTTTCCATACGATCATTTAGTGGCATTACTAAGTAACCACTCCTTGTCATTTTGGTCCTTGCAGTGGAAGATATGTACACCCCTCTGAAACTAATTTTCCAGGAAACTTGGAAAATAGCTTTCATGCAAAGCGTCATCAATTTCCCTTTCTAAGGCTTCCAGGACCTTCTTTCCCTGGAACTCGTCAAGGCGCTCTTCCGAGTACTTGACCGGAACGATGGCCACCTTTAAGTCAGTATCCACCGCTCGGCTGTAGGTTTTTGAAGAGTCCTCAACCGACCTCTTTTTAAGCTCCCTGAGGGTAGAGCTGTCGGAGTGCTGTCTTTTGAACGCGCCCGCAATGGTCTCAACCTGAGATGCCCCAGGAGCGCCCTCCAGACGCTTCGTCCTTAGTTTTGCCCCCAAAGCTAGCTTTCTATAAGCGTGCCTATTGCTTTTCTTTTCTTTACTATATTCTGTTTCCGAGAAGGCACTTTTATTTGCCGCTGGGGCGGACCCCGCAGCCCCCCGGTGACACTCCTGGGAACTTACACCAGTATTTGCCGTCTTGACGACAGCCGCCCGGTGTTTCAAAATACCGTCCGTAAGGACTTAGCTTGAGCTGGGGAGCTCCTCTGTTGATGGCACTTTTGCAACCGTTTTCAGTACCATATTCTTTTCCATTTTCATTTGTTTGTTTAACGGGTGTGTTAGTTTGTGTGGACCAAGCCCGGTCCCCGCATCCTGGACCAGTACGCCTCCCAGAAGCCACGCACCGCGAAGGAGCCAACCCCGACACCTGTGGCCTCAGCAGGGACCCCCTTCCCCCCACCCAACATGGCCTTATCAGGTCACCAACCGGCACTGTTAGGTCATGCTAATTAAGCTGACCCAGGCCCCTTTTTTATCCGACGGCCTAGAAGCGCCATATAAGCTAGTTTTCTTATTGTACCCTCAGATCGACGCAGTCAGCCCTCCTGGAGTGACCCTGGTGGACATACGTGCCCGGGGGCAGCTTTGGGGTCAGCAGTGTGTGAGTGTTAATTTGTAAAATGTGTGTTCATGGGTTATGTATCCCAACCGGCACTACCGGCTTGCCTGGTTGGGGATCGCTCCTAGCCTCTAGTCGATCTGCCAGGTAGTTTTTACTCTCCTTCTTTTGAGACGAGGAGAGTTAAGTGAGTCCCACTCCCAGGCTCGTTGAGAGTCTGAAGCAAGACAGAGAGCCCTTTTTAGGGAGATTCCGCACTCGAGTGAGAGCCCTTTTTACAAGGATCCACAAACATTTGAGAGCCCGTTTTACATGAAATCGGACACAGCTAAAAACATTTACTCTTTTTCACCAAGCCTGGGTCCGAGATCCACCGCACAATCGACCAGAGGAGCCCCCTCACCGGCCCATCGGGCACACGGCAAGGTGATAATCCTGCGAGGGGGGGGGGGGGGCGCAATTATACTTTTCGTTAAAACTTTACAGGTTCATCAAGTATAATCTAACAAAGAACTCTTTGAATTTTAAAGCCGTTTGACTTAAGGGGTCCAGCCTGGCTTAAATTCTACAAAAAAAACAACGAAATATTCGTCTAATAACAATTTTTTCTTTCTACGTAAAATAAAAAACAAAAAATATCTACTGCAAATATTTACAATATACACTATTTCTACCGAGAAATATATATATATATATATATATATATATATATATATATATATATATAAAATCACTGACCAAAACTCATGACATTTTACTATACAAATAAGTGTTTTTAGTCACTTGCCACGGCTTTGTGAAAGATCTGGTCCGTCTTCTTTACTCTACCCGGGCTTAAAATGTACCTTAAACATGACTTAATGAAAGACCTTTTTAAAAAATATTAATCAAATATTATTATCCATACGTTGTATATGTAGCTAATAATTTAATAAATATTTTTCACACTGTACTTGTTGTACACGCTGTACTAATTAATATTATTCAGAAATGTCTTTTATTAGGTCTGAGTTAACATGTTTAAGGTACATTTTAAGCCAGGGTAGAGTAAAAAAGACGATCCAGATCTTTCACAAAGCCGTGGCAAGTGACTAAAAACACTTATTTATATAGTAAAATGTCTTGAGTTTTTGTCAGTGATTTTGTATAGTATATATATATATATATATATATATATATGATATTTCTATTTGCAGTAAATATTTTTTGTTTTTTAATTTACGTAAAAAAAAATTTAAGTGTAAAAGTAAGTGTGTTCATTTTTATTTTTTCCTAAATATTAAAAATGGCATAATTTGACCAAAAATAGTTACCATGATAACTCCTGAAAGCAATTGTATTTTTTGCGGAATCTTTATAGGTCCATCAAGTGTATCCTAACAAAAATGTTCAAATCATTATGTTTACTGTCCAGGTACATGCAGTCGACAATGACGCGATTGAGGTAGTGCGTTTCATAGCTTTCATTGTCAGAATGTAAAAACTGATTTTATATATCAAAAGCTATGGAGCACATCAACAAGACCCTGTTATCGGCGACCTTATGTACCTGGAAAGCATACACGAGAGATATCGATATTCCCGTAATAAAAATTTCAGTGTGCACTATACCCGAACCCTGTCATCATGTATTTTATTTTTAGAACAAATTTAAGGTACATACTTCAACAAGTTTGCTCATAAAGACATGAAATATCTAAAAAAAAAACTAACCAAAGTAAAAAGGTTAGGGGCGTTTGATGTTTTGCGAATCATCAATAATATTCTAATTCCTTCTAAAAATTTGTGAAATCATTGAAAGAATTGCCAAGTGTTTGCAGCTTGCAAAGTTTCTGTATATGCTTATAAATATACGTTAATGAATGTAGTGAAATCAGTTTTATATATGTCAAGCATCAAGCATTAAAGTTCAGCAGGTGAGATAAGATCAGCTGACTAGTGGTTATTAAAAAAGAGGTTACAATTTTCATAAATATTATTTTAATGCACACTTGCCGTCCCGTCGTCTTATAGTCTACGATGTGTACTGACTTAAAACAACTTATTCATTACTTAACGATCATTCCCCACACCAATATGCACATTAATCGCCTTTTTAATGAAAATAGAGAAATTCAATAAAATACTTTATCCATACGCAAAAGTTTATGGTATAAAAGAAATCGTAAAGCCAATATGATTCCAAAAATATTATTTATGAAAATTATTAAATTTGGCTTGAGATTTTATCTTTGCTATGAACTTTTACGGATGTATTTAAAGATTTTTACAATAAAGCAAAGCTCCTTTTGGATTATAATAAAAAAATGTTGTGATTCTAATTTCATATTCAAACATGGCGGCGGCGAGCGCATGCTCGTCGGGTGCGCAAGATACAATTTTGTACAAGTGTCACCCCAAAACAGAAGTTAAAACAGATGTGTGTCTAATTTGTGATAGTGTATACCACACTAGTGATTTTGCTAGATTGGATGGTGCGATCAAATTAAGTGGTGTGCTGGGAATATGCAATGAACATGAAGATCTAGACCTAACCTCAAATATCAACAAGGAAACACTGAGTAATGAGGCTAGACACGTTGTTGCTCAGATAAAATTAAACTACAAGTCTGAACTTACTAAAAAATTACTCGATGATACGGATGTGATAAATGATGAGGAAGAAGGAGAAGTGAATGAGAAATGTTTGAAGAGAGAAAATGCACTTTTAAGACAGTTAAATAAAGAACTATCAGAAAAAAAACCAGATGCTAAGAGATCTACTGGAGAAACAAAAAAGTGATACAAATAAAATTAAAAACAAAACTTATGCGGAAGCAACATCTTATACAAGAACTAGTACCAGGTCAAAAAGGATACCTAGCATAATTATCAAAAACAAGTCAAAAGAATATAACATTGATGAGGTGAACATGTGTGTAGCACATTATTTAAATAAAGATAAGTCCATTCAGACCAAAAAACTTTACCAAAAAAAGGATGAAGTAATTGTCAACTGCATGAGTGAGGAGAGTACAAGTAAGGCATATAGTATATTAAAGAAAAAACTATCTGATAGTTGTGATATAAACAAAGAAAAAGTAGAAAATCCAAAAGTAAAAGTAGTTGGAATTAACAATTTTGAGGCCTTGGATAATAAAAAATTAGAAGAAGACATAAACGAAAGAAACTTTAGTAAATTTACAAAAAAATGTACAGTGTTGCATACTTATAAGAACAACACGACAAAACTACAAACAGCATTAATATAAGTGCCAGCAGAATTATATCAGTGTATCAGAGATAGCAATAATAAAATATTTGTAGGATATCAGAACTGCAGAGTTTATGATTACTGCAATATAAAGCCATGCTTTAAATGTGGAAGATTTGGACAGAAAGGTCTGAATTGTAATAACAAGCAAATCTGCTTTAAATGTACTGGAAATCATAGCGCTAAGGAATATAAAATACAAGGTAACATAATGAAATGTCCAAATTGTGTTTACAGCAATACTAAATACAACACAGAATATAATATAGAACATATGCCAACAGACAGCCACGTCTGTAAAATCTTGCAAGCCAAGATAAGAAGGTTTATTGACTTTACCGACTACACAATGCGACCTATATTACCAAGATATACCGGCATGTCAGGGGCCACGACAGCTAAAGCAGCTGGACTGCGAAATACTGCGATATCAACAGCATCGCTTGACATGCTCAAAGACATTAATCAAATAAAGGAAGACACCAGAATTAATTATGGATCAGGATATCAATTTTGAGGAAGTAAGCAAGGCAGAGTATGAAGCAGAAAACATCAGAGAGCTCAACAGAAAGATTGTAAGAAAGAAGACCTAATTTTGTGTGTGAACATAAGAAGCCTCAATGCGAACTTTGAAAAATTAGAAACATTAGTAAAAAGTATGTCATAAAAGCCATGTGTAATTATATGTACGGAGACATGGAACGTGCAGCACCCTCATTTCTATCAGTTGCATGGGTATAAATTCTGTTACAATTGAAAGTAAAATAAACAGGGCCGATGGTGTCCTTGTATATATTAAAAATAATATATATGAAAAAACTAAAGTAGAAGTAATTGATAGTTTGAGTGTGGTTAGCTCGGATCTGAAGTTTCAATCAGGTGAAGCTTTTAAAGTTTCTGCTACATACAGGTGTCATGATGTTCCTAAAACAGAATTTCTAAATAGTGTAAAAAAATTTATATCAAAAAACGCGAGAACTAAAAACTACTGTATAATAGGTGATTTAAATATAGATATAATGGAAAATAATGTACAAAATAATAATGTAGGTGCAATTTCAATAAGACAGGAATTTTTAAATAATTTTCTTGAAAAGGAATATATTCCATACTATAGAGGAGTAACAAGGCCTTCTCTAGATAGTGAATCGGGTTCTTGTATCGATAATTGTTATGCAAAGACTAGAGATGTTAATATTGAGTCATTTAAACTATGTACTCCCTTTAATGATCACTATCCGCTAATAATAAGTATCGATCAGCTTAAAATACAGATTGAGAAAGATAAGATAGAAAATTATATTAATTATAGAAAGTTAAAAGAATATGCAAATAAAGTAGAATGGAATTCATCTTTAAAATCGCAGGACCCAAATCTTGCATTAGAACAACTAATAAAAATGATACATAGCTGTGTTGAAAAAGCCACTTGTAACAAAAAATAATAATAAATTACCTCGAAAATAATGGATAACTAAAGCAATATTAGTTTCATGTAACACTAAAGAAAACCTATATTATATTTGGAAAAAAAATCCTACAAATACAACTTTAAAATGTGAATATAAAAACTATGAATAAATCTTGAATAAAATAATAAAAGATGCAAAATACAAATTTGAAAATAACGAAATAAGAAGAAGTGGTGATAATCCAAGACAGCTATGGAACATAATAAACAGTAAAGTGGGCAAAAGTAGCAAACAAATGAAATCGCCGGATTGTATAGTGGTGAATAACCTAAAAATTGTAAACAAGTGAAATATAGCGAATGAAATGAATGACTATTTCAGTAGAATTGGAATAGATTTAAGTAATCAAATCAATAATAATAGCGATGATCAGCTAAAACTGCCAGCAAGGAATAGCGAGTCAATATTTATACAGCCAACCAATATCGGTGAAATTCATGGCATAATAAACGAAATGAAAAAAAAATTGGTGGGTTTGATAATATCAATGCAAGTACAATCAAGTGCATTGCTAAGTTTCTGGCAGAGCCCTTGGAACACATCTTTAACATAAGTATACAGCAATCGATTTGGCCAGATGCGTTAAAACGAGCAGATATAGTACCAATTTTCAAGTCTGGTGATAGCACATGTATTGCAAACTATAGACCAATCTCACTAATTTCGAATTTAGCTAAAATATTTGAGAAAATCATATATAACAGGCTGTTCAATTTTATAATAAAGCATAATATAATATCAGAAAAACAATTTGGTTTTGTCAGAGGCAGAGGAGCAACCGATGCACTTGATTGCCTTGCGGATATTATATACAAGAGACTAGACAAAAGTAAACCGATAATAACGACATTTCTAGATCTAGCTAAAGCTTTCGATACTGTTAACCACACAATATTATTGGATAAGTTAGAAAGATATGGAATAAGAGGATGTGCCTTAAAATTTTTAACTAGCTATCTATCAGATAGGAAACAATGCGTTAAGATTAATAATTTTAAAAGTGAGTACAAAAATGTATCCATAGGGGTACCGCAAGGAACCATATTAGGTCCTTTATTTTTTATCTTATATGTAAACGACCTACTGATAGATATGCTAAAAGATTCTATAATGTCTTATGCTGACGACACAGTCATCATCTCGAGTGATGATTCGTGGTCTGCAGCACAGGACAAAATGAACGTTTATCTTAGCAAAGTCGCCAAATGGCTAAAGTTAAATAAACTATAGCTAAATGTAAATAAAACAGTATATATAACCTACGGAAGCTACTATGATAGTGTACCAGAGGATATAAATATTAATATTGGTGAGAACATAATAACTAGGGTTGAAAAGAGGGTTCCCGATACAAAAAAGGGTGAAACCGTTCGACTGTACTCTTCGGCGGAACGAGTCGTACTTGTCTCGCGCGGGACGCGTCGGTGCCGTACAATAATTATCATGTTTCCTATCAGCGAGCGAATAACAAAAAAAAAATGTATAATGAGATCAGTCTTCTGATTGTGTATGCTGCGAAGCTTGACAAGAGGTGTGACAATCTATCTTCTGAGTAGATGCTCTTAGTAGCGGTAGCGCTGAAACTCTCCGCTCTGGAACGTGGTGTGCCGGAAGTAGTTAGGATAGTTCTTGGTCCTTGACACGCCTGTCAAATTACACACCTGGCAGTACCTAACGAATCGCAGATCTCCGCGAGGGCCATCCATAGGGTCACAAGGCTCCTAAGCATGTCGGTAGATCATTGCCGTTGGCCCTGGATCTCTAGGAGGTAGCTCGCTGGTGCGTTGGGCCCTCGGTTTGCCGGGCTGAGGAGCCTCGAGCTTGTGCAGCTGCGCGCGGATTTCCTCCAGCTCGTGTAATTTCCGCAGCTGCTCCAGCTTCAGAGCTTGCTTCTGCTCTTCCTTCTTATCTTCTTGCCACTGGGCTTCTGCCTTGGTCAGATGCTCCCGTAGCTCGACCGCCTTCTGTACCTTAGCCAGGAAGTCTTGCGGGACCATTGCCCTTGTCCTGACGTCGGGGTGGCTCGCGAAGCGGAGCACCTCCTCGTACGTCACTTTCTCCTGTAGCTGGGCCTGTTGGCGAGCCCGTCGACAGGCGCGGGCCTTGGCTTCGAGCGCTGTCCACTGCTCGAGTGCCGATGTCCGGTCGTCGGTGGTAGGCGGAGGCGGCCTGTCCGGAGAAGTGCTTTGCGGAGCGACTTCCTTCTCCTCGGGCTAAAACGGCGCAAGCGGGTGAACGGGGCCCTCGCTGGGCAGCAGAGTCGATGCCTCGTGGCCTTGGGCGTGCGTCCGGCTACGGCGGGAAGACGAGCGGCAGCAATCGTTCAGCTCGTGACGAACACGCGGCGCACAGTTGCACTCGGAGCGATAACACCGGCGACACACGAGGGTACAGCTTGCTAGGGCGATCTCTCAGATTTCTGGCACGCAAAATCCATGAGGGTTCCCGATACAAAAAAGGGTGAAACCGTTCGACTGTACTCTTCGGCGGAACGAGTCGTACTTGTCTCGCGCGGGACGCGGCGACGAAAACCAGCGTGGGCTTTCCCCCACTCTCCCTCTCGCGGCACGCGCGTGGCTCTCTCTCTCTCTCTCTCTCTGTGTTCGCACGCTGGGTCTTCTGCTCTCTCACTTACCTTGCCGCTGAAAGAATGTACATGATATGGATTTATATATGTGTTGTAATGAGGGAGAGAGACATAACGAGAGTACGATAGTCAGCTCGTTATAGTTTTTATTTTTTAAGTTTTCTTTTTTTTTCTTTCTTTTTCCTGTTTTATTTAGTTAATTACTGTACCATACCTATGTACAGGCAACACGATTGCCTCTATAGGAAGCCTTAAAAACGCTTATTTATATGGTCTTCAAATAAATAATTTGATTTAACAGATTTACACCTCAATAATAATAATTCGAATGTTCGTCATTAAAAGACGACGGGACGGTAAGTGTGCATTAAAATAATATTTTCGAAAATTGTAACCTCTTTTATAATAACTACTAGTCAGCTGATCTTATCTTACCTGCTAAACTTTAATGCTTGATGCTTGACATATATAAAACTGATTTCACTACATTTATTAACGTATATTTATAAGCATATATAGAAACCTTGCAAGCTGTAAACACTTGGTAATTCTTTCAATGATTTCATACATATTGTATATGTATAGAGTAAATTTAGAGAAAGTGCAAAACTGTTTACTCAAAGATAGGTTTATTTTGAATGACAATGACAGTTATTATTTACAATCAATAATTTGAAGTTGCATGAAAATCAATAGAACTTGAAAAGAACGTCAATTGAAATATACTACAATGAATGTTGAAAGAGGAATTAGAATATTATTGACATTTATTTAGTTCATTATTAAGCAATTAAGTAGTGTAGATGCGGGTTCGGGTATTTGAATTTCGCGCCGCTGCGCGCTCTCCGTTGTGACGTTGAGCGGCGCGCACGCATGCGTCGAGGCGCGCGCCGCTGGCCCCGCTCGCGAGCGCGCTCACTCCTGTTAGGAGTGCCAAACGACTCGCACCACGTCGTGCTTTAGTGTTCTTGCGTTTTGCGGAAATTTCGCGATCACGTCGTTTGCGTGTGTGTCTGGTGCGCGTGTGCGTGTGTGTGCCTTGAGGCGTAAGGCTAAGTGTGCTTTGGGAAAGTGCCCACGTTGTGGACGTGGTTCCTTCCAGGACGAGCGAGCTGCGGCAACACCTTGTTGCCCTCGTGACAAGCGTCTAGCTGGCTCCCCGAGACGTCAGGGCGCGCTTGGTACACGGTTGCGGACCATATTCTTGCTCCCCAGGCCCGGCTTTCAGACCTCAGGTACCAGGACGAAAGCAGCGACGAACTACGGCGAGGCCAGCTCAGCGTCTTCTTCAGCTGCAGCTTATTTCTTTGTGATATTGCGGTAAGAGAGCTCTCTGCGTGCGTCAAAGGTACCTCGCGTCTTTGCGTTTCTTGCGTGCGTCTTAATCAGTTATTTTTCTCTCTTAGAGTCTCTTTCTTGTCTTTCTTCTTTGTATAATTTCCTTTCTTTTAGTTGAATAAAGTTCACGCTTGCTACGGCTTATCCCTCAAAACCGTGAGGGTTTTTACGCCATAGCAAGTGCACTTTTCTTTTACCGCGAAAGTGTGTTTTTAATTAAAGAACCCTTTACTCACTCAATCCTTTTCCATGTCGGAACTCACTCTGAGTTCTTCCACTCACTTTTCAGATTAATATTCAACAATCATGATGATACGCAAAACATCAAACGCGCTTAACCTTTTTACTTTGGTTAAGTTTTTTTCTAATATTTAACCTATTGGTAGACATAATGAATATATTCAAATACTTTTTTATTGATGATAATCATACAATTTTTATTGATAGGCTATTTCAAAATAAAGATAATTAACGAATATCTTTTGAACGAGTACGGTATCAGACTAATTATTATGTGGTGTTTTTTCTATAGCATTTGCAGTCGCTATTGTATTTAATATTTGCCCGTGCAATGTTCAATTTAATATTTTGTAACGAGTTGAGCACCGCGGCTAACTCGTAGCGGTGAGTACCACTGCGCCGCGACGAAACAGGGAGAGCGAGCGCGCGGGCTAATCCTTTAGGTGCGCGCTCAGATAGCTCTCGGCCGTCGGAAAGTAAATACGCGACTTCGCTCGTGATCTCGTGTGCTGTGCTGAGCCCAGCGGATCATATTATATCTTGTGTGTGAGTGCGACGCGGAGTCCAGGTATCCCGATCTCCCTGCTTAGCGGTACAGCGACGTTCTAATTTTGCAGTCTGTCAGAGATCAGGAGCGTCGTCGACGAGATCGAGAAGGTTTGTGTGACGCGCAGTGACTGTGATTGTGTGCATGAGAGTGTATATCACCCGCGCGAGGGTGATCCGGCGCGCGCGACCTTCACGGCGATATACGCGTGCGAGCGCGATTATTCCAGCGTCTCGGCGAGTCGCAAAGTTATTGGCGACTCGCGTATCTACATAATATTAATTTGCTTAAATTTCTGTCCAAAACGTCATTTCCAGTTCAATTTATTCAAATCCCTTCAATTCTAATTGAAATTTTTTTATCTCTCTCATTTAGTCCTGACATCTGAGAACATTTCTACCGTTTTATTTTATTTTTTTTTTTTGTGCACCAATATTGTGATATTTTAATGTAAAGATTAAATTTTGCACTTTCCGGGTTTTTCAGGGAATTTTTCAGGAATTCTTGGAATTATAGTCTTCCTGGAATTCTGGAGCTGATAATATATTCTTGATTATAAACGGGGTTTTTTTGTGGTTAAACTTTGTATAACTTGGAAGGTAGCATCATATATCATATATATTACATTATAAAGGAATAACCTCAGGATCATCCTGACACCTAGACATCCTCTACTGGGAGTAAAATTTTTTTTTTGGTATATTTGTTGTATACTAAGTGCGTTGTATCATAGACCATGTCTCGCCATCTGGGAGGTGATTTTGACATCTGGACATCGTCTACTGGAAGTAAAAATTTTCTTCTGGTACTTTTGTTGTATACTAAGTGCGTTGTATCATAGACCATGTCTCGTCATCCGGGAGGAGATTTTGACACCTGGATATCGTGTACTGGAAGTAAAAATTTATTTTTGATTTCGCGTGTGTGTGTGAGCGCGCGCGTGTGTGTGTGTGAGGATGTACATTGAGAACAAAAATTAGATTCCAATCCAAGCTTATTAATAATACACTCTGCGTTTACCAGGGTTGAAACTGTCATTCGTTCGATATAACAATGAGTAAATAAATATAATTTCCTAAATTTTTATAAAACTAAATATAACTGTTAATCTATTAAAATATATTTAGAGTTCAATATAAATTTATTAGTTGTAATAATCAAGTATAATAAATGCTATTTTTTTCTTTGAAGCTTACTATATAAAATTTTTATAATTAAATATTTATATTTTATTATTTAAATAATTTGTTCAATAAATAAATGAGAATGTACAAGCTCTACCAACGGTAATGAAATTGGTTGCTGCTATTTTATTTGTTTGATGCTTACAATATGAAACTTTCATAATTAAATAATAATATTTTGTTATTTAAATAATTTATTAGATAAAAATGATAATGTACAAGCGCTACCAATGGCAATGAATCTGGTTGCTGCTATTTTATTTGTTTGATGCTTACAACATGAAACTTACATAATTAAATAATTATATTTTACTATTTAATTAATTTATTATATAAAAATGATAATATACAAGTGCTACCAATGGCAATGAAACTGGTTGCTGCTATTTTAATTTCTTTAATGCTTATCGTTTAATTGTTGGACAGAACATAAAAATATCAAAAATTTTAATGTATATAAAATTAAATTAATGTTCAGTATTAAACATATATAAATAAGTTAAATATTAATTATTGAAAATATTAGAAGATAAGTTAAAAATTAATTTTAAAAAATTAGTTAAAAATTGTCTAATTCAAAAATTTCACGATAAACGACATTTTTAATATAAATTTTTAGATTATCATTAAAATAATTATTTAAATTATTAATTTTATCATTTTGATTTTCTGTTGTTACTGAATCTTCTGCTAATAATATTTTAAAATTTTTTTTGACGTACTCTAGATAAAGCAACATATAATTGACCATGACTAAAAACTGAAGACGGTAAATATAATCCTACATTATCAAATGATTGACCTTGAGATTTATTTATAGTCATTGCGAATCCTAATCTAAATGGAAATTGTCTTCGTACCATGGTAAATGGAACTTCTTCAATCGAAGGACTTAAATCAATTCGGGGTATTAAAATAATTTTACCTTTAGAGGTACCAGTAATAATTTCAGCTTTAACAACGTAAGATCGTAATTCTTGTATCATTAATCTAGTTCCATTGCATAAACCACCATCTAAATTTAAGTTTCTTAATAAAATTACAATCGCACCAACTTTTAATGTTAATTTATGAGGAGGAAGTCCATTGGGTGTTAATGAATGGACAAATTCTATTGGTATTGAATTAAACATATCTTCATTTTTATCTGTGTTTACCGAATCAAGACTTAAATATGTATGACTTTCTCCTTCCAATTGATCTAATATTTCGTCGTTAATTTTTAAAACATCATTATTAGTTGGTGCTAATATTACTTTTTGATATAATGTTTTATCATTGGGATCAATTTTATTTCCGAAAATTTCATATATTAAATTTCCTCTAGATAATATATCATTGGATATCAAAGTTACGAGGTTTTGTTTTTCAAATTTAAGTGTGCAATTTTGTTCGCCTACGTTTAATAACCAAGATTTAAATGATTGATCATTATTTGTGATTTTAATATTATCAATTAATTTCATAATTTTAAATTTATTCCATATTGAACTCTTTTTAACACATGATTTTAGAATTTGAGCTCGACTTCCACGTCGTACAACAGGTAATATTTGACGAAAATCTCCTGATAATACGACTACTATTCCTCCAAATGGTTCTACTGAATTATGCAAATCTTGTAAATGTTGTATGAACTGTTTTGCTTCCATGTAACAAATTCGCGGCTATACCAGTCCAAGCTACAGATATAACTGAAATTTGATGATAATTAAGATATGAAATTAATATATTGTGTAAATATCTTTTTCCTGATCCTCCGGAACCATCCACAAAAATTAATTTTTCATTAGAATGTATTGCTTTTATTACCTCGTTAAAAATATCACGTTGTCTCTTATTAAGTGAGTGAATAATGTTCGAATCATATGAAGGTGCTAATAGAGTAGTTTCGCAATCATTAGAGTAATTGAAAATTTGAATAGTTTCATCAATTAAAGGTAAATCATAATCACGTAAAGTCATTCTATGTGAAATTAAAATATTATTTTCACACTTTAAACGGCTCAGCTTTAGCTATAGGAAGAACGATTATTGCCATAATGGAGAATTATCAAAATTAATTTTCGTTAAACTATAACGAGTTGACCGAATACACTCGTTGTGTCTCTCTCCCTCTCATTGTATCGTATCTCATATTATGTAACTAACTACTTTCTTACAGCTAAGACTACAAGGTAAGTGAGGAGAGAGAAGCGAGCCCTACATGCGTACACACACAGAGAGAGAGAGAGAGAGAGAGAGAGAGCCGCGCACGTGTATGTATGCGAGTAGGTGTGAACCGCGTTGCCGCGCTGCCGGCTCACTTGGTAGTTGACCATCGTTTCGTACAGTCGAATTCTCAGACGTCTTGTAACGCGAGCCATATTCTTGTAAAAGCTTCCACGCGATTACTTTAGTGAACTTTGTGCTGCTCCGAGTGCGTGCGTCGCCGTGTGCTTTTGTTCTTCACGGAGAAGACGTGAACTCCTGTTGCTGCGAGGAGTGTTGGTTATCGCCGCCCGCTGTCTATCCGCACACCGCCACTCACGCTAAGCCCCGAGGCATTGTCACCGCTGCGCTGAGACCCGGCTTGCTGTCGCCCGCCACTGTACATCCGTGACAGCCGACCCGAAGCTGCGAGGCGTCCTTGCGATCCTGTACGAGCGTCCTTGTAAGTACCAATTCGTACGCTACTCTCTCTCTCTCTCTCTCTCTCTCTCTGCATAATCGCTTAGCTTCGTCTCTCTCTCTCTCTCACTTCGCGCTGCGTTGTAATTTGTGCTCAATATATTCAATCGTTACATTTCATTCGGGCTTGTTATCATTTCGTCCCTGACTCTCTGCCTTTCCCGCGCGTTCCTTTAGAAATAACTCGCGAACTAGCTACAAAGCATATACGCTCACGACGCCTCCGCGGGCTCACGTGCACGAGGACGTGCACGTACAGCATACTGCGCTACGGGCCAGGCTTCGAACAGCCTACAAGAAGCCTGCAACGAGCTGTTGCTTTTCACTCCTCTCGCTCTTTAACAGATCAGCCGATACGCCGCTGAACTCTTATTAACGGTCACAGAACACCGTTATAAAACAAGTTTGTTCTGCAATTTCATCATTTAATTTAGGATCAAACAAATAAGTTTTATATTTATTATATAGTTCTTTAGCATTGCAAGGATGATGAAATATCAAAATAAAAGAATATAATTGAATCAATGCATTGGGGAATTGATAATTTATAGCTTCCTGTAAGCATTTATCCCATTCATTATCTGCTGATATTAAATGTAAAGCTAATGCTGCTTCATAAAATGAAGAATATATGATACCTTCTACAGTTCGTATATTCTCAAATGATGTGGCACCTTTTACATGTAATAACAACATACGTAAGTAAAATAATTCACATTTTTTAGGATCAACAAAATACATACGACTCAATATGGGTTTGAATATTCGTTTTCGTGGAGTCCAAGTTTTTAATTTTTTATCAAACACGCAATGATTGGGAATTTCAATATATAATAAATCTTGTGCTAAAGAATCAATTTTGTTTAATTCAAACCAAGCTGTTAATGTAGTATTTACATTACGATCTATTAATTCTGTTTCAGACCCTTGTTGAAAATATACAAATTGCTCATTGTCTAAATGGACCGCTAATCGATAAATTACGTGGGATTGATCGTATAATTTAAATTCTAATAATCTATACATTGCTTCGGGTGGACATACGTACCTCGTAGCTAAATATTGTTCTATTTCATCGTAATTTAAAACATTAGTGATTTCGTTTGAATTATTAGCTGTAATATCAGACTCATTATTTAAATTATTCTCTTTTCTAAAACCTACTAAAGCGGAATCAGGACCTTTATATAAATATTTAAACAAATATTTAATTGATTTTATAGTACTGCATATCTCGACATTAATATGACAATTAAATGTTAGCAATAAATAAGGATTATATGGGACTACAAATTGATTTTTTTGTTTGTAATTCATTCCAGATAGCAGCTACTTTAAGATGAAAAACTCGAGCTACTAAATCAGATCTATCTAATGTATTTTCATTCTCATTTAAATTTTCTACAATTTCAATCCATTTAGGATTACAAGTCATAGTAACAAATAAATCAGGTTTTCCAAATGTTTGGACGACTGTCATTGCGTCTATATAATTTTGTTGCAAAGAACGCGGACTTCCTATAAATGTCGATGGTAAAATAACCATTTTGCCAATGTTAACATTAATTGATTGAGCTTTATTTGTTACATAATCCATTAATCCACGATACATTTCAGTTCATAATTTTGCTTGCTGATTTCTAATATAAAATAATCTTGTTCCTTCAACTTTACACCATGAATCGACTTTAAATTGTTGAGTTAATTTACCTAAATTTAAACAAGGATTAAATTCGTTTCGTACACTTAAAAGAAAAGAATAATATTGTAACGCTGTAACTTGGGTTTTATTTTTAATTTCACTTTTATAATTAGGTTGCCATCCTTCTTGTCCGAAAGGAAAAATTAAAGGATATGTCATAGGATCAACATGTTTACTTATAATTGGAATTCTTTCAGGTTTTGAATTTTTAGAATAAATTCAAAAATCACGATCACATGGAGGTTCTCCTTCTTCACCTACAAAAACTACTGCAACTTCATTAAATGACTCAAGTTCAAACGTTTTATTATTAGAATAATTTTGCCGTGTAATGAACATTTTAACTTCTCTAGGTAATTCATTGGCATTTCGAGCACGTTTTAATTCTTCTTCATGCATCATTTTGTATGCTTTAGCATAAGGATTTATTTTACGCAAAATATTGTCAATTTCATTTAATAATTTTATGTTGCATTTTGTATCAATTGAAAATCGAATTTCATTAGCTATTTCATTGTCTATTATATATAATTGGGTTTAATCAATAAGCATTATGATAAGTTTGACCACAAATCCGAAAAACTTGAGGGCCATGGTCAGGAACAATATCTAGTTTAGCCCCAAAACTGGCAAAAGCTAAAGCATTATTATAATTTTGTATTGATCGCATAAATTGTTTACTGTCTTGTGATTTGCGATTAGTTAACTGTAACAAACGAATCGGATATTTCAATTTATCTTTTATTATAACTTTTCCTTTATGACAACAATTGCTATATTTTTTATCAACTGGTAATTCTAATAGAAAGTGTTTAGCATTACAAAATTCACATTCTTGATCCATTTTGCCCAAGTAATTTGTAGTATATGTTTTGTCATCATATTCAGATTTAGCAATAAATCCTATTTTATCATTATTTAAATTAAATGTCAATTGGATCTTATAATTTGTATCGTCTACTAATATGCTATTAATTGATGGTACTTTTAATTTATTTCTCTTATTTTTTTAGTATTTCATTTTTTTTATTTAATAACTACAGCACTTGAGATAAAAACAAGTGGATATATTGTTTTAACAACTTAAAATAAATCACCATGCAAAATTTTAGCCCTCTAAGTATGATGGTTTTTAATTAAGAGCAAAATAAAATTCTTAATAATTGTACGATTAATTTTTTTAATTTTTCTTTTTGCTGTCAATTAAAAACTACCATACTTAGAGGGCTAAAATTTTGCATGGTGATTTGTTTCAATTTGTTAAAACAATATATCCACATGCCTTTATCTCAAGTGCTGTAGTTTAAATTCTCATATAAACACCCATCTGTAAATTTGGCACTCAGAGCCATAAGATTTAGTATGGATTAGCTAGCAAAGACGCAGTCAAGTAAAAATTGTTACGCTTGCCTGTTTATACATAATAAAATAAACATCTACATCACAAACTTACATGAATACACTGCATATAAGACACTAAAATGATGGATATTGCCTGCGACTGACTCAAACACTAAGTTGAAGAATATCTATCAAGATCAACATATTTAAACGCCATCATTGGTAATCTTGAACACACAGATTCCACCTGATGTTTTCTAATATCCACACTTAAGTACATATTAAAAACTATATATGTCAGTGTGAATGTGGTCATGTTTATACAAATACATAAATGTGTGCAAATGTGTGTAAATGTGCAAATAAATATTATTATTATTATAATAACGTACTCAATTTACCCGGCTATGCTACCACGCATCCCATGAATAATGACTTATAATAATATATTAATATAATTTTTATTCCACTCATCAGTAAGACGCAAACACGTACCGGAGGTCCTGTCGGGAGCGAACTGAGGCGACGAGTGGACTGAGCAGCTCTATAAACGGGTTATTGCTCATGAATTTTGGAAGGGTGCGCCTATAAACGGCCAACGCCCGGCGGGTTATGAGTGGCTGGGGGCCCTATAAACGGGTTTCTCCCAAGCATGTGAGGAATCGCTGAGGTTCGCTTCCGGAGGGGCTTGCGGTGCAGCAGTGCCCCTTGACTGTAAGTAAATGATGTTCATGAGGGGGCTTCACAACCAACAAGAGCGATTACACTCTGGAGGGTGCTGCCTGTAAAACCAGAAATGCACTGCTGAGCCGCACAATAGTAGGAGGGCCCGAACCCTGCTTAGCCAGCAAGGGAGGCTGCCCTGCACATTGCGCGAAAAAGCTCGCCTTCTGTAGTAGTGACGGCTGGCGACCGGATGGGACCCTGCTGCGGGAGGGTGGGGGGCAAGGTCGATGCCACCGGACTGCTAGATCGCCTATTGGTTGGGGAAGCTCAGGACGGGATGTCATGCTTACTACTCATTGGGTCTCCTGACCATTACAAAGCACACTCGAACACGTGAAGAAGAAAGGAGGAAAAAAAATGAATGACACACCACAGAAAGCAGGCTTAACAGTGCAGCCTGTGAGTCAACATCAACGAGAGTCTCCCTGCTCTCTTACTGCGCCGGTAGGAAACCTGGCTGACGCAGCGGACAGTGCGATACATGAGCTCCAACGTATGAGGCTACTGCGACAAATGACGTCAACTGAAGGACTGCGCACTGACAAGGAAACGGGGACACCGCAAGTAAAAAGAAAAGTGGGCAGACAAACCCCGAGTCCTGAACTGGGAATCCCAGACCAACAGAGGAACCTAGCAAAGGATACTTGGGCAACTGTGACAAACCGAAAAAGGAGAAAAGCGACTACAGGACCAGAAATGAACACAAACGAGAAACCACAGATGAAGACTAAAGAGCCCAAATCGCGCAAGACAGACCGACCAAACCTGAAACCCAGGCGAGGTGCGATTCTGATCAAGCCAGCCGAGGGCAAGACATACTCGGACGTTATACGGTCTCTACGACAGAACGTGAACCCGACGGACAGCAAAGTGGATGTTAGAGCGATACAAAAGACCAAAGACGGATCGGTACTTCTACAGCTCGACACAGAAAAATAACGACAGGCCTTCCAACAGACCCTACAAACTGTACTGGGACAGAGTGCGACAGTAAAGGACATGACCTCCAGGGTGACGCTGGAATTTATGGACCTAGACTGCGTCACAACAAAAAAGGACGTCGCGGACGCGATCAACCGCGAAATCGGGACCGAGACTGAGCGGAATGTGCATGTCTTTGAAGCAAATAACCGCGGACAGGCGCTAGCTGTCTGTGAGTTTGGTGTGAAGGAGGCTACGGATCTGCTCAAGAAAGGCCGAATTAAAATCGGGTAGATTAACTGCCGGATACGACCCAGGCTCCACGTTCAGAGGTGCTACAAGTGCCTTGGTTACGGACACGTGAGAGTTGACTGCAAAGGACCGGACAGACGCGACTGCTGCTGGAAATGCGACCAAAAGGGGCATGTGGGCAAGGCGTGTACAAGCACGCCCTCCTGCTTCCTCTGCGTGGGGCGAGCCAATCAAGATCTGGCTCACGTGCCTGGCACGGCCTCGTGTGCAGTGTTTAAAGCAGTACTGACGGAGCACAAGACGAAACAGACAAAATGGACCTGACAATACTCCAATGCAACCTGAACAGGAGCGGCGTGGCACACGCGTTGCTCCCACAAATTGCGGCGGAAACAGACGCGGACGTGCTCGTAATAAGCGAGCAATACAGAAATCTTCCCGAACCGACGTGGATCGCTAGCAGCACGAACACGGCGGCGGTATGGGTACGAGGGATAAACGCGTCGCGGATCACAGACAGCGGGTCCGGAGAAGACTATGTTTGGGTGAGGGTCGGCACTGTCACCATTGTCAGTGTCTACCTTTCCCCGAATAATAGCGCACGCGAATATACAGAAAAGCTCGAAGTCCTGGAAGACGTCGTTAGAGACCTCTCTGGCGACGTGATCGTGGCGGGCGATTTCAACGCGAGAGCGATCGAATGGGGTATACCAGCAACGAACAGACGAGGACGACTCATACTGGAAATGGCCGCCCGACTGGAACTGGAAGTAATAAATGACGGAAACGTGACCACGTACAGACGACCCGGTTTTGGTAACTCCATACCAGATATTACCCTAGCCAAAGACAGTATGCTGACAAGGTTGAGGGGATGGAGAGTGATCGAGAACTATACGGCCAGTGATCACCAGTACATTGTCTTCAGCTTGACCAATGACACGGCGGCGAGGCGAAGACAAAACAGACGGACTACACGATGGGACGTGGAACGGATAAATAGGGTCGAGCTCGCGAGAACGTAGCGATACCTTCTGCAGATCCGTCCCAAGGGCAAACAGACCGAGTCGTGGCTGAACGGAGAGCTAAGGATCTGGAAAAGTATCTGCAGTGTATCTGTAAAGCTACGATGCCACGGAAACAACACAGACATGACAAACGGCAGACTTACTGGTGGACGCAAGAGATAGCTGAAATCAGAAGTGAATGCCACCGACTACGAAGACAGTCAAAAGACGTAAGGAACGGGGACGAAAGAGACGCTCTTTCGCAGCAGCACAAGCTTGCGAGGAAACTACTCAGACACACGATAAACGCCACAAAACGACAGTGCTGGAGACGACTGGAGGACGAAGTAGATTCGGACCCCTGGGGGCAGGGCTACAAGATTGCTACCCGCAAACTTGGCGCCTGGAATCCCCCGAAGACGAAAGACGCGGACACGATGGAGAGGATTGTTGACGGTCTTTTTCCATCCCACCCAGACAGAACTGACGACACGGACGAGGACAGCGCAATGGAGATCCCACTTTTCACGGTGGCGGAGCTCGAGAGTGCTGCAGCCAAGCTAAAGCCTCGGAAAGTCCCGGGACCTGACAGCGTGCCTGGTGAGCTGTTGCGGATCATCGTCGCCGAACAGCCCGATGCACTGCTGCAGCTCTACAACGGCTGCCTGATGGCGGGAGTGTTTGGGGATCCCTGGAAGAGCGCGTGGCTGGTCCTTATCGCTAAAGGTAAGGGGGATCCCGCTTCGTCGTCCTTCTATAGACCTCTAAGCCTTCTTAACACACCGGGAAAATTGTACGAGCTATTGCTGCGACCGAGACTGTTGCAGGCGGTGGAGGTCGCCGGAGACCTTTCGGACCGACAGCATGGATTTAGACGAGGACGCTCAACAATTGGAGCAATAACGGACGCAGTACAGATCGTAAACAAGACAAATGACATATGTCATGGAGCCAGGCCAATGGTACTCTTGGCAACACTCGACGTACGCAACGCTTTCAACTCTGCGAGGTGGACAGATATTTTGGGGGCTCTTGAGACAACCTTCCGGGTGCCTGCCTACCTCGTGCGAGTTGTGAGGGATTATCTACGGGACCGATACCTGACGTATGAGACAACGGACGGTACACGACGGCTCAATACTGGGTCCTGACTTCTGGAACATACTATACGATGGATTACTAAGACTGGACATGCCGGACGACACGTGCCTCGTCGCATACGCAGACGACGTGGCGGCTGTAATCACAGCGCGTAACACCCATTTGGCGCAGCTAAAACTGAACCAGGTGATTAGACGTGTAAATACGTGGATGACGGACCACGGACTGCAACTCGCATTACAAAAGACTGAGTTACTGTTACTCACAAGAAAACGGATTGACACGATTATACCCATGAACGTGGACACGGAACAAATGATGACCAGAAACGAAGTCAAGTACCTAGGGGTGACCCTGGACACGAAACTGACTTTCTGGGCACACATACGAAACACGGCGATTAAGGCAGCACACATGACAAAGGCCCTGAGTAAACTCATGGCCAATACGCGAGGATCGAAACCGAGTATACGGCGACTACTTATGAGGGTCACACACTCGATCATGCTCTACGGAGCGGAGGTATGGGCGGACGCGTTGAGAGTCAAAAAGCGGGCGAAGGCTCTAACGAGCGTACAACGGACTGGGGCGTTAAGGATCGCGTGTGCGTATCAGACTGTATTCGAAAACGCGATATTCGTGATAGCGGGCGTGATCCCGATCGACCTTCTCGCGCGCGAGCGGAAACGGCTATACGTACGAAGCTCGAACGTAGGGAGGGCAGACGCTGTGACAGAGGAACGTACCAAGACGATCGAAGACTGGCAGACAAGATGGACTACAAACGGACAAGGCCGTTGGACACACAGATTAATACCAGAGGTCGGACCCTGGAAGGACAGAAAGCACGGCGAGGTAGACTTCTATCTTACCCAATATTTGTCTGGACACGGGTACTTCCGTATCTCTTTATAGGATGAATAAAGTAACAGGAACGGAGTGTACATACTGTGGACAGGCTTGGGACGACGCAGAACACACATTCTTCCTGTGCGACCGTTGGACTGAGAAACGACAGCGCCTCGATACACTACTTGGCACGACGATCACGCCAGACAACGTGACGGTACTGATGACAACCAACGCAGACGCTTGGACAAATATTGCGTCATACGTTGGTAGTATATTAAGAGGTAAGAAAGCAGATGGATGTCTGGATAACTGAGTGATAGAGAGAGTGAAAGCGTACAATAGTAGTAATGAATGATCGGAAATGAGGAATGATTGCGTAATGGAAGCGCAAAAGACAGCGGCCCAGTTCGTAGTAATGTGATAAACGGATCCGGACTGACGTCGGGCGTACAGGGAGATATGTGTTTAGTGGGTAGGGGTGACCGCCGCCGCCGAGTCCCAAACTTGGTGCTCTCGTAAGAGAGCACCAGCTACTCCATTACTCGGATTCACAGCCTCCTACCAAAAAAAAAAAAAAAAATATATATATATAATTTTTATTTAACATTTTTTAACCCTGCTAAAAATGACCAATTAAAAACGATTAAAACCTTAATTGGGTTTAATACGGAATTGTGATACGAAATTTTTATAATCGTTTGAATCGTATTAATCGGTTTTAATTCGATAATTCCGGATCACAATTCCATATTAGAACCAATTATGGTTTTAATCGTTTTTAATTAGTCATTTTTAGCAGGGAACTTATACATTTAAATTAGATCTTATAATTACATTTAATTGACATTAAAAATTTTAATATTATTAACTCAAATTTTTATATGAATTTACAATCAAATTTTGTAATATAAACTAATAAATAAATAAATCTAATATAGTTGTAATTGTGAAAAATGCGCCATAATATGGTAATTGATTTCGTTTTGAATATTCGCAAGTTAAAGTAAAAGTGGTCCCTACTGAAAAAATTCAGATGAGAATTAACTGATAATCAGCTGATTTCTAGCTGATAATCAGTTGATAATCATGCCAAAAGGTCAGCTTATTATCAAGTAATTTCAGCTCAATATTTTATTAAACCTGATAGTTATAAATATACGTTTATATGAAATAAAATGTTAATGATAATCAGGTAATAATCAGGTGATAATCATTCAAAATTTGTAATCTTTAATATATTTATTATAAATTATTTAAATTAAGTAAAATTTATAAATCTCACATAATGAGGGCCAGTACTGGTGTTACCATCAGAATGATAACACGAAAACTCTGGCTGAGAGTTCAAAAATTTTTATTGTTTAACACAACCAAATTTTATTTAGATTAAATTATTGAAAAACAAAAATGTTAGAGCTCACAGCTAGAGTTTTCGTGTTATCATCCTGACGGTAACACCAGTACTGGCCCTTATTATATGAAATTTACAAATTTTACTTATTTTAAATAACTTATAATAAATATATTAAAGATTACAAATTTTGAATGATTATCACCTGATTATCATTAAAATTTTATCTCACATAAACGCATATTTATAATTATCAGCTTTATTAAAAATATTGAGCTGAAATCACTTGATAATCAGCTGACGTTTTAGCATGGTTATCATCTGATGATCAGCTGATTATCAGTTGATTGTCATCTGATTTTTTTTAGTATGGTAATACATCGCACAAATTTAAATAATAAGTATTATGTTTTAATGTTATAATGCAAAGCCGTGCACGTGCCAGGCGGCGCGTAGACCCAGCAAAACAAAAGCAGCTAAGACAGCTGCAGGCAATGGAGGTGTTTCGCGGGCGTAGAAGAGTCATCCGCCACATCGAGGGAACGCGATCCAGTCGTTTAGCGCATTATTCGTTGATCAAATTTACACCCCGTTACAATTTGTAAAATGCGAGAACATTTGATTAGAATGTATGATACATTAACTTCAGCATTTTTTCCAATATCAGAAGATTATAAAAATAAAATTTATTTTGAAACAATTGCTGAAATTTCAATAATAAGAAACGCTACTCACGCAATAAAATTTGCTGAATTTAAATTTAATTTTGATAAAATTAATATTGAGAAACTTGAGGTATTGTATAATCATATATTAGGTATTGTATATAATCATTAATTAACTTTTTTAGAAGCCGACACAAAGAAAAAGTATGTGCTAAAAATCAATCAAATAATAATATAGATAATAAAATAATAAGTTTAGCTGATAAAACAACTAATAATTGTATTCATTATTTTGAAAGAATCATACCGATGGATGTGGATAACATTGTATATTTATCAAATCAGAATAGCAAAAAAAACTTTGCTAAAATGAAAATTTGATTAAAACAATATAGTATTGTATAATACCTTATCAATAATAGATCAATAAATAAGATATTATAAATTACACAGTTAATAGATCAATAGATAATTTATTTGTTTTCCATATAGTCCATACTAATTATTAAAATTTAACTGTCACATTAATGTTGAAGTGTGTTCAACTGTACACTTCGTTAAATATTTATTTTAATGTACATTTTCGAAAATGATTTGAATTGATGTGATTTTTAGTATTGGATACAATTAGAATTGTAAATAATTTTAAATATTTTGATATTTCAACACTAAAATATGTAATATGTATATTAGGGCGTATCGAATTTTTTGTACGCAATTTGGCGACTTGTAATAGTGTGGAAATTTTAGTACTTATATCAAATAGAACGTCCGTAGAATTTGGATGCATAGGTCAATTGCTTCCGCTCTGTCTAAGGTCGCCAAGAATGATGAATTTTTCAAAATTACCACATTTACGTTTGAAAAAAATTTTTTTTTTGATTCTTTATACAAATTTAAGAGAAAAATGTTTGCATACATTTTTTTGTAAAATGCATTCCTTCTTGTCGAACAATCATTAAAGTGTTGAATTAAATATTTTCAACTTAAATTCCCGAAACTTCAATAAATTATCAACAAGAAGGAATGCAGTTTACAAAAAAATGTACCAGAACATTTTCTTCTTAAATTTGTTTAAAGAATTAAAAAAAAAATTTAAGCAAAAATGTGGTAATTTTGGACTGTTTGACTTTTGACAGAGCCGAAGCAATAGACTTTATGCGCCTAAATTTTACAGACGTTCTATTTGATATAACTACTAAAATTTCCGTAATATTACGAGTTGCCAAAGTGCGTTCAAAAATTTGATACACACTAATGTATATATTTATGTAGGAGAAAGGCTTCAACATTATTTACAGTTTATGAATAATACTTTTCAAACTTTTTAAAATTTTTATCAAGTATTTATTGATTAATTTCCGATTTACTCCTCAGGAGTACTTCAGCAAATATACATTATTCTAGTCACTTCCTGTGTATTTTCGGTATATTTCTGGTTCATCGTCGCTTATTTTCGGTCACTTCCGGGTCATTTTGTATTTTTTCCTATTACTACCTGTTCACTTTTGATTCACTTCCGGTTCATTATCGGTTCACTTCCGGTTCACTTTCGGTTCACTTCCAGTCGACTTTCGGTTCACTTCTGGTCAACTTCCGGTTTACCTTGACCGGCGGCGTAGTTTTAGGGATGACGTTAACTTATAGCCGGAGACTACCAAACACATTTTAATATAATAGAGGAAGAGATTATATTAAAGTGCCTAATGTATCTGTATGCCGTGAAGCCATTCACATCTTTTCCCAATAACTTAACATCTAGGAGTTATCCTGACACCTAGACATCGTCTATGAGTCTGATATAATTTTGGGCCTTCAAATTTTTGTGCCTTAAAACTTTTAGACCTAGAAATTTTTGGGCCCTAAAAATTTTGAGTTATTTTAATTTTCCTGTGCGCCGTGAGGCTATTCACATTTTTTCTCAACTGACACATTTTATTTGTTTATTATTATTTATAATTCATAGCGCATTATTTGCATGTGGCCCATGTATATCTGAAATCGAAGATATTTTATTTATTTATGATTAATTTATATATATATATATATATATATATATATTAAAAAAAAAAGATATATATAAAGATAGACATATAGAGATAGAT
>JAZHPH010000112.1:308260-321949 GCA_037356405.1 Nasonia oneida | reverse complement strand
TATATATATATATATATATATATATATATATATATATGAGGCATTATTTGTCAACCGGACACCCCCTGCTCTCCAGAATTGTTTAAACTTTTAAGAGTCAATCGAGGATTCAAAATTTGTGTTTTTTCGTCTAGTTTTTGGAGCCGAGTGGCGTTTTTCGATTTTCAAAATGGCTGACACGATATGGCGGCTTAATACAACGACTTGATGTAGGACTTTAGTTTCATTACAGAAATTATTCAAAATGAATGAGCGCATCAGGCTAAAAATTTTTCTGCAAAAGTAATTAATGTCATAAAATATGGATCAAGTCTAAAAATGGTGAAATTCAAGATGGCGGATCCAATATGATAGCCGTATAGGCTCTTGCAATTGAAAATGGAAGATAACCGTTTGACTGTCTCCAAATTTGATACTCAGGGGTTTTTGGGTTCGATAATTACAATTCTGGTGTCAAAATGTAAAATTGACATTAAAATAGAAATTGCCGAACTCACAAACCCCTCAGCATCAATTTTTGAGCCAGTCAAACGATTGTTCACCATTTTGTATTGCAAGGGCCTATGCGGCCGCCATATTGGATCCGCCATCATGTTGGATCCACCATATCCGTCCACCATTTTAAATTTTACATTTTGACATCAGAATTGTAATTATGAACTCCAAAAACATTTTTAGCCTGATGCGCTGATTCATTTTGAATAATTTCTGTAATGAAACTAAAGTCATACATCGATGTATCAAGCCGTTGTATTAAGCCGCCATATCGTGTCAGCCATTTTGAAAATCGAAAAACGCCACTCGGCTCCAAAAACTAGATGAAAAAACACAAATTTTGAATCCTCGATTGACTCTTAAAAGTTTAAACAATTCTGGAGAGCAGGGGGTCCGGTTGACAAATAATGCCTCATATATATATATATATATATATATATATATATATATATATATATATATATAATATGTATCTGTGAATCCATTCACATCTTTTCTCAATAACTGGCATATTTCATTAGTTTATTATTTATTTAATATTTCATGATGTCCGATATTTTTCGTATATATCTTATTTAAATCATCATTATTTTTACTTTTATCCTTTAAACTTGAATTTTTTGAAATTTAAATTTTTAATTTTTTTAACGTTACCCTGGATAATGCTACATATAATTGACCATGACTAAAAACTGGATTTGGTAAATACACACCAACTTTAAAATTTCACCGTGCTAAAACCTTCATTATCCCTGCTGGCCTATTGTGGCAGTCCGTGCAAGGATTTGTGAATTTTTTCACTGTCCGTAAGATTTCAAGTGAGCGAATAGTTCTTTTGGGTTTAAACTTAAGGAGGATACTTCGTACACCTGTAGTTTTAGTATGTATGCAGGAATTTTAATTTTAATGCTTAAAAATGATTTGGCAATGAAAAAACTAAATTAATTTTTTTTGCTTATTCTAGCACCTTTTTGTGTATAAAATATTTTCTAACCATTTAAATCAAAATCCCGGCATTCATACTAAAACTACCGGTGTACAAAGTATCCTCCTTGAGTTCGAGACCAGAAGAACCATTCGTTTAGTTGGAATCTTACGGACAGTGAGCTAAAATTAGTAAAAACAACATTTAGAGAAAATCCATTCAAGTTTATGATTATCGTTGAAAGTATAACTTAAATTAGTGCCTACCAAATCCTTTAGGACCAAGTTTTCTATGTTCCACACACATAGATCTTGACTATCCGCAATGAATCAATGCTTATATATTTTTTGACATTGCCTTCTATTTTTGATAAAATTTCATTATTTATATTCAAAATATCAATGTTTCTTGGTGCTCAAATTACCTTTTCACATATCGGCTACAGCGCCACCATTAGCCAATCATATATCTTGATTAATCAGAATCAAGTAATCTATTTTCGGCTTTAATTTTCCGGTATCACTTTTTTATACTAGAGAATACTTGTTATGTAATATTGTTTTGGAAATTCGGGCGAGAGGGATAGAAATGTATGTAGATGTATGAATGAATAATATGAAGCATTAATATTTCATCTACATATCTATCGCAGCTAGCAGCGCTGAAAAACCACCCAGTGGAGGCAGCAGGAATTAGTAACATTACTCTAACAAGGAAGGTACCCGAACCCGACCTCACCGATTTCAATGATTTTACGATATTTTTTCTTATCGGCTCATAAGCGTATTTAGGGGGTGAAAATGATCCCCAAAGTTAACCCCCAAAAAGCGTTTTTTCTGAAAATCTCGCCTTAAAATAAATATTTATTAACGAAACAAATTCGAGGTTATTTCTTACAACAAGAGAAAGTAATTCATGGTGATTTGAAGAGTATGGGTGGCATCCCCTATTTTTTAGGGGTCGAAAACATATATTTTTTGGCATAATTTAATAATAAAAAAGTTTCAAAAGCCTAAAAAAAATTGGAAACAATTTGAAAACATTCATAATAATAAAATAAAGTTGACGTCGTTCGGCTTTTTAAAAAATATTATCCCTAAGGGGGGTAAACCACCCCTTACACAAAATAATTATAAGTATGTACTTTAATTCATAAAATTTCGTAGGAAGTTCGTATATAAGGGTTTTCGAGGTCGCTCTTTACAAATCTGTTATCAGATTTTGAAAATTTAAAATGGCGGATCCAATATGGACGAAATTAACAAAAAAATGTTATATAATAAAACAAGTTTTTAGCGACTAAAAAAAATCGAAAAAATGTATTAACATTTATAATAAAACAATAAAGTCTTCCGATTCTTTAATAAATATTACGCCTGAGGGGGTAAACCACCCCTAACACAAAATAATTATAAGTATATATTGAAGAACATACACGGAGTGTTAAAAATGGCTTTTTCGCCCTCTGTAAGAGAAAATATCGTACAAAACACGTATGATAAAATGATCGAGACTCATATAAATTGACACTCGTCCCACACTTGTTAATAACTATTTATTGCATAAGTTATTTGAAATAAATATTAATGATAAATATAATAATAATAATAATAATAATAATAATAATAATAATAATAATAATAATAATATCCGTGATAAAAGCATTTAGTTGAATTTTTCCAATGCATATTTGGAATGCATATCGTTTTACAGATCTTATAATTACAGCCATTTCTTATTATAAGTATACAACATTTATTCTAATTTTCCATGGTTATGTACGTTTTATGGTATAAAATGTTTACAATAATGATAATCTTCGAAATAGTGTTTAAAACATAATGATTTTTTACACCAAGCACAACATATAATAGCAACATTGGTGCATCCTTCTATATCACAGTGTGAATTGCAAGAATCTCCAAAACTATAATTAACAGGATTGTCAAATTCTTCTGGTTTTTCATCGATATAACCACTTCTAAGCCAGGAATATTTAAAAAGTTTAATATACCTTGGTGAGGAAAGTTGATTATGCACTACATATTGTAATTTAATAATGTTATTCCTGTTGATGTAATTTTAATTCATAATCCATTAAAATTACATTATCCGAAAATTGTCGAACAAAATTCTTCCAGATACGGAATCCATATGCATCAAGTGGTTGGATATTCCTTGTTGTTCCTGTCGGTATTTTTTTTTTACATTAACAATTTTATTGTCTGGCATCGTTTCTTCTATAACTTTATCACAGTGGCCAATCCAGGAGTCAAGTAATAGTATAGTGTTGGTACCTACATTCGGGAAAAATATTTTTTCCATCCAAATTTTAAAGAGGTCTGAAACAAAAACATTAATATTTGCTACCTTTTCTGCAGTATTAAATGAAATTTAATAAAAAGATATTTACTCGATGTTAGCTTCCCAGATTTTGATGCTTCTACATAAACATTTTCGGCCTTCAATAAATTGCTTTCAACAATAGGTCCAAAATGACCACTGGATTCTTTTAAAACTAGAAAAAGTGGTGACATCAGTTTCCCTTCAGCTGATATAAGTGGTTGAATCGTATAACTATGTGTTGTTGACGAAACTGACTGCACTAGGTATTGCACTTGTTTTTCTCCCTCGATTGCGAGGGTTCTTCCAGAATGCATTTCTAGTTGAAATCCACTCTGGTCGGAATTATATACATTTTGAATTCCAACTTCTAATGCGCATAACCGAACATCGGCGACAAACGCATCTGCATTTTTTTCAAGTTCCGAATTGCAGTTTTAAATTTTGATAACCAATTTTGAGAAGCTTTGAATCTAAAATCTTCAGATCCTATTTGTTTTTGAGCTTGTAATGCCTATCGACGTATATCGCGATCATGAATAATAAAACCAGCAGTGAGTGCAGCTTTAAAATTATCTAATACATATTGACAAATTTGAGCGATTTTTTCTCTGTAAGTGCCACCTTTATTGATTGTGCGTACCCAACGCTTCAGCTGACTAACGGATCTAACTTTCTTAAATCTTTTCGGTACAGTTTCAAGTTTCATGTGTGACTTTGTTTTAGGACTTTTCCAAAATTCTACAGCCCTTTTCTTATATTCAACATCGACTTCATTATTTTCTTCTGTACATTCATTTGTTGGTACTTCCGAAAAATCAGGAATATGATGTAGTACTTGATCCTCAACTATTTTTGCATCTTGATCTTTGAAATCTTCTAGAAAATCCAATGATTCTTCAACTGTCATTTCGATGTCATTGAATTCATCTGCTGCATCTATTAAAATATATTTAATTTGCTCCGACAATTGAATTTCTCTATAATTTGTCTCACTTTGTGGTATTTGTAATGTTCCAAAGTAAGCTGATAATAAACTTATAACATTTAGAGGGTTAATTCTCATCTTCAGATCTAATATAAATAAAAAGAAAATAATTTATTTGTTATATGATTGTAATTATCCAACAATTTAAATAAAGCATTTCTTAATTTACCAAGATTAATTCAAATATTTAAAAAAACCAAGGCGATTAAACTGTAATATGCTGATATTGGATACACTATTCTAATTTTCCAATTTGATTGCTGTGTCCCAGATAGTAGCCACTAATAAAAATATCTGAAATTTGAAAAATTAAATTTCTATAAAATGCGTATAAAAATGCCCTTTTTGGTGCCTATGAATTGAAGCGAAAATCGATTTTAGTATGTTTCATGAAAAAAATAACATAGTTTTTAAAGTTCTAAAAAAAATATGTCAGGCCCACTTTGTCCCTTGTTATATAATATAAAAAAACTCGAATGTTTATTATTTCTGAAATTTCGGTAGAGGATTTTAAAACTTTTTTTGAAAATGGCATAGGTTATTTCAATATTAACTGATTGTGAGGCCCAAAGACGGCCAAAACTGAAATGGGATATACAGGGTGACGCATTTTAACTTTCACAGTAAATTGTACAAAAAATTGCAATCCAATCATAAAATGTTTTAAATGAATGTTAGGTAGAGTATCCCCCTATAGCACCCGATATTTTGGCAACATTTTCTATTTTTCAAATAGTTGTCTTCTATGTTTTTCGCGTATTTTGAGCCCAACGCAAGCCTTAATACGAATAATATGAACAAGTATACAAATAAACTGGCAAATTAAAAAAATTTTTATATCTAATATGTATACTTGCCACTACGCACTTTACTGACACTATGTAACGGATTATGCCCGTTTAAGTAATACAAAAAAAAATTAGTAAATAAAAAAGTACTAAAATTTTCTTTCCTCGAAAACGTATTTTTTATTAAATAATTCAAAGGCAATACAAAATATTAAAACATTTTACTTGAAGAAAATAGATGCGCAATAAAATTCTCTATCCCACTGCACTATGCCAATTTAATTTTGATCAAGTTAAAAAAGCTTGTGTTAGAAAAAACTTAATGCATATAAAATAAGTTTGTTCATTATAAAAAATATTCATTAATGTTTTTTATCTCGATTACAATAAAAATAATTGTCAAAATAAATGATATAAAGTTTGATAAAATACTTACTTTCTTTATAAAAAAAATGAAAAGTCCTAAATTATTTACACATGAATCCTTCAATCTTTATGTGAGCCGTTTTATAATATTAAAACAATTTCATACTACAAAATATAATCGTGATCTTTAAAAAAGACGGTATGACTATTCGGCAAATACTTACTGACTGAACGCAATCGAATGCAACAAAATTTAATTCAAGTCAATTTATAATAAGATAAAAGCTGTAAACAAGTGCGTCATTGTGATTCATTGTTTTCCAAATACGATGTCCAATACGTATAAGAATACATATCTATATAAGTAGTATATGGGCTGGTATGGAGAGACTGGGCGTGGCCTAGGTGACGTCACCAGTCCCGTGGCTGGCGCCAGTTGTTTATGTAAACAGAAGCCCATGTTTATATCAACAGTAGCTGATAAGATTAATAAACATGATTTACGACCGCTACTGTCATAAACAGTCTGTCATCGATGGGTGGCTTTTGTTTATTTATAAATAATTATAAATAATTTTTAAAGAAAAGCTATATCACGCATACGATGCCAGCCCTCCCCCTTTTACCCAAGCAAACCCGAGCACGACTATCTCTCTCTCTCTCTCTCTCTCTCTCTCTCTCTCTCTCTCTCTCTCTCTCGCTCTCCCCTCTCTACGCCATACTCGCGCGCGTCCGCCAAAGCCGCCGTCTACCTGTCGTATACCTGCTGTTTGGCTTTTATTGCCCTTGCGCCGGCTCTGATCCTTTCTGCGCTGTAAAGAGAGAGATTGTTCCACGTATATAATTTATATGGTGGCCCTGAAAAGGGCCGATTGTTTTTGAAATATATATTATTGCAATTAGCGTTTCAGCTTGCTGTAGCCGTCTTTTTCGGGGCACGAAAAGGTGTTTGTGGAAAAGGATTTTTGATTCTGTGTCGAGGAGGAGGAGGAGGATTTTTTAGCCAGATTATTATAACCGCTTTTCTCTGGATACAAGAAAGTGTTGGTTGAGAATGACGACTGATTGTTCTGCTTTTTTGGCTCCTTGCTTCTCATGAGAGGCTGTCTCTCCTCCCACGTAGAACCTTTTTTCTGCTCTTTGCTCTGCTCCTGTCCCATGGTCGAGTTGCTGCTTTGCCGGTCGCTTGACGAATGATTCGCATCGAAATGAACGCGTGCATATATTACTCTACTACTTGGTGCCGCAAAGCTTACTCTAAATTTCGGCTTTGGGGATCGTTGATGGGAGTGGGGGTTTTTGCACGCATAAAAAGAGAAATTCTAGCACAATATTTATTTACTAAAAAACGCGTAAGAGCGAATGACTCAGCTTACAATGAAATAATAAAATGACACGAGCGCGCGCACACCCACACACAAACATACTTACACAGCCGCACACACACACACACTCTACATTTTTGCACTATAAATTATACACAAGCGATACACCTACACTTACGAGTGGCGCGTTGTTGGCGTAGTTAACGTGTGGGCCCTCCTCGCAGTAAACCAGGCACCAACTCTTTCGGCGGAGTAGGCTTCCGATGAAAGTCGTAAGGTACTCTGCGGTTGCGGCGTGCTGTCGGTGGCGTGCCTTGGACGTTGTTGTCGTCGCCTGCTGATGATGGTGGAGGCGAAGGCGATCTCGGTGAATCCATATCCAGGATGCACGGGCAGAGCTGTCCGTTGCACTTCCAACAGCGAAAGAGAAGGCACCTCCAGCACTGCTGCCACACGTCGTGCTCCGAACTGTTGGTGATGCACACTCAGCACCTCACGTTTATCGGCACAAACTGTACCGCCAGAGAAGCCTTTAGCTCGGCTTCTTGCTGTTTTTGCTGCAACAGCGCTGACATGTCCAGCATTCTCTGCTGGTAGCGCTCGAGCTGGCCGTTCAGCTTCTCCATTGCACGCTTCTTAGCTTCGATACTTGCGAGAAGCGCATCGCGTTGGGCTGCTAATTTTTTCATTTCTGCCATGATGGTGGCCACGTGTGTGCTCTCTGTAGGGACTCAGAGCGGACTGATCGGTGCAAGCCGTGTCATACACGTAAGCCATTGAGAAAAATTTCTGTACGTAGTTAGAGGGGGACCGCACCTCTCCACTCTTTGCCTTTTAACGACGTTCTTAAGAATGCGAGACCGTTGGTAACGCTATACTCGGACTGAATTATTTGTATACACTTGAGCTTCAGCGTCGTGGGCTTATCTGAAAAAATCGGAGACGGGTGAGAGCGAAAGAAAGGTTCTCAATGTCTCGCGAATCAGCTCCAGGAAGTATCGTATGATCATGGACTCGGGCTTTGTTTTATTATCACCAACTGATTAGTTTTTTTAACGATGTTCTTTGTCTTAAGAATACGAGACCGTTGGTAGCGCTATACTCGGACTGAATTATTTGTATACACTTGAGCTCCAGCGTCGTGGGCTTATCAGAAAAAATCGGAGATGGGTGAGAGCGAAAGAAAGGTTCTCAATGTCTCGCGAATCAGCTCCAGGAAGTATCGTGTGATCATGAGTTGTTTAGCGACATCATTCAATGCTACAACGGTCGTGCGGAAGAATGAAGGCTCGCTTTTTTGCAGTCGACGACGATAATGTCAGCAGCAGCAGCAGCAGCGAGGAAGAGGGCCCATCATCGCCGGAAATATCATCGGACTCTTGAACAGCGCTGAGCCCTACATTGTCGATGCTGCAGGAGGTCGGGTTCTACGATGCGGGTCACCCGATCATCGATGACAGCACTGCGAGCGGCATATCGCAGGTAGGTGGCGGCGGCGATGACGGCGGCGATACCTCGAGCGAAGAGGCACCGTCGCCGAGCAATAGTATTGTAAGTGGTTCTGCTGTAGCTTCTGATTTGGATCAGGAGGAGGAGGAGGAGGAGGAAATTCGTGACGATGAGCGTTATCGTCGCTTCGAAATTATCGCGAATACGGTGCATCGCGTACGGAAATTCCGTACAGACGCTCGCCGTATGACGCTACGGATTAAAACACCGCCGCGTGGGACCAACATGCTCAGCTGGGTTGAGTTAGCAATACGCGACATTTATGAGTATTTGCTAACTCTAATCAAAAGCGAGAGCGATCGCGTCGGTGTTTCAATCTTTAGCGAATATTTCGCAAACGGGTCAGCAGGGCTCTCGTATCGTCTCGCGAGCGCGCTGACTGGCGATGATTTATGCTCTGTGGTGTCTGGACTCGTTCAGAGCAACGCAAATTTTCGAGTCGACGAGTCATTTACGGTTTGTTTGACCGTCGTAGAGATGCCTGTAGGTGCAGGTGGCTCTCGACGGAAAAACTTGACCGTCGATAGCGTTTCTCAACGGTCCATCATTCAGATCGGCAATCGTGACAATCTCTGTCTGCCGAGAGCGTTCGTTGTAGGCGAGGCGAAAATCGCGCTTCAGACGAACGATACCCCGGCGATGCGAGCCGAGTGGAACGTCATCCGCGACGGTCGTAGGCAACTACAGCATGAACGAGCTGTAAAATTGTGTCAGGATGCCGGTGTCCTCGTACCTCGCGAAGGTTGCGGTGTACGAGAGCTTCGTCAATTCCAGCATTATTTTACTGCTCGTGATACAGCTTTAGTTGCTTACGAGAAAGACTCGATGGGCAGCGGTGAAGCACCATTTTTTGACGGACGTTGCGATGCCTGCACAAACGTAATATTTTTGCTCTACTCCGAGCTTCATTACGACGTGATCGTCAATATTTTTGGAGCTGCGAAGGCAAAATTTTTCTGTACTTTTTGCAATCGCGGCAACAGTAATATCGAGGATCACAACTGTAGACAGCTGTGTTCGCGCTGCTTCGTTTCGCCACCCTGTAGCGAGAACGAAGCTTTGCAAAAATGCGCATCGTGCAATCGCAGTTTTTTCGGCGATGTATGTTTTCGCAACCATACGGTTGCGGGATCATACAAAGCGAGGCACAAGCGATTGTGCGATGTGTTGCAGATTTGCCTTACCTGCTGCAAAAGCGTGAACCGGCAGCGCGGTAAGCACGAGTGCGGCAAAAATTGGTGTCGACATTGCAAGTCGACACACGGTTATAATCAGCAGTGTTTTATACAGCCGAAAAAAAAGATGCTTCAACGAAAAAATATCTTTATGTTTTCTGCGATCTGGAAACGATGCAAGAAGCATCGTATCGAGGCGATGAAAGCATAAAGATGCACGTCCCGAATGTCTGCGTTGCACAGCAAGTCTG
Organism: Nasonia oneida; assembly: GCA_037356405.1. Taxonomy (NCBI): domain Eukaryota; kingdom Metazoa; phylum Arthropoda; class Insecta; order Hymenoptera; family Pteromalidae; genus Nasonia; species Nasonia oneida. The sequence goes on along the minus strand of JAZHPH010000112.1, from coordinate 311,784 downwards.
CACGGAGTGCATAAGTTCTGACGACATTTCAGAATGGTGTCCCTCGTGCGGCGTGCGCGAGCATGTATTTACCGAAGATCCCGTTGGTCAGTTGCTACAGCTTGTAGTACGCGACAAAACGGACTTTGAAAATATAATATGCATCGCGCACAACGCACGAGGGTACGATGCGCAATTCGTTTTACGACAGCTTGTCGAACGTAAAATAAATTGCGCGCCAAGCATCATACTGAATGGTCAGAAAATACTGTGCATACGCTATGGACGCACAAAGTTTATCGATAGTCTCAGCTATTTTCAAATGAAGTTGGCCGCGTTGCCTGCTACATTTGGTTTAGGTGAGACTACGAAAAAAGGCTGTTTTCCGCACCTTTCTAACACATCGGCTAACGCCGAATTCCGTGGCGCCATACCGGATGCGCACTATTATTCGCCCGACACTATGTCATCGAGCGAGCGCGAGCAGTTCTTGCTGTGGCACAGCGAGATGCGTGCAGCGAACGCAGTATTCGATTTCAGCAAGGAAATCGTCGACTACTGTCGCATGGATGTGGCGATTCTGCGTCGCGCGTGTGTGGCTTTCAGAAAAATTTTTCTCGAGGTCGGAGACACGGACCCGTTTGTAGTGGCTACTACAATCGCGTCCGCGTGCTCTCATCTCTATAGAAAAAATTTCTTAAAGCCACAGACTATAGGAATAGTCCCCAGGGGCGGGTATCGGCGCGCCGACAAGCACTCCCAAAAAGCCGTCGAGTGGCTGCTGCAGTGCGAACGAGAGATCGGTCGCGAAATCGTGCATGCAGGCAGAACGCGCGAATATCGGCTTCCCGAGGGATTTTTGGTCGACGGATTCTTACCATCTACCAATCCAGCAGAAAATCCCATTGTTTTTGAATACCAGGGCTGCTATACGTATGGCTGCCCTGAATGTTTCAAAAACAATCGCAACAAGCCGAATGCCTGGGGTCGTACTTTCGACGCGTTGCTCGAGAGTACACGCGCTAAAATCGCGCAGATCCAGCAGCTCGGTTACGAGACGCGCGAAATTTGGGAGTGCGAGTTTGACAGAGTCAAGCGTGAAAACCCCGAAATCGCCAAGTACGTGTCGGAGCATCCGATTTTCAGCAAAATAACGCTTAATCCTCGTGACGCGTTCTTCGGCGGACGGACCGAAAATTTCGACGCAGTTTACGATCCTAAGCCAGGCGAGCGTATTCTGTATACAGATATATGCTCGCTGTATCCTTACGTTTGTAAACGAGGCAGATTTCCACTCGGTCATCCAAAGGTTTACGTCGGCGAGGAATCTGATGAGCTGACGGGTGGTAATCTCAACAATTTTTCGGCCATAGATGGGCTGGTAAAATGTAAGGTTTTACCGCCGAGAAAATTGTATCAGCCTCTTTTGCCGATAAAAATGCACGGCAAGCTTCTCTTCGCACAGCGTCGTACATGCTGCGAAGAGATACGGCAGAGTGATTGTTGCCACCCGGATGAGAGTCAGCGAGAGTTCAGCGGAACCTGGGTGGTGGATGAGCTGCGAAAAGCCATCGAACTCGGCTATACTATAACTGAAATATTCGTCATATGGCAGTATAGTATGACCGAGTACGATCCGCTCACAGGTGAAGGAGGACTTTTCGCTGGCTACATCGACACTTTCTTGCGATTAAAGCAGGAAGCATCGGGGTTTCCAGCTTGGTACGTCGACGCGGAATCGAAAGCGCGTTACATTCGCGAGTATCTGTAATGAGGGGATATCGCTCGAGTTGGAAAAAATCGCGAAAACCCTGGCCTGCGCACTGTTGCGAAGCTCTGTCTGAACTCTTTCTGGGGCAAGTTCGGACAGCGCGATAATTTAAAACAGATCGTCAAGGAGCGCGAAGACCTCCTTAAACTTCTAACGGCCGAGGATAAAGAGGTCTTGAGTCTCCTGCTGGTCAACGAGGAGGTGATGTACGCGAGGTGGCAGTACATCCGCGATGCTGTGGAGTCTACTCCATATACGAACGTAGTTATAGCAGCCTACACGACAACTCTGGCCCGCTTGAAACTATTTTCGTATTTGGAGAAGCTCGGCAAGCGAACGCTGTACTGCGACACTGATTCGTGTATATTTGTATGTAACGAAAACGCACAAGAATACAGACCCCCGTTGGGCTCGTTGCTCGGCGATATGACCAACGAGCTCGACGAAGGGACTTATATTACGAGCTTCCTCTCGGGTGGTCCGAAATTTTACGGCTACAGAACCGTGAATTCGAGAACTGGCGAGGTATCCAAAAAATGTAAAGTCAAGGGTATCTCGCTAAATTTCTCGAATTCTTTGAGAATAAATTATCCTAGCATTAAGAGTATGATTGAAAATTATTTTAAGCCTGATGAACAGAATGAATGCATTAATCTTAAGTTTAATTCTATTAAAAGATTGCCAGATCACACTGTCGTCACGCGAGAAGAGGTCAAATCGTGTAGCATAGTTCTAAAAAAGCGTAGGTATGTTACTCCCGGGTTATCGCTCCCGTACGGTTACAAAAGTTAAGTATAGTATGTAAGTTGTTTGTGAATAAATAAAAGTAAATTTAAGAATCTCGTTTTTGTATTAGTTTTTAAGTAATATAAATTGTTCTGCGTTATGTTTAATATATTTATAATAAAAAAAAAAGTATTTTAAACTTTTTCTTGTAATTATAACATCCTTCTCTCTCTCCTTTACCCACTCATCATCGCACGCTTATAGGCGAGCCGTACATGCACGCGTATAGACGGCTCGTCCACGGATGATACTCGTGGCCGCTAATATACGCTTATAAGCGGCCCGCGTGAGTATACGCGTATACGAGGCTCGTGCACGCGTATAGACGCCTCGTCCGCGGATGATACTCGTGGCCGCTAAAATACGCTTATAAGCGGCCCGCGTGAGTATACGCGTATACGCGGCCCGTGTGAGTATACGCATATACGAGGCCCGCGAGAGTACACGCGTATACGCGGCCCGCGCCCGCCGCCCCCCGCGGTAGAGGAGGAATAATATTAATAAAAAGCGCTTTTCGGGAAGAGAGCGCTTTAGTCGAAAAGATGGATACGCGTTGGAAGCATCCTTTTACGGCGTGCATAGCAGGACCGACAGGAGCTGGAAAAAGTTGGTTTCTGAAAAAATTTCTCGAGCATCTGCCGGAGATGTGCGATGCTCGCTTCGACAGGGTTCTGCTCTACTATACCGAGTGGCAAGAGACGTACCGCAGTGAATTCAAAGTTGGCGGGAGTGCTGCTGTACCTATCGAGTTTCGAGAGGGACTTCCACAGCGAAGCGATTACTCCTTGGATACGGGAAAGAAAAAATTACTGATTCTCAACGACTTGATGCGAGAATCATCGAACGATATAGTTCTGGATTTGTTCTCGCGTTCGTCTCATCATTTGAATTTGTCGGTCGTTCTGGTGACGCAGAATATTTTTCACCAGGAAAAGTCTCAGCGCGACATAAGTTTAAATTCAAAGTATCTCGTTATATTTAAAAATCC
>JAZHPH010000112.1:273890-293441 GCA_037356405.1 Nasonia oneida | reverse complement strand
GGGTAAACCACCCCTTACACAAAATAATTATAAGTATGTACTTTAATTCATAAAATTTCGTAGGAAGTTCGTATATAAGGGTTTTCGAAGTCGCTCTTTACGAATCAGTTATCAGATTTTGAAAATTTAAAATGGCGGATCCAATATGGCGGACGAAATTAACAAAAAAAATGTTATACAATAAAACAAGTTTTTAGCGACTAAAAAAATTCGAAAACATGTGTTAACATTTATAATAAAACAATAAAGTCTTCCGATTCTTTAATAAATATTACACCTGAGGGGGTAAACCACACCTAACACAAAATAATTATAAGTATGTATTTTAATCCATTAAATTTCGTATTTCCTTTGTTGCGTATTTAATATATGTAATTTAATATATGTTATTAAATTAATTAATTATATTTAATATATATTAAATACGATTTTTGAAAATTCAATCATTTGTTACGGGAGCTAGGAGGAATCTACTGGGCTGAAAATTTAGGAATAGCCATTTTTTCTAATATACTTTCACACAAAAATTCGGCGGGCCGATTTGTCGAGCCCCCCGCCCCCGACGCTTATTTGACGAAATTTATAGGAATGACCCATATATATATATATATATATATATATATATATATATATATATATATGTGTATATATAATTATATATAATTAAATTATATAAAATTGAAGCATATCTTTTAAAATTCCCGAATAGAGAATATTATTCAAATTTTATATATATTGTTAATTATAGTCTGTGTAGGTGTGCATAGGTATGTGTATATATATATAAATATGTATTCTTATACGTTTCGGACATCGTATTTGGAAAACAATTAATCACAATGACACTTGTTTACAGCTTTTATCTTATTATAAATAGACTTTAATTAAATTTTGTTGCATTCGATTTCGTTCAGTCAGTAAGTTATTTGCCGAATAGTCATGCCTTTTTTTTTAAAGATCACGATTATATTTTGTAGTATGCAATTGTTTTAATATTATAAAACGGCTCACATGAAGATTGAAGGATTCATGTGTAAATAATTTACGACTTTTCATTTGTTTTATAAAGAAAGTAAGTATTTTATCAAACATTATATCATTTATTTTGACAATTATTTTTATTGTAATCGAGATAAAAAACATGAATGAATATTTTTTATAATGAACAAACTTATTTTATATGCATTAAGTTTTTTCTAACACAAGCTTTTTTAACTTGATCAAAATGAAATTGGCATAGTGCAGTGAGATAGAGAATTTTATTGCACATCTATTTTCTTCAAGTAAAATGATTTAATATTTTGTATTGCTTTTGAATTATTTAATAAAAAATAGGTTTTCAAGGAAAGAAAATTTTAGTACTTTTTTATTTATTCATTTTATTTTTTATTACTTAAACGGGCATACTCCGTTACATAGTGTCAGTAAAGTGCGTAGTGGGAAGTATACATATGAGATGTAAAAATTTGTTTAATTTGCCAGTTTATTCGTTAAAAACAAGATTTTCAGTTACGCATGTGTGTTTTTTCATGGCGATTTTTCGATCACTATTTTATTATTCATTTGAATCTTTTTTAGATTTTATTGTATGCACTTTGATGTTCATAGATTTTATCAGAATCTGAAATTTGTTAGTCTTCATGGCAAAAGCATGAAATCCGTTAGTTTTCGTGACGAAAATGTGAAATCTCATATTCTTCGCGGCAACTATTGAAATTTAATGCTCGTCGTGGCAAAGACGTAAAAATCTCATCGTTTTCGTGGCTGGAAATGAAATCTCGGAGTTAAAATTACAAATGCAATATTCCACCATGGTAATAATATCAATTCGGCGGATGCCTTTTTGTGTGGGTAACACCTGCAAAAGGGAAATGCTATCCTTCCGCTTCCACGCAGTGTCCGTTGGAAACGTTCTCTGTCGCGTCAATGCTCTCTGTAGCAACGCTATAACAGAAACGGCTGAGGAAGGCTCTGGCGGCAGCCGCCAATAGTGGTAAGCGACGTGTCACACAACCACTCACACACTAAAACTTACACTCCCTTACACTCGCCTGGGAGCGCTGCGAGGAGTGTGTCTGGGGCTCTATAAACGGGTATCGCCAACGAATGTGGAGCCATATAGACGGGTATCTTTCCAAGCGAGTGCGGACGCTCTATAAACGAGTATGTTCCATGAATGAGGTCGCGGTGCCTCCTGGGTATGAGTCCAGGGGCACACTGCAGGGCCTTCTTATGATGTGGAGGAAGCGTTTAAGAGGGGATCCTCCCGTGACTGTAAGCGTGCCAACTCTGGAGGGTACCTCCGTTAACACCAGACTAGCACTCCTGGGCCGCCAGTAGTTAGAGGGGGTCGGACCTGGCTTAGCCAGTCGGGAGGCTCGCCCTGCACAATGGTAAAGCGCACCAGCGCCAAATTCCGCTCCTTGTAGTAATGCCGGTTGGCGACCGGATGGGCCCTTGCTGCGGGGAGAGGGGGAGGAATGAACGAGGCCACCGGACTCTGGGCACGCTCTTTTACCGGGAAAACTCAGGACGAACTGCAGAAACCATCACTCGGACGAACCCCTGACCTCTAACACATAACACACGTAGTAGAAGGAGATTAAAACAAAAACATGAATAAAGAAATTCAGCAAGCAGGTCTCAGAGTGCTACCTGCGACGAACATCCTAAGTGGACCATGGGGGCTGCCCAGCTCCCCTACTACACCGGTAGGTAACCTGGCCGGTGTGGTTGACAACAAGACAGGAAAACATGACAAGATAGGCGGAATCATCTTGGAGGCCCCACAAAGCTGGGAGACAGCGGAGAGAAAGCTAGAGGAACAGCTACTCGCAATACGCAGCAACCTAGTGAAAATGAAGGCGAAGACAAATGTTCAAAAGACTGGTTAGTCGCGTGACAACGGACGGTATGGGAGAGATTGAGGAATCAGTTAAGGTTGGGATATATGAGCTCCAACGTATGAGGCAACTCCGACAACTGACGAAAACCGAGGGACAACGGACCGACGAGGGACTGGAGACACCGGGAGCGAAAAGGAAAGCGTACAGACAAACTCAGACAAGGCCAGATCCGGGAACATCTAACCAACAGAGTAACCCGGCTAAGGATGCTTTGACGACAGCGACGAATCGCAGAAAATGGAAAGTGACCACAGAACCGGAAACGAACGCAAACGGGACTGGACAGGCAAGGACTCGAGAGCCCAAACCTGAAACCCAGGCGAGGTGCGATCCTTATCAAACCAGTCGAGGGCAAGACTTACGCAGACGTCCTACGGTCTTTACGACAGAACGTGGACCCGGCGGCTAGCCAAGTTAACGTCAGAGCTATACGCAAGACCAGAGACGGATCCATACTCCTACAACTCGACCACGAACAAGAGCGACAGGCTTTCTAGAGGACTATACAGGACACACTAGGATAGACTGCTACAGTAAAAGACATGACTTCCAAGGTGACACTGGAATTCATGGACTTGGACTGCGTCACAACAGCACAGGACATCGTGGACGTGATTAACCGCGAAACAGGGACCCCGCGTCTTTGAAGTGAATAACCGCGGACAAGCCTTGGCTGTCTGTGAGTTTGACGCGAAGGAGGCAACGGATCTACTTAAGAAAGGTCGAATTAAAATCGGGTGGATTAATTGCCGGATTAGACCCAGACTTCGCTACAGGTGCCTTGGCTATGGACACGTCAGGGTTAACTGCAAGAGACCGGACAGACAAGACTGCTGCTGGAAATGCGGCCAATGGGGGCATGTAGGCAAGGCGTGCACAAACGCGTCTTCCTGCTTCCTCTGCGCGGGACGAGCCAACCAAGATCTGGCACACGTGCCTGGCACGGCCTCGTGCGCAGCATTTAAAGCAGCCCTGACTGAATGCAAGACGAAACAGACAAAATGGACCTGACAATACTTGAGGGAGTGCGTGGCACATGCGCTGCTCCCACAAATTGCGGCGGAAACGGACGCGAACGTGCTCGTGATAAGCGAGCAGTACAGAAACCTCTCCGAGCCACCGTGGATCGCCAGAAGCTCGAACACGGTGGCGGTGTGGGTGCGAGGGGCGAGCGCGGCGCGGATTATAGACAGTGGGGCCGGAGAAGACTATGCTTGGGAAAGGGTGGGCTCTGTCACTATTGTCAGTGTCTACCTTTCTTCGAACAATAGTGCGCGCGAATACGAAGACAAGCGAAAAGTCCTGGAAGACGTCGTCAGAGACCTTACTGGCGATGTAATCGTGGCGGGCGATTTTAACGCGAGGACGATCGAATGGGGGATGCCTACGACGAACAGACGAGGACGACTGATTCTACAAATGGCTAGAATTGGAAATCATAAATGCCGGAAACGTGTACACCTACAGACGACCCGGCTTCGGTAACTCTATACCAGATATAACCTTAGCCAAAGACAGGATGTTGACAAGGCTAGGGGGATGGAGAGTGCTCGAGGACTACACGGCCAGTGATCACCTAGTACATCGTCTTTAACCTGACCAGTGACACTGCGTTGAGGCAAAGACAGAGTATGCGGACAACACGATGGGACATCGGATGCATAAACAGGGACGAAATCAAAAGGCAACTGTAGAACGTAGCAATCCCTTCTGCGGACCTGTCTCAAGGACGGACGGACCAAATCGCGGCTGAACAGAGTGCTAATGACCTGGAAAAGTATCTGCAGCACATCTGCGAGGCCGCGATGCCACGGAAACGATACAGACAGGACAGAAGACAGACCTACTGGTGGACGCAGGAAATCGCCGAAATCAGAAAAGAATGCCTCCGACTCCGCAGACTAGCGGGAAGGGAACTGGACTCGGACAAAAGAGAGGCTATCTTACGGGAATACAAGCTCGCGAGACGGCTACTCAGACAGACAATCAACAGCACGAAAGGACGGTGTTGGAGACGACTGGAAGACGAAGTAGAGTCAGACCCCTGGGGGGAAGGCTACAAGGTAGTGACTCGCAAACTTGGCGCCTGGAACCCCCCCGAGATGATGGACGCGGACACAATGGAGAGGATTGTCCACGATCTCTTTCCTACCCATCAGGATAGAACGGACGATACAGACATGGACACAGCAGTGGAATGTCCACTTTTCACGGCGCCGGAGCTTGAGAGTGCTGCAGCCCAACTGAAGCCTCGAAAAGCCCCGGGACCAGACGGCGTGCCTGGAGAACTGCTGCAGATCATCGTAGCTGAACAGCCCGATGCGCTGTTGAGGCTCTACAACGGCTGCCTGACGGCGGGAGTGTTTGGTGGGCCTTGGAAGGGCGCGCAGCTGGTTCTCATTGCCAAAGGTAAGGGGGACCCTGCTTCGTCGTTCTCCTATAGGCCTCTAAGCCTCCTGAACACGCCGGGTAAATTGTACGAATTACTGCTACGACTGAGACTGTTGCAAGCGGTGGAAACCGCCGGAGACCTCTCGGACCGACAGCACGGATTTAGACGAGGGCACTCAACAATAGGAGCTATAACACACGTGGTACAGATTGTAGACAAGACAAACGATATATGTCATGGAGCCAGACCACTGGTACTCTTGGCAACGCTGGACGTACGGAAAGCTTTCAATTCTGCGAGGTGGACGGACATCCTGAAGGCGTTGGAAACAACCTTTCGGGTGCCTGCATACCTCGTGCAAGTTGTAAAAGACTATTTACGGGACTGGTACCTGACGTATGAGACATCGGACGGTACTCGACGGAGAAAGTTGACAGCAGGAGTAGCACAGGGCTCAATCCTGGGTCCTGAGTTCTCGAATATACTGTACGACGGACTGTTAAGACTAGACATGCCGGATGACACGCATACGTGCCTCATCGCATACGCGGACGACGTGGCGGCTGTAATTACGGCACGGGACACCCACCTGGCGCAACTAAAATTGAACCAGGTGATGAGACACGTAAGCACATGGATGACGGATCACGGACTTCAACTGGCGCTACAAAAGACTGAGCTACTGCTACTAACAAGGAAACGTATAGACACAATTATACCTATCAATGTGGGGACGGAACAGACGATTACCAGAAACGAAGTAAAGTATCTGAGGGCGACTGTAGATACGAAACGGACAAAGGCTATGACGAGCGTTCAACGAACCGGGGCACTAAGAATCGCGTGCGCGTACCGGACCGTATCTGAAAACGCGATCTTCGTGATAGCGGGCGTAATCCCGATAGATCTCCTCGCGCGTGAGCGGAATCGCTTATACGTACGGAGTTCGAACGCTGGGAGGGCAGACGCTGCGACAGAAGAACGGACGAGGACGATGGAAGAATGGCAGACGAGAAGTACGACAAACGGACAAGGTGGTGGACGCACAGATGAATACCGGAGGTCGGACCTTGGAAAGACAGGAACCACGGCGAGGTGGACTTCTACCTCACCCAACTACTGTCGGGACACGGGTACTTTCGAAAGTACCTATACAGAATGAACAGAGTGACCACACCGGAATGTACGTACTGCGGACAGGCTTGGGACGACGCGGAGCACACATTTTTCGGGTGCAGCCGTTGGATCGAGCAGCGACAGAGACTTGAGACATTACTAGGCACGACGATCACGCCATACAACGTAACGAAACTGATGATAACCAGCGAAGACGCGTGGAGAAGCATTGCGTCATACGTCTTGCGAGGTAAGAAAGAGGATGGATGTTTGGATAATTAAGCGAGAGCGGGAGTGGAAGAATATAAGCATAGCTATGAATGACTGGAAGTAAGGAATGAAAAGCGCAAAGTAAGCGCAAAGGACAGCGGCCCAGTTCGAAGTAATGTGATAAACCGTATCGGGCTGGTGTCGGGCGTACAGGGAGATATGTGTTTAGTGGGTAGGGGTGGCCGCCGCACAGTGGGACAGAAAATCAAAAAAGTGATCACGGGCTGTCTTCACTCGAAGAAATGCTTGAAAAAAAATTCGAGGGTAGGAAAATCTTCGTCAGAATGCCTAGTTTCCGAATCCGTTTCCCCCGAAACCCGCGGACGTCTATATTTTTTGTCCCACCTCAAAACCTGACCTCATTTTTAGTAAGTTAGATCGTTGCATTTTACATTTTTAACCATAATAAATGAGATGTGGGCATAGTATTTACTAGCGTGCACTTATATACTATATATATAATAACCTACGGTAAATATGTTCCAGAAACAGTTTCCAGTGCACCTGAATTTTTTCAGATTTTTAAATTACTTTTTACCAAAATGGTAGGGAGCCAAAGATGTCAATTTTGGCAATAATTGGGTTTTCAGCACTAATTAATTAATTCATATATATTTATATATATTTTTATACGTATACATACATATATACATATATCAACTTGATAATTATAATAACAAAAAAAACATGATGATAATGTTTGTAACTGTATTTTTAATAATAATCGTTTATAACTATAATTATCAAATTGATTTGATATTTTCACTAAGTATTTATTTTTCTTAGAGTATAATTCCTAGTTTTTATTTTTTGCGCACAGTAGATGTGAAAAGTACATTTTTTTTTTTATAAATTAGTCCTCGTAGTTTAATTTTGTCTGATGAAAACTCATTTCAAATTTATTCTGATTAAAAAAAATCATTGTGCGCATTACATTATGTAATAAAAATATTGTATAATGAACTTGACAATATTAATACAAGTTATGATATTTGTGTAACTGTGCTTTCATTAATAATCGTTTATAGCTTCGTTTAGAACTACCGTTATTAAATTATTTTATTATTTTTCAGAGAGTTTTAAAAAGAGTTAATGTAATAGTTGCAAAATCAAATAATTTAAAAACAGATTTCATTAAATGACACCTTAGTTTTTTCTTGTATGAATGTAATTTATAGCGTTAATGATTCTAAGCTTAGAAATTCATGAAATTTATAAATTTTTAGCTTTTTGACATTATAATTTAGTAGTAAATCTTGCACTTTTATAAATACGAACAATATTACTAGTTCTATGTAAATAGATTAATATATGTCATTTTACCTTTTTTTCTTATCGTAGGTTCCAAAAGAAGAACAGGGTATTATCAATAAAAGGAAAAAAATAATACAAGATGAACTATTAAGTCAGTTAGATATATTGATTGATGCTCCTACTCAAAACTTTGGAAATACAAATGACGGAAACACAGCTAGAACATTTTTTAATAACCCTGATATTGTTTCAAATGTAACTGATAAGTAGTTAGTAAACAATATTACTAATGTTACTACGGAAGTTTAAACATAAACGCATTCAAAATCATTTTGAGCCAGTGCATCGTTTGTTAACAAATTGATTGTGATTTCAAACGTGCTTAAGTCACTTTTGTCATATGTTCTTTATTTTTATTTTTCGAAGTTAAGAATTTATCCATACGTAAAGATCGCGCGTGAAAATAAACAACCAATTTGTGAGCGAGAATAGATCCTAAGAATTCAAAAGATACAATATAGGTTACTGTTACCTACAGAACATCATGTACCATATTATTTTCGTTAATGTTATACTTGTACAATTTTGAAATGTCCTTCATTCATTAATAATTTCCTAACCAATAATATATCATATATTGCATTAGAGCTAGCCTAAGATCATATATAGGAACATTTATCTTCAACAGCGAATTTATAAAACAATTCACACAAGATCCTATGTAAGATCTGGTTACCATCGCAGAAAAAAAGTTTTTTTTAATATTTTACTCAAGATCTTATGTAAGATCTTATGTCAGTTTGTGATTCAAAATAATTGATAAAATCATGGATATAATCTTATGCAATATCTGCTTTAAGGTCTTGAGTAAGTCCTTACGTAAAATGTTAAGAACATATAACATAAGATTATTCAATAGTGTATAAATCTTAAAACGTCGGAAAAGTTCAATGTTTGATATATATAATATTAAAATTTTTATTTTTGCCTAAACTGTATATACATGTTCTATATGTTGTACCTGACTCCTAAAATATATATATATATATAGGTATCTGTGTGCTGTGAATCCATTCACATCTTTTCTCAATAACTGACATATTTCATTAGTTTATTATTTATTTAATATTTCATGATGTCCGATATTTTTCGTATATATCTTATTTGAATCATCATTGTTTTTACTTTTATCCATTAAACTTGAATTTTTTGAAAGTTAAATTTTTAATTTTTTTTAACGTTACCCTGGATAATGCTACATATAATTGACCATGACTAAAAACTGGATTTGGTAAATACACACCAACTTTGTTAAATTTTGATTTGTTGATTGTCATTACATATTCTAATTCTACTGGAAACTGTCGTCTTATCATTTCAAAAGGAATTTCTTCTTTTGAAGAAGTCAAATTAATCCGTGGTATTAATGGGACACAACACCTTTAAACCCTGAAAAAAAGAATTATAAGTAAAAACCACAAATTTAAAGTAAATCATTTAAAATTTTTTATAGTTATATTTAATATGAATACCTTAATTTCACCGTGCTAAAACCTTCATTATCCCTGCTGGCCAATTGTGGCACTCGGTGCAAGGATTTGTGAATTTTTTCACTGTCCGTAAGATTTCAAGTGAGCGAATAGTTCTTTTGGGTTTAAACTTAAGGAGGATACTTCGTACACCAGTAGTTAGCACTTTAGTAAATACTGTGACCACATCTCATTTATTATGGTTAAAAATGTAAAATACAACGATCTAACTTATTATCGACAAAAAATATAGACGTCCGCAGGTTTCGGGGGAAACGGATTCGGAAACTAGGCATTCTGACGAAGATTTTCCTACCCTTGAATTTTTTTTCAAGCATTTCTTCGAGTGAAGACAGCCCGTGATCACTTTTTTGATTTTCTGGCCCACTGTGCGTCGGAGTCTTCCCAGCAGACCGGTTGCCCAGGGTGTGGACGAGACCGGTCGCTATTATTGCTAATACTCAAGAACATCATCTACCTGGTGCTCACTGGATAGCAATTTTTGTCGAGAAAAACGGTCGTGGCGTTTATTTCGACTCCTCCGGCGGATTGCGACGAAATTGTACACTATTCACGTGGTCTATAAGTCGGTTGCAGAGTTTCGATTCCGATGTGTGCGGCATTTATTGTGTGGATTTTCTGTATTTTATATATCGCTATAATTGTGCTATGGATTTTTCTAAACTCTTTTGTGACGACACAGGGAGTAACGACAAATTATGCATGGTAATTTTCCGAAAAATTATGAAAAGTATAAAAAAGAAAAAATTTAAAAGTGTATCAAACTTATTGCATTCAATCTTGTAAATTCCGAATCTTGTAAGAAAATGAAAAGAATCTGACTTTTGTTAATTTACATTACTACGTATTCAAAATTTATGAGTGAATTATATAACAGCATTTATTCTAGATTTAAGAATTTCTCATGTATTACGTATATTTTTTTAACAATCAACTGATTTAATAAATTTTTTGTAAAAGAAAAAATTGTAGTTGTGTTTCAAATTATTTTTACGTGAAATACGTAAGTTTATTTATTTCCTCCTCCTCTTCCGTCTTAATTTTTATTAATATTCTTGTCAAGAAACTGTTACAATGCCGCTACACTAAGCGGGTCTTAAGCGTTGTCGTCCAGATCGGACGGGTTGGTGTCTATCACCACTACACAGCGTGTCCTTAGGTTGCGAATAGAGGAACAGCCCCTAAGAAAGAGGTTAGCTGCGAATAAATTGAATAAGCAGCCGCGGACAGCCGATAGGAACAGGCGTGGGTATGATGAGCCCACACTGTCGAACGCATTCATCTAGAAACACTACGCAAGCACCACAACAAAGAAAAACACTTCACATTATCTCTTATCTCTCAATTTATCTCTTTCATCACACATTACAAAAATGGGCAAAAATCCTGCTGCCGAGGAGGATGCGGGAGCGATGACAACTGCCCCGAAAGGGGATGTGTAGAATGATTCGTCACCTGGTCTTACGCGGTAACGATGCCAGCGAAGGCGCGCTGCCTTGCAGGGGGGCGTTAGGATGCGAGAATGAAACCGTAGTGTGTCTGACGACGAGTTGGCACAGTCCTCGTCAAAGTCAGAAAGCTCTCATACTTAGTTCTAGAGAGGTATGGGGGTTATCACCTCTAGAACGGTGGACTCGCCTGCGATCGGAACAGGATCCGAAGCGCGCGGGTTTAACATACTATCATGGCTCAAAAAAATCAAATCCGAACCAAAAGCAACTTAAGGGTCGGAACGTGGAATGTTCGCAGTCTATACAGAGCAGGCGCGTTTAAAGAACTCGTAAAGGAAGCTGACAGGTACAATCTAGATTTGGTAGCAATACAGGAATCGCGGTGGCCAGATCGCGGAGTAGTAACATCGGGTAACTTCACGTATCTGTAGGGGGCCGGGAGTGCCCCCTACAGATAACTAAAAGCATCATACATTCGGTTAAAAGTTTCAAATCCGTCAATGATAGGCTCTCGTACATCATAATCGAAGGTGAATGGTATAGATATGTATTTATTAACGTGCACAGTCCTACGGAGGACAAAGAAGAAGAAGCTAAGGATCTCTATTATGAAACTTTAAGCAGGTAATCGACCAGTTCGCGTCTTACGGCACAAGAATAGTATTAGGCGATTTCAATGCTAAAATAGGTAGGGAGGAAATGTTTAGGCCTACTATAGGGAAGGAAAGCCTACGCGAAGCTCGCAATGATAACGGTATTAGGGTCATAAATTTCGCGACGGCAAAAGATCTTATAATCAAAACTACGTGTTTTAAGCACAAGGACATACACAAGGCAACGGGGACATCGCCGGGCGGGGCCACGCACAACCAAATTGATCATTTCCTCATTGAAAAAAGACGTCATACTAACGTTCTCGACGTATGGGCTTACAGAGGGGCAGATAGCGACTCGGACCACTTCCTAGTAGTAGCCAAATTAAGAACTAGACTAGTAGCGAATCAAAATAGTAAGCGAGCAAACAAGGTAGAAAGCTTCGATATTGAGAAGCTACGAGATAGAACAGAGCGAATTAGGTACCAGATAGAAATTAATAACAGGTTTCAGGCACTTGAAGAAGCAAACACATCGCCGGAGGGGAATGACGAACCGAATAGCTTATGGGGGGACATCGAAAAAACGGTAAAAGAGGCCGCGAAAAAAGTACTGGGTAAAAAGAAAAAGCCAAAGAGCAAACTATGGTTTGACGAAGAGTGCGAACTCTGGTTTGAAAGGCGCAAAAAGGCTAAATTAGATCGCCTACAAAATAGAAGCGATAGGACCGTAGAAGAGTATTCTAACGTAAGGAAACAGACGAGCGCGATCTACAGAAATAAGAAGCGGGAGTATCAAAAGAATCTTATTAGGAGAATAGAAACTAACAGTAAGGAAAATAACCCACGCGAAGTGTACAGAGGGATTAACGCCATCAGAAAGGGTTTTAGGAGTAGAGCGCAATTGATGAAGGACGAAAACGGGGACCTCGTAACAAATGACAACGAATTACTGTCGCTGTGGAAAAATTATTTCGATAAATTATTAAACGTGCACGAAAATAGCGAAGAATTAGGGGACGAAATTCATACTGCTGAATTCCACGTGGAGGAACCGAGCTACCAAGAAGTAGAGGCCGCGATTAAAAAACTAAAAAACAACAAAGCCGCGGGAAATGGCTCTATACCAGCTGAGTTACTCAAATATGGGGGCGTCGAGCTCACTTTCAAAATCTATAAACTAGTATGTGCCATCTGGAAAAATGAAACAATACCCGAAAATTGGAAGAAATCTATCATTATACCGATTTTTAAAAAGGGGGATAAGACAGACTGCAATAACTATAGGGGTATCTCACTTTTAGCAACGTGCTACAAAGTTCTGTCAAACGTAATACAAGCTAAACTCACTCCATTCGCGGAAGATATAGTAGGAGATTATCAGTGCGGATTTCGGCGCAACAGATCGACGAGCGATCAAATGTTTACCATAACACAGTTGTTAGAGAAAAAGTGGGAATTTTGCGAAACCGTAAACCAACTATTTATAGATTTTAAAAAAGCGTACGACTCTATTAAGCGAAGAAAAATGTATCAAATTCTAGTACTTCTCGGTGTACCGAAAAAACTCGTGAGATTGATTCAAATATGTCTGAACGGAAGCACGGGAAAGGTCCAAGTAGGCGGTAATATATCAGAACCCTTCACGATACGCGATGGTTTAAAACAAGGGGATGGGCTCTCTACGGTGCTGTTCAACTTAACGTTAGAGTATGTCGTTAGAAAAATGCAGGTTAGCCAGCTCGGAGCAACGCTTAATGGAACAACGCAGATACTAGGCTACGCAGATGATTTGGATATACTGGGGGATTGTAGGGAAACGGTAGCAAGAAACGCGGAAATCCTCATAAAAGCGGTAGAGTATACAGGGTTAGAAGTGAGTGAATCAAAAAACAAAGTACATGATTGTGGATAAACTAGGCATCTGCAGAGGGGAGGAAGATCTCAGAGTTGGGGATTTTATTTTTGAAAAGGTTAGCGAATTCAGGTATCTGGGTACGACCATAAATTATAGAAACGAGATTAATGTCGAAATAAACAAGAGACTCCATTCAGGTAATGCTTGCTTCTACGCCGTGAGTAATTTACTTAAGACAAGGCTGTTGTCTAAAAACGTTAAAATAAGAATATACAGGACAATAATACTGCCGGTGGTTCTGTAGGGGTACGAAACGTGGGCTCTCACTAAGCAGGCGGACAACCGTCTTAGGGTATTTGAAAATAAAGTGTTGCGAAAAATATACGGGCCGAAGAAAGATGAGGAAACCGGGGAATGGAGGAGACTACACAATGATGAGTTACACAATCTGTACGCGTCACCAAATATTAACAGAATAATAAAATCGCGCAGATTGGGATGGGCAGGGCACGTAGCGAGAATGGGAGACGACCGTACGGCAGCGCGTGTCATGAAGGGCAGGCCGATGGTAACGCAACCTCTAGGTAGACCTAGACGTAGATGGGAGGACAACGTAAAAGCGGATCTAGTAGAAATAGGACGGGTAGGTGTCGATCTGAGAGGTGCATCTTGGGTGGGGTTGACACAAGACAGGGCAGCGTGGAAGGTTTGCATAGATGAGGCGATGAACTTTCGAGTTCCAAATGCCACGTACAAAAAAAAAAATTCTTGTCAAGAAAAAGGTTAAAAGACAGAAAGAGAAAAATAACTTTGATAGATATTTTGTTTACTTTTATTATTATTATTTTTATATGAAATTTATATATTTTTAACGCAAAGTATCTGATGGCCAGATTGGATGATGCATTCCGGTGAGATCATTCATGGCTGTGTCAAATGCGACAAGCATTGGATTCACATGAACCATACCTCCACCTTACTTGCCCACACTGCTTAGAAATACGTAAGCTGAATTGTCGAATAATCCTTCTTGTGCAAAAACGCATCTTAAAATACAGTTTACGGTGACCATAAGAAATATTTCAGCAGAACGAGGTGACCAGTGGAGACCATTTGTCGATATGGGCATGACGAAAGCAAGTCCAACTAAAATTGCTCGTGGAGGTAAGGCAAGAAATTGGGCTTCTACCTGATAAATGCCACTTTCCTCGTTTGACTCAATCAGAGTCACACATGTACCATTATCTATTAGTCGGCATCGTTGCGGGCATCCTTCTTCTGTTACTCCTCGTAACCATCTTCCCATTATTTTCACTGCAATTATCGTGTTTCCGTAAAAAGAAAAAAAAATTCTATCACTATATCATCGTAAAAAATAAATTTGGATTCCTCATTCTTCTTCTTCTTCTTTTTCTTACCTTTAACTCGTGGAGTTTTTCCTTGTGTAACACTGGTGAATCAAATTTTTCCATTGAAATTGTAAAACTTTCTTCACAAAAATATAACAACGACTGTGTACTAGAATAATTTAACATTTCTGCCTCCAATTTCACGTACGCGGCATCTTCTTTTATTAATTGTATATGGAAACAAGATGGTGTTTGAAACGCAGACACTCTCACTTCATGTACTGTATGAATCAAAGGATCCATGTCTCGTCAAGAACTCCACGAGAATTCATGATGCAAGAGTTGCTACCTCTACAAACTGTCTATGTATGACAGATTTTATTAGAGCAAAAAGAAAATTTCGTTTCTCCCCCCTCTCTCTCTCTCTCTCTACATCTAGTGTTGCTATAGCGAAAAAAATAAGTAGGGTGAGAGAGGAAAGGAGGAGAAGGAGGAGAAAATAGTGAAGAAAATCATACATGCTGTATACGAATTTTCGGTTCAGAGCGCCACTACAGGTGTTGCTTCTATAGTGGCACATATCTCCTTGTAAAATATAGGTCAACTGCAGTGCGAGAAGCGACACCGCTGGACATTCACCTGTGCCGGGGTTAAACCGCTTACCTGCGCGTCGAATAAAAGTCCTACCCAGCGGCCCTGCTAGGTCTTTTTTTACCTGCGCGCGCACGCGCCCTCGCTACTAGTCTACTAGAGCGCGTGCCGGGGGGAGGGGGGGGGGCGGTCCCGCTGATCAGCAAGCCACCGCGCCGCGCCGCCGCCTGAGGGATGCTATTATTTTATAGGATTTAAGGGTTTGAGTAAATAAAATAGGATATAATTTTAATTTTAATTTTTATTCATGTATATAACCATATGGTACAGAATATCGATGATTAACAAATTGTCTTTTTTTCAAAACAAGGCGACATTTTTTCGTTTGCTTAAAACTAATAATGTTATTGACTGACGTTCGACCTAGATTTTCGCGCTGAAGTAGCTACTTCTGTTTTTAACTTACTGGCTGCATATATTACATTCTCGTTAACTAAAACTATTCTACCTACTTCCTCTTCCGGGCTAGTTAATAATTGTAAAAACTGCTCACTCGAATTAATTATTTCGGTGTTTGGCAAATTACCTCGTGTCCAAATTTCCTCCATAAACTATTTAAATAAAGTTTTGCAACCGAGCGCATGCCCGGATTTTTCTCTATTTTTTGAGGATCTAGATCTATACCCTCCTTTTCTTTATAATAGGCGATGTAAACCGCTTTACTAGCCCCATCGGTGCAATTACGTGGCCAGTCCGAGCTTTCCTGTTTTAACTTTAAAAATAAGTTAATGTAATCGGTAAACAATCCGCATGTCGTGTCGTCTTGATTACCGGCTTTCGGGTCGTACTGCGTTATCTCGTATTGCCAGATAACGCTGATATTTAAAATTGTATAACCGAGTTGTAAACTTGTTTTAATCTCGTCCGATACCCATGTACCGCTTAAGGCGCGAGCTTCCGGCGTTACGTGTGTACATGGGACTTTGCTCAAAATTTCACAACAAGTTCTGCATAAGGGAAAAAGTATCCGATTATGCAGACGATACGGTAGCAAAGGATGAAAGAGTTTACGCGGCGGTAGAATCGTACATTAAACTAAGCCCTCAACACGGTCAAAATGTTCAAAATTAGGCCCAGTTAGTTAGAGACAGTCGGTGCTGTTATATACGCGCGGGTGTTTTATCGGAAACTTGCCCGTTTTACAAACAAAGAGGTATAAAGAGCAAACATCGACATATTTTATTTTTTCACCCGGTTCGACTTTATATAAGGTCGCAATGTTATCCGTGCGACCACCGTAAAAAGCATCTCGCGGATTGAGAATTTCATTATGAGCAATCGGGTGATTTTCGATTAAGCGTTTAAAGTAGCTATATTCGAATTAAAGTCATGCTCCCACATTACAACTAAAATAAAACCATTTGATCTTATTTTAGCTGAAATTGCTAGGGTACTCTCATACTTTTGATTGAGAGTAGTCCGATCTAGAAGAGGTGCATCGCGCCTCGTTGGATAACAGATCGGACAGCCATGAAAATAACATCCATGAAACTGGTACACTGTACCGGTTTCTGGATTTTGAAGATCCGCTAAAAACCCGTCGACTTTTATACAACCGAAAAGGGTGTACTCCCGTCCACGCCCGGCATGAATGATTTCCCTGCCTACCTGCTGCTCAACCCATAACAACCACTCTACGGACTTTTGGCTATGTCTATCGACGCGCACATAACCTTCGTTGCTTATAAGACCTATCAAATTATCTTTTAAGAAATTACGTGCATAAGCAAGAGAGCACGAGATAGCCAAAGTCACGCTTTCCGTGAATGGACACAGATTAGCGCAATCTAAGAATATCTGTCTAAATTTTAAACAAGCTAATCGCAAGACAGTTACATCTTGCACACAATAAGAGACTATTTCTCTTCGCATATAGAACTCTTCTCTAATTGATACTTCATTGTACCAATTAAAAAAGTGTTCACGCTCCTTGGAACTCATCGCATCCGGTGCATAATATTCGGCTGCCGGATAAGGACCTTCATAATCCGCGTTATCATCTGTATTAAACAGATGCGGGAAATATCCTTTCTTTGCTTCTTCCGGCAGACCGAACGAAGCTGTCAATGCGGCAAGTTTCATAGGCATAAAATTTATGCTATCTATGAATTTCGTTTTACCGAAACTTATTAAAATTATATTTTGTCCGTTCATAATTAAGCTCGGAACGCTGACGGATTCTTTCACAATTCGATTCTCGAAAATGTCATGTCAAACGAATTGTGAATGAAATGCTTTTGCGTTATGCGCAATGCAGATGATGTTTTTAAAATTAGTTTTTTTCCGGAAAACTAAATTTAAAAAGCTAGAAATCGGCTCTTTTGTGAAAACGTGTTGGCGAAGGCCACAATAATTGCAAAATTGCGATACATCGTTTTCATTTAAACACGACGAACATGGAAACTGCGCCACGAATAAATTTACTACGTGTAAGTAAACGCTATTTTCGGCATTTTTCTCATGCACTGCTTTACAATTCGTACAGTACATATTTTTGCAATTAGTTTATTCGAGTCAATATCATAAACATAATGACAAAAAGTACAATACTTTACGAATTGACAAATTGAGCGTTGCGCATTTTTCGATTTACTCATTGTATACGAGCCAGGAGCCTTGTGATTTGCGAAGCACTGTGGGTTTTTAACTCACGGTGGCAATCGTCACAAGTTATGGCCGCACCGAGAGCCTGACACGGTTGTGAAGTATTGCACGATATGCAAAGATTTTCAGACTTATGATGAAAAGGCCACGTATATACTGTGTTACAATCTTCACAGTAATATCGCTGATGCTTTTTCACACATAACGCAGTCAAGTCTAAAATTAAATTAAAATGATTAATATCCCTATGAAACGCGATATTAATTATTTTAGTATATTTTATATTTACCGTGTCAAAAAATGCTTTCCCGTTAAATAACGCACCCTCTCCACGGCCTAAACTCTCTATATAATGTACCATTAACGCAACTCCGTAATCCAACAAGTATAATTGGAATTTCTGAAACTCGGTATAGCCACAGCCTTCTGCAGGCACGACTACTCCAGCTTTTTGAGACATTTCAATTGCACATGTTCTTTGGTGCGCCATTGAATTAAAGGCGATTTTTCGCCAATTTTTTTCCCAGATCGTGCGTTTGGACTCCGCTTTCTCAAGAAAAACTAACCCGCATGCGATAGCCCGCGGTAGGCATAAATTATCGTTATTTTTAATAGTCAAAATTGATTGATGATTTAACGCGTCAACTAACTTTGACTTCTGCAGACCATTACCACCGCGTGGTAAGTCTGAATAAGTCACATTTACGCGGAGAGTCTCGTCTATAAAAAATGATTCGTCACTCTGTGTAAAGCTACCTATACGGTTCCAAAGATCGTTAAAGTCGAAATCGCGGATCTTTCGCATTGGAAACCATGCGTCGCCTCAAGCAAATCTATCACTATTTACTGTAACGCCGATTAAAATATTTTCACTTAAACCCGTTACTAGATATCGATAAATTTCTAATAAATCCGAACGCAGGTAAACATTCGGGTTATCGATATTCGGCGTTATTATAAAACCGAATTCTACGTCGCGAGCCGCGGTGAAAAAATTACGAGCACGACGAGTACTCTCATTTAAAATAACGACTATTTTAAATCACCTCTATCTATTCCTCTGCCTACTTGGTAATGAGGATCTAGTTGTGTTGGTGCTGGAGGTGATGCTGGAGGTGATGTTGACGGTGATGATGATGATGATGATGATGATGATGATGATGATGGAGGTGATGCTGGAGTGGCATGGCTGGGTGTGTTGGACTCGTCATCGCTGACATTGGAGATGTCCATATCTTTTTTAAAAAAATACAAGAATTTTTTTTTTTAGTTTAATTTGTTTCATTTATTATAATACATCAGTGCCCTTTTTTTTACATAATACAGGGATGCCCTGAGTATCCCCTCTTCTGGACCTGTGGCTCACCTACGCTACCACCACCACTCTCACGCCAAGTCAGGTCATCCCTTGTATTGGGCCGCAGGCATGGTGCCAAAGATGTCAATTTTGTAAATTTTGGGGTTTTTAGCATGATTTAATTAATTTATAGCTCCTCAGGGAAGCATTTTTTAGATATAATATATAGATCCTTTTTTTATAAAATTTTCTTAAATTTT
>JAZHPH010000112.1:217888-273571 GCA_037356405.1 Nasonia oneida | reverse complement strand
TTAATAACTTATTAAAATGCATTGTTCCGATAATCTATAATTGACAATTCATTGCTTGCACTGGATAATTAGCATAGAAATCATAAAACTTTGATCTTGCATTACTAAGGTACATACTTATGTCACAGAACAGAGTAAGTAAATTATATATACTTTCAAAAATAACCTAATAATTTTTAAAGCTCCTACAATACCATTATTAATTATATGATTTTTATTCTTATATTTATCCAGAGAAAATTTACTTAAGAAACAAGATATAATGTTATCTAAACCTTTATTAGTTATGCATTATTATGTGAGGCGATGGTGTATATATGCTTATCGTCGAGATCTAAGTTACACAAATTTCAATAACTTTGAGATTCTAGAAGTTGCACTTTTAATTTTGTACAAGAGTGAGAAAATATTTGTACACAGCTATGGAAATACGTGAATTCATTTTTTATATACATATCAATAAATATTTTAATGTTGATGTTTGCGGATAAAAATATTTATAGATAAATATTGATTTAAATAATTGATAATTAATGTGCATATTTTATTATCAATTATCTAAATCAATATTTATCAGTAGATAGGCTATAGGCATACTAAAACACCCTCTCTCCTCTCAGAGTGTTTTGGTACCCGATGGAAGAGGTTGGGAGAGTATCCCCAGTCTACCCTCGTATGTATTTTTTTAAAAGCCTATAGCGTTCTTTCAATCCCTTCCCTTGCATAAGCGATTCAAAGTTTTCTCACCGCCTACAAATGCTATTGGCTGCTTGTGGGACCACCCCTAATTTTAAGTCCCAATTAGCTTTCCCAGAAAAGCTAGGCAGTTTTCCTTCCAGAGATCCGCTTTTAGCGATTGACAAGTGGCGTAGAGACAATGGTCACAAAAATGCACTCAGACCGATAAGCTTGCAGAGAGCCCGAAGATGAACATGAGCTGATAGGACTAAAGAACGACAAAAAAAATACTTATAGTGATTGACGAGTAACCTAGAGGCATTCACCAAGACCGATGGGTCTCATGATAGTCATTTTTGGGTGGAGATGCCTTTTCTTTTGTTGCGCTACCTGCAGAGAGGGAGGAGATTAACAAAACGTCGTACTGACTTTGACGAGTTTCCTCCTAGAGGCCTGCAGGAAATCCCCCCAAAAAAGATGCAAAGGCACCGAAAAGTTTTATGAAGATACCCGCCCCTTTTTTTGAAGTGAATACTTCTATAGGCTTGTTAGGTACACATTTTTGCCGGGGAGTAAATCGAGAAAAAACCGACCGTCACGCAGTTACCGAACGCCAGGAGGGGAAGCAGGGGAAACTCTCTTTCTCTCACTCTCCCCTCCACCGCGCTCTCTTCGCCGCGCAAGGCGTACGCACTGCGCGCATATCTCCCTTCACCGCGCTCTCCTTCTCACTCTCTCTCTTTCTCTCTTTCTCTCCCCCCCCCCCTCCACCGCGCTCTCCATACCGCATCTTTGCATTGGCTTTCGGCGCTCTCGGCGTTATCTACACACTATACTTCTCTACTACACGCTATACTCTGGACAATGCTATCCCGCGTCCCCATGCGCTCGGCTTTCTCTACCTAGCATAAACTGAAATAATGCTATCCCGCGTGCTGAAATATGTTCTGCTCACTGCGTTTTAGAAGACAATCAAATATATATCATGGCTGCGATTTACATTTCACCCAATCAAAATATTACAGACATAATTCAATTTATCCATAGATCGCTACTT
Source organism: Nasonia oneida (assembly GCA_037356405.1). Classification (NCBI taxonomy): domain Eukaryota; kingdom Metazoa; phylum Arthropoda; class Insecta; order Hymenoptera; family Pteromalidae; genus Nasonia; species Nasonia oneida. The sequence goes on along the minus strand of JAZHPH010000112.1, from coordinate 271,836 downwards.
GTATACACTCAAGTAGGATCACGGGAGCTTGGTATAAATGACCATGACATGCCACTGAATTTAGCAGGAGATTTTAATGTTAAGTTTGCTGACGAAAGTGCACAATCATTAATTACATTCCTCAAAGATAATTTTCAATTAGACATGAATAATGATGCGCAACAATCAACTACTAAGTATGGCACAACATTACATGCAGTATTTTCAAGATTTTTATATAAAATCGATTCTAAAACGTTTATATCATACTTTAGTTACCAATTGTTTCTTTTATTGAATTAAAAAATGAAGATACCTGTGATTCTACGATGGATAAATAAAGTTTGTGAGAAATAAAATAATGTATGAATGACGATAAACATATTTTTATTATTTCACCTATATAAAAAACAAAAAACGAAGTCTACACTTCTATCGGCTGTCCCCGAGACAGCCACATTTTTTCGTTTCGCTAGCAGTGGACGAAAATGCGTGAGTGTTGCAGATACCTGCAGAGATGAACGTTGTAAAGGCTTTTAGCTTTTGACTAGTGTCCCAAGAGGGGCGCAGGAATCTAGAAACTACACTCGTTGGCAAGACCTTTCTTTTTGTTTCGCTACCCGCGGTAAAAATCAATTCGTTTTTGGAAAAGGTCTGCAAAAGTGCCCATAGACTATCTCACGGGGAGGAGCATGGCCAAGGGAGGTGTTTTTGAAATTAAGGGAGGAACATTTTTTCTCCAATTAGAGGACTTTACAGGAAAGTGGTGGGAAAAGGAGCTCAGGAAATCAGAGGATTTTCGGCAAAATAATGAAAAGTGTGCTCCGGTCTTCGAGTATAAATAACCCCTCAAGATACACCGGAGTCAATCATAGGTTTCCTTGCAAGCTGTCAAGAAAATGTCTTCAAAAAAAAGTTCATCAATGCAGCCTTCTCGGAGCCGACGAAGTCTACAGGATGCCCAGGAGTATACGTTGGCTGATCGCCGCCAGCTGAGCAGCCTCGGCGATCCCCAGCTGCTGACCCGCCGGCAGCTGAGCAGCCTCAGCGATCCCCGGCTGCTGACCCGCCGCGGCGATCGCCGGCAGCTGTCCCGCCTCATCGATCTCCGACGGCTGACCTGCCTCAACGATCCCCGGCAGCTGACTCGCCGCAGCAATCCCAGGCTGCTAACTCGTCTGGACGATCCCCAATGGCTGAGCAACCTCGGCAATCCTCGACGACCCGAAGAAGACGGGCTCGCTCGAGCTCTAGTTCGAGCTCCAGTTCAAGCGGAACATCATCCAGTTACGCATCGTGTAAATCCGTTAAAAGTATACGCGATCTCAAGCGGATTCCTAAGATTACATCCTCGAATATGAAGGTAAAAATATTACATTTATTCTAAAAATGATATAACTTTATTTTAAAAAAATAATAATGCCAATTTGTTTTCTTATTTTTACAGAACAAGAAGGCAACGAGCAGAAGAAGAAGAAGGCAGGAGAGAGAGAGAGAGAGACGTCACCAAAACCAGGAACATCTACAATGACTTCAGGTAAAAATGCTTTAACAGTAAACTAGATTTATTTTGTATTATTTTTTATACAATAAATTTATTTTTTTATTCGTTTAATTTTTTCAGAGGTTACGAGACCAGTACCGAGATGTGGTATTTTACAATTGAAAAGGACAGACAGTAAGCAACAGCAACAGCAGCAGCAACAACAGCAGCAGCAACGGCAGCTGCAACCACAGCCGCAGCGATCACAGCAACAACAACGCAATTTACCGAGGATTATAGATGATGAGATAATAATAGATCACGTTAACATAAAAAAAATTTACTAAAATTATACAAAAAAATAAATCAAAACGCATGCGCGTCAGCTCCGGTTAACCTACGACGGACACTGGCGGGAGTTTTCCCAAATTCAAAGTTTTATTTAACGATAGGTGTACGAAATTTTTAGAAAAGTTGAAAAAATTGAAAAATACTTCAGAAAATTTAGGTATGATTTTTAAATTGAATTACTCTGCTCTTTGTCTTCGTTTTAGTGTAAGTAAATAAATAAACTAATCTAATAAATTGACTACGTGTGAATAAGAGGTGATGACAAATTTCAATCCCTTTTCAAATTAATAATAAAGGTTTTCATAATTTTTTTTTATAATAAATTAACAACTGTGTACAACATTTTTTGAAAAATTAAAAAATAATCGTAAGAATTTTAATTTTTATAAAAAAATCATTAAAATTGCTGCGCGCGAGTTCTTGGCCCAAGAAGAAAGCCACGGACTTAGAAAAAATCATGCATACTTGGTAACTGCGCTCAAGGAAGTAAAGACGAGATTCGGCACGAAGATCGTGGCCGAGATCGATGACAGCTTTCAAATATTTCTTCCAGAAAAGATCTCATCAGCAATCTTGAAAGATCAAGGTCTTTTCTATAATCTCTCTAACACAGCAAATAAACTTAGTTTATTTATAACATATCAGGGTGGAACTTCTTTTAAGTTCACCACATGCTAAAATAATCAAATACAAAGACTGATAATTGTTAAATACTATTTATTTATTTGTTCAAACTTGTGTGCAATTTACATGAATAAATACATTATTAAATATAATAACAATTACTTTCTTATTTATTTGAACCTTGAATAATTCATACAATCTCATTTTTATCTATCCAACTATTATGCTTGTCACTAAATCCTAACCATTTAACATATACGCGTTTACCACTTTTCTTTAAAACTTTTTCTACAAAATAAATTTCCGGATACATAGTTTTATGAATTTCCGTTTCATAAAAGCCGCCAGAGACGGATTTATCATAATAATCTTTGAGATGGTAAGTTACTGGATCTGTTTTTACAACTCGCGTTATTGTGAAAATTTCCGTTGACCAGTTTGGTGTGTAACCTTTTTCAAAAACATTTTTTATCCTACTTATTCGAAATTTATCTCCTACTTTAAATTTCGGTTTTTTCACTGGCGACTTTTCATTTGGAAAACGTCTCTTGACTTCTCGCTCATTTGCCTGTGTAACATTTTCAGGCTCGATTCCTGTTGTCCGATGTTTTCTCGAATTATATGCTTTGAGCAAGTTAGGTAGAATATCCAACCATTTATAGCTTCCTTGTTGGCTGAATTCTGTCCACATTGCATTTTTTAACGTTCTATTAAATCGTTCGCATATACTTGCATGAAGATTACTATATGAAGAGTATAAGTGTACATTGTGCTTCTTCATAAGTTTTTGAAAAATTGAATTGTAAAATTCTTTTCCTTGGTCAGTTTGTAGATTCTTCGGTACTCGTCCTTCTTTCAGTATTGACTTCATAGCTGTAGTAACATCATTACCACTCTTTGACTTGACTGGCACGGCCCATGCATACTTTGAAAATATATCTATGACAGTGAGTAAGTAATGAAAACCTTTGTTTTCTTCAGAATATGGTATCATTTCTACAAGATCAGCTTACCAAGTTTCGTCTATTCCACGTATGTCATATTTTCTTCTCTTGTATCGCCGACGTGCTGGCTTATGCAGCTCTTCAGCTACTCTATGACGTTCCATCTTCGTTTACAGTAGATGAAAATCCATCTGGAAATTCGTCTATACGAACTTTTAATTGTTTATTCACTTCTTCAATTATATAATCAACACCAGAGTAATTGCGAAGAGTTGTATTATAAAGATAACGCAATTTTGCATCCACTTCCAATTGATGTTTTTCAACTTGCTGCTTGTATTCTTCTATAACTTCACCAATTCCAGAAATTTTAGCAGCTATATAATTTATTTCAGTTTGTAGAATAACTTTCAGTGAATGCAAGGTGATTGCATCGTTTGGCTGATTGGGTGGTCCTAGGTTGCAAAGTCGCTTGTTTTCTAAATCAAAATCACCGTCCGGTGTAAAATTGAAACAAATGCCTGGAGGACTACGACTCACTTGCGAGCCCTCAAGTTTTCTTCGTAGTACTGATGCAAAGAAGAAAGTTGCGTGTCAATATATATGCCCAGCTTCACGTAATTCCTCAATAATCGACTGGATTTCAGTGTCTTGATTATTATTTCCAGCTAATCGTTCGGCAATCAATAGTCGAAGTCTCTCAGTAAGCTCGTTTGGATCATCCCAGTAGACGAGATCAATGGAAGAACTTTTCTTAGCTATTTTATATTTAGGTATGAGTCCTCCTCCGCTGCTACTGTTCTTTTTACGCGGAGTACTGCGGAACATTGGTGCTAAATTGTTGTTATATTTATTACTTCTCGACATTCGTATAGACTCATCTTTGCTGAATTTTTTCCGATGAGCATTTGTTGCTTCCAGAATCTTGCGATAATTTGCACGATCTGATGAGCTCAGAAGAAGATCATCCGGATATTTTTTAAATAGCAATTCCATTAGTCCACTCGTTTTAGGATAACTTTCATTTCTGACTTTGACATATTTATCATCAAATTCAATTTCTGAATCACCAATCATATACACTTCATCAACCTTTCGCACTCCGTATATATTATCAATCGTTCTACGGCTTTTATCTAGCAATGATAAAAAGTCTTCAGCTGATTCATTTTTTCCACTCGAAGATCTAAATGTAGAATTGGTTATTGTGTCAAAAGCATCATCATCATCATCATCATCATCATCATCATCATAATCGTAAACAGTATAATCCAATAAACTTGATTTATTGTTCTTATTTTGATCGTTGAGCAAACTCGATCGATCGATTCTCATTCGTTTTTTCATTTTTTTTACTGTTGTTTTGATCCAAAATGCGATTGGACGGTTGCTGTAGTGGACTTTCACTTTTAATCTCAACAAGTTTCTCAAGTGGTGTGATGACTGGTTTTAAAGTGTCACCGATGACTTTTTCAAAATCATCTTTCTCCTGTTTTAATAAAGTGTATTTTTTCTTAATAGCCTCACGAGCTCGCAAGAGGTCACTAAGAACATTCTTCTCTTTCGTGAAGTCTGACATGCTGTCGTGCCGAAGCATAAAAATTTTGTCTTGGGTTTAGTTGAACTTTTATCATTTAACTCTATTCCCAATGTTGACTATTCAAATAATAAACTGCATTTAAACGGAGATATTATTATTAATATTCCTACTGGCAGTTATGAGATTGATGCTATTAATCAATTTTTACAAGCAAATTTGAAATCCAAAGGAATCGAATTCTCGTTGAAAGCTAACAACAATACTCTTAGAAGTGAAATTCTCTGCAGTCATCCGATAGATCTCACACCTCACGATTCCATAGGCCGTCTCCTTGGCTTTGCTCCTCGCACTCTCGAAGAGAACATTCAACACAGCTCTGATTTACCAGTGAAAATATTGAGAATCAATGCACTCAGAGTTGAGTGCAATATTACTGGAGGTGCTTATATCAATAATAAGAAAGTTCATACAATCCATGAGTTCTTTCCCAGAGTGCCTCCGGGATATAAAATCATAGAAGTTCCGTCACACGTCATATATCTACCGGTCAGTGTCAAGTGCATAGATCATCTACAAATTCAAATTGTCGATCAGGATGGAAATTTAGTGAATTTTCGAGGAGATGAAATCACTATTAGACTTCACATCAAATCTGTATAATGGGCATCGTTTACAATTCTGGATCATATATAAATCAGTCATCATGGCAACCAGTCATCAGTCGACCGAAGAAACTCAAACCGTTAACACGCAAAGTCTAGGACTAAAAGTTCGTGGAAAAAATTCACGTGTATAATTCTTTACTGTTTCCAGAAAAATGGACGAAATTCTAAGCATTCGATCAGGTGTCGTATTCGATGAGTCTATTGCTCATTACGAAGTACACGCACGTCAACCATACTCATCATTAAGTTTTGACAACAGTGATGAAATTCGTATTTCTATCCAACATCAAGATCTATGTCTTTTACCATCGCGCAGCTCTATCCATATATGTGGAAAGTTGCAAGTAAAATGTGGATCAGCAGAAGCACTTGCTAAAACTAAATGTGTCAGCATTTGTCATCTGTTTGATGAAATTCGTTATGAGATTAATGCTGTGGAGATAGATAAAAGTAAAAATGTTGGTCTGAGCAGTGTTATGAAAGGATTGATTTCATTTAATTTGAATCAGAATGATATGCTGGAGAATGCAGGCTGGCTTGGTATTCAAGACAATATCAAATCGGTCGTAGATGACAGGGGAAATTTTGACGTTGCGATTCCACTGAGTATGATCTTGGGTTTTGCAGAAGACTATAAAAAGATTATAGTTAATATGAAGCATGAGCTCATTCTCACAAGATCGAGAGGCGACTTGAACGTAATAATCCAGGAAGGTACTGTAGCATCTGGTGTAACTACTTATGAAGATTACAAAGTAAAAGTATTAAAGATAGAGTGGTTGATGCCATATGTTGTTGCATCTGATAAACAAAAAATCCAGCTATTGAATTTCATTGGTAAAGATAATCCTATCTCCATGTGTTTCCGTTCTTGGGAGTTATTTGAATATCCTCTTCTCCCAAGCACTACTAAACACGTCTGGACAGTGAAAACATCAAATCAATTGGAAAAACCTCGTTTTGTGATTCTTGGGCTGCAAACAAAGAGAAAATCATTGAGAACTGCAAACGCCAGTCGATTTGACCATTGTGAGTTGAGTAATGTGAAACTTTTCTTGAATTCACAATATTATCCATACAACAATATGAATCTCGACATAGCTAAAAATCAGTTTGCCATTCTCTATGATATGTACGCTAATTTTCAAAAATCCTACTATGGAAGAGATCCGCAACCGCTGCTGACAAAGTCTTCCTTTCTCAACTTTGCACCACTCGTAGTTATTGACTGTTCACGACAAAACGAATCTCTCAAGAGCGCTCCTGTCGATGTACGTCTGGAGTTTGAGGCTAAAAAAGATTTTCCTGCTAACACTTCAGCCTACTGTCTGATCTTACACGATCGCATCGTTCAGTACAATCCTATTAGTGGAGATGTCAAGAAGCTCGTCTAAGCTGCACCGGAAAATGGAGTATGCAGTAGACATGACTGGTTTCAAGCAAACCGAAGAAGATTATATTCTAAAGGAATTAGCAATCATACCTCTCAAGGAAAATAGTGCCGATCCTGTTGTTCTAACGTTCAAAAATCCCTTCTCATGGAAAAAACTCTCAGACAAAATGTAAAGGGAAAACAAATGGCTCAAACATAATTATCATGGCATCAGGTGGAAAACGGATGGACATGACTACTCTCAAATCGGAAACTTGCTTCGTGACGCTTTACATGATGCATCAAAAATTTTTGTTATGGGTGCATTAAAACAGAAATGGCTTCAACGATTCAAATTTCCTGTTCACAATATTGAACAGTATGGCTATCAATATGAAATTGTTCTATCAGCATAAACTGTAAAGTAAAATAAAAAAATTTTTTTTAAATTTAAAAAAAAAAGTAGAGAACGTTATGGGCATTCCAAAACATAATAGAGAGAGAGGAAAAATTATCCCCACTCTCTCATCGGGTACTAAAACACTCTCAGAGGAGAGAGGGCGTTTTAGTATTTTGGATAGAGAGAGAGGGGATCCCTCCTCTTCCATCGGGTACCAAAACACTCTGAGAGGAGAGGGGGTGTTTCGTATGCCTATGTTTTGGTATGCCTATAGCCTATCTATTTTTATCCATAAATATTTTTTCAAACATCAACATTAAACTATTTATTGATATGTATATAAAAAAATAATTCACGTATTGCTATAGCTGTGTACAAATATTTTCTCACTCTTGTACAAAATTAAAAGTGCAACTTCTAGAATCTCAAAGTTATTGAAATTTGTGTAACTCAGATCTCGACGATAAGCATATATGCATCATCGCCTCACATAATAATGCATAACTAATAAAGGTTTAGATAACATTATATCTTGTTTCTTAAGTAAATTTTCTCTGGCCAAATATAAGAATAAAAATCATACAATTAATAATGGTATTGTAGGAGCTTTAAAAATTATTAGGTTATTTTTGAAAGTATATATAATTTATTTACTCTGTTCTGTGACATAAGTATGTACCTTAGTAATGCAAGATCAAAGTTTTATGATTTCTATGCTAATTATCCAGTGCAAGCAATGAATTGTCAATTATAGATTATCGGAACAATGCATTTTAATAAGTTATTAAAAAGATGCATATTTCTAGTAAGGAATACCCATGCAATATCAACTTTTTATTGCAAAAATGTCTTTCTTTTTATGCAAACTAACTCTATAAATCTGTTGGTGGTGAGCGTTGCACATAAACATATTGTTGTTAGGCATATAGTGGTATTTAAATCATATTTTAGCATTATAGACTGCTAAATTGATTTTTAGCATAGAGGCTTATGCTTGTGATATTACGGCACTTGTACAAGTACTTTGGGACTAAAAAAAGGTATCTCCAGGAATTATTTGGTCAGGATCCGGATGATCGAACCCTCTCAAATCCTGATTTTAAGGTTTAAATGGCTTATAGGGTACGTATAACATATATATGACTTTGAAAGTATTTTTAATGAAAATTTAAGAAAATTTTATAAAAAAAGGATCTATATGTTATATCTAAAAAATGCTTCCCTGAGGAGCTATAAATTAATTAAAGCATGCTACAAATCCAAAAATTTGCAAAATTGACATCTTTGGCACCATGCCATTATGGAATAAAGTAATTTAAAAATCTGAAAAAATTCAGGGGCATCAGAAACACTTTTTAGAACATATTTACTGCGGATTGCAGAAGATAAAAATTTTGGCCGGCTGATCTCACAGAGAATCACTCATATATATATATATATATATATATATATCAAATCTTAACAATATTAAATATTACGGAGGTAGATTATATATCTATATATACATATAAATTACTTAATATATCAAAACTCGACAAAATGAAATATTGCAGAGGTAAATTATATATCTATACATATAGAAATTATTAAATTGATATATATCAGAACTTGCCAAAATTAAATATTACAGAGGTAAATTATATATCTATATATACATATAAATTATTCAATATATCAAAACTTGACAAAACTAAATATTACAGAGGTAAATAATTTATATATATGTATATATACTGTGTGTCTGTTAATAATTATGCATGTAGAGAAAATGCATTAAACAGCTTAAAATGAGAAGAATTAAAAAAATGTATCTATAAAATCACAGTTGGATTGTACAATCGATTTTGCGTTTTTAAACTAGGAAGAATAGTTACTAAAAAGGGATAGTTTGTGTAAAAAATAGTTTTCTGCAAAAAAAAATTTAATTTTGACCTTCAAATAACCTTGAAGTGACCATTTCAAAGCTAATGGGTCGAAATGATCACCGGATGTCGATTCCACAAAACTCGATTTATCGATTTCCCTGGCGTGATAGGGACAAACGGACCCTGGATTCGGGTTCAGCGACCCAAAAAACATATACATGAATTTTTCAGATTTTTTTACGGACTTTCGGCAATTTGATCTCCAAATGACCTTGACCCTGACATGATAGGGACAAACGGACCCCGTATTCGGATTGAGCGACCCAAAAAAACACACATGCGTTTTTTCAGATTTTTATATCGACTTTCGTCAATTTGACCTCTAAATGACCTTGACCCTGACGTGATAGAGACAAACGGACCCCGGATTCGGATTCAGCGACCCAAAAAACATATAAATTCATCCACAGGGTCTATAAAAACAATTTTTTTTTAACAAGAGTGCAGAAAATGTACATTTTTATACAAATTTCTTATATTTATATTTTTATACAAATTTCTGGCCTTTGAAATTTGAAGATCTTTAATTTTTATTTTGCTTTGTATTGTCATATTAGCTTTGGTCTTGTATATGGTTTTTTATTTGAACTTTTTGTGCTAAAAACTTGTTGTGACTGTAGACTTTATGGGTTTCAGTGGAGGAGCGCTGTTCGCTTCGTCAATCGTTGAAACGGGTCTGAAATTGTTACCCTTAAGTCTATGTTGTTACACAGTTTAAAGGACTTCAAAAAATTCAAATGAGATAAGAATTATACTAATATATATATAAATATGTCAGTTATTGAGAAAAGATATAAATGGCTTTACGGCACACAGAAATATTTAAATAACCCGAAATTATTAAGATCCAAAAATTGTAAGGAATTATATCCTAGATGTTAAGTTATTGGGAAAAGATGTAAATGGCTTCACGGCATTCCTAGCTTACTGCAACATAGAATTAATAAAAAAATAGTAGGAAAATATATGATATTGAAAATTAGTAGAATAAATAAATAAAAAAAATTTACCGTATGAATTTTCTTTGATGCCATATACTCCTCTATTTTCTTCATATCCTTGATATATGAGCTGCGTATCCTCTAACTTGTCCATTGTGAGTCCCTCGAGGACGATAGTGTCGCTGTCCTCAAACAGATTTTCTTTATTTGCCTGTTCATTTGCCCCATTATAATCATTAGCTTCCTCGTTAGCATAGATTGCAGACTGCAAATCCGATGCGGCCACTACTCGTAAATATATTACATTGTACGCTAAAACAAATCATATAAATGGAGCCATCATAATTGAATTAATTAAAGTATGGTTATAGAAAATATTTATAATTCGTATACATACTGTTAGGGTCGTTTTCCAATTGTTCTTGGACTCCAAGCGTAGCTTCTTCAGATTCCTCACCATCAAATGGTTCTCCAGATTCTTCCACCATATCATCTGCCACTGTAGGTTCTTCAGGATCCTCAATATCCGATGGTTCTACAGCTTCATCTTCAACTAGATCTGTGGGTTGCTCGTTTTCCTCATCTACATCGGAGTCAAGAAGATGATCAAAAATATTTTGATCATTTGGGACGACTTTTGCCTTCTTATTTTGTTGCTGCTGGATGTTGTTGACTTCCAAATCACCTGTCACGTCGGTTTCGAACCAAATCCGTTCGTTTTAATCTTGGAAATATTCTCGGTAGAAAACTTCCAAGAAGGGTGTTGCTCCTTTTTACCCTCCAATAACTACTCCCGAATCACACCACAGCTGTCGCGTGTGGTGTGATTCGGGAGTAGTTATTGGAGCGGATAGAGTGTTAAATTTATTTTTATAAAAATTATGCAAACAAAACTAAACAAGGGATCTTAATGGATGATTTTTGTTTTAGAAATTTGACTAACTTTGGAGCGACTGCTAAACAGGCACAAATCCTGAACAGTCACTTGCAAAGTTAGTATAATTTTATAAAAAAAGAGAAAAATTCGCGATTTTAGTACTGTGTATTCAAATACTGTGATTAACAGGATGGATATCCTGATCGGCAGTTTGAATTACAAATACCTTATTCAAAACCTTTTAGATTTAGCGACACTATATATAAAAACTTTATAGTCAACCGGCACTTGACTCTACTTCGTAGCGGAAAAGAAATGACTCCAAACCACACAGTGATGGTTACAAGGAAAAGATAGTACAGAGTGAAATAAATGAAATAATCTTTACTTATTTTTTTATGTTGTTGTTGACCCGCTGCTTGGGCTGTGAGTCTTGCACTCGTCGAACTTTCTTGAGTAAAAGTAGGAATGAAATTTTTCTTTGATACGAATAAGGTGTCGGATTTTTAGTAATAAAAGAGACACGTAGTTCAAATGTTAGAGGTATATAAAAAATGTGTAGATGCGGACTAAGCGCGTAAATAAAAAATGTGTAGATGCGGACTAAGCGCGTTGGTTGCTTCCGAACTAACTGAGAGCCGGGACCGAAGTCGTAATTGAATAAAAATGCGGACTAAGCGCGTAAAATTTTGTAAAAGTATCAAGTGCGGACTAAGCGCGTAATGTAAAAATGCGGACTAAGCGCGAATAGTTTGTTTACCGGGCGGGAGCCGGGACCGGAGTGATTTTGAGTTGCAACTCGAGGATACTCGTAACCTTAGGCCCATCCCTCTATTTCCCTCTTTGAGAGATTTTCGGAGGATTTTCCAATAGGGAGAGAGTTTCCTCGAGGACTCCTTCTACGCTTGGGTCTGGAGACCCCCTACTCTAACCAAATTTTCCGGGGGAGAGACCAAAATAGATTCTCTGTCCCCGAGACAGATGGAGACGCTTGTGCCATTTACAGATGCAAAAATGAATATTTATAAAAGATTATTTAAAATATAGTATTCATGGATTATTTTTATTATTATTAGTAAAGATTTTTGACTATTATCTGGATTCGCTGGAATTCTTATTTTCAAGTATAAATTTTAAATAAGAATTGCAAATATTGTAATTAGATTATTTGTTTAATAATTACTCTTTAGAAAATACTGTTTAAACAATCTTGTATGAATATTAGTCATAATATTCCCTATTATAAATGTTTATGTAGTATAGATCATTTTTACGAGAAAATCGTATTCAACTATGCGCCGTTTTACCCGCACCTCCCCTTCTTTGTACAAAATGAATTGTTGAATAATCGTTAATGAACACGGGTAAAAATCTATTGCAATGCTCAGTCCGTTATACGCAACCTATTTTCTAACTTAGAAATAGTTTACAATAATGAATTATAACAAATAGTTGCGTTTAAGTTAATATATAATAATAATAATAATCATAATAAATACTAAATTGTTGTAGCGTTCGGATGAATTTCGGTGTGTTGGTTTTCCTGCATTTAACCTTTTGTATTATTTATCTATAACTAACTGTATATTTGACAATTAATAATCTTTTATTATTGTTTTGTGGCTTTTGTAGTATAGGTTTAATAAATTTTTCCGGTGTAACTATATGTATATATGAGTAAACTAATACTTAACATTATTTTTTTATTTAACTAAATAATTATAATTTTTTTATCGCACTTGATGTTCTGATATTTGTTGACGATTCTATATGGAATAGTGATATATTTTTTTTTATGGGAAATCAAAATTTTATTGTTAACTAATAGTTATTGTAAATTTTGTTTTTACTCGATTTGCCATACAAATGCGCAGTCTTAAAGTATCTATAAATGCAAATTAAAATCTAAGAAAAAAATATTGATTAACTTAATAATAAAATGTTTATAATATTTCTTAATAATTAGGCAACTATTTGTTTGTAAAATAAGAAAGATACGCAGTGGAAAAATCTATTTTCGGTTATATAACAGCAGGAGGTAGAGTGGTTTCAAGATTTACATGAGGGGACAAGAGGGAAAAGTACAGATTTTCAGTGCACGTGCGCGACTGTAAACAGATAACATCGCCAGATGTCCGCCCCGCCCGAATTTTCCCAACGCTTTGAGTCGTAAAACTGGGGACAAGTAGGGTGATATCTAGAATTTTATAGTTTGCAGCTGGCCCTGTTAGCCTATAGTTTTAAGAAAAAATATACTCAATGACAATTCGAGATGCGCGTCTCCGAAGGAAACCATCGACACTCGAGATTCTACTTGGTTTATTATCATGTTTACTAAGAAAAAGGTCTCTGGGAACGGAAAAGCCGAAAACCCAGAAACTTGTAGGTATATCGCGGAGAGATTATTTTTAGTGTGTGAACCTTTTTTGTAGACAGACGGATGTTCGTGCATATACAATCTAATGTACGCACAGCGTATCGCGCCGTCCGTTTGGCTTTTCATATTATTTTCTGAGAAAAAAATTTTGTTTCTAGAAAAAAGGCGGCGACGTTACACACCCGTGCGAGCGCGCTTAGCTTTTCTTCGCAGATAATCCTCTTTGAGCGACTTCAAAGCCTTAGTCATGGCTGTGGCGAAGTTCGTGAAATTATTAAGATCCAAAAAATTGTAAGGAATTATATCCTAGATGTTAAGTTATTGGGAAAAGATGTAAAAGGCTTCACGGCACACAGGGACATTAAGCACTTTAATATAATAGTAGAAGTAGATTTTAAGGCCCAAAAATATTTGAGGCCCAAAAATTTTAAAGCCCAAAAATTGTAAGGCCCAAAATTATATCCTACATGTTAAGTTATTGGGAATAGATGTGAAAGGCTTCACGGCACACAAAGATATTAAGCACTTTAATATAATAGTAGATATTTGGAGTTTGTGTAAAAACATGTAGGAAATATGTTTTGAGGCATTTTAAGTCGAAAAATAGTGTAATAATGTTTCCAGAAAATGTCCGTATGGATGTGTGTGTGTTATTGGAAAAGTTAATGAAAGTAGATTGCTTAATATGTACCTGAAAGAGAATAAAATTACCTATATTTTTACCGCGGAAAACCCTCAAGTCCAACTTCACCCTTAATGGCTTCCTCGTATTCTCTCGTTCTCTCTCTCTCTCTCTCTCTCTCTCTCTCTCTCTCTCTCTCTCTCTGCGTTACGGAAAAGGCTGGAGGTTAGCGGAGCATCCTGTCGATTGAACGGTCGAGACAATTCTGATGAAAAAGAAAGTCTCCTTCCTTCCACTACCCTGCGCGTTCCCGGAAAAACCCCAATCCGCGCCCTCTATATTAATTAATTATGGCGCGACACCGCCGGCGTCAACTACGCGGACGCTCCCTCCCTTTCACGCCTAATGAGCGAGAGAGAGACAGCGCGAACACGTATTATACTTCAGCGGCGTCATCTCGCTCTAAAGACATGTTAAAGTCACCGTGCAGTCGCGGTGCACGGGACCCCTATTGGCCCACTGGGTCGCACCAGTGCGGCGACATGTCTCGGGTAGTAGTGCGCGCTAGTGGTGTAGGCGCGCTCCCCCCACTAGTCGCATCGGCTTCGCGGCGGTAGATAGATTCACGCGCGAACTCCTCTCTCCGCACGCGCTCTTCCGCGGCGCATTCTCTCTCACTCGCAGTATCTCTCGCTCCCTCTCCCTCTCGGCCCGTCGCGCTACCGCGGCGCGCTCGCTTCTGCGCGGCGACGATGCGCGCTCGTCACTCCGTTTAGTGTCGTGTGCCGCGCTCGTCTAGAGCTCGCTTCCCGGATCGCGACGCGACTCCTAGTGTGTGCAGGAGCAGGTGCGCGACGGCTGTGTCGGTACAGCAGCTCCGACAACACCTGGCAGAACGCGGCGGCGCTATTGTACCGGCATAGTCGCCTGCCAACCCTGCAGAGGAGCCACCGTTGCTCCGCGTGGTTGGCAGGTGAGGTTATATACCTCGGCGCTACAACAACAAGTGTTATTGTTCCTCTGCCGCATTGCAAATTGTAGCAGGGAACAATATTAGTCGCGTATGATTACGGTGCATCGTGTACGCGTGTAGCTGAACAGGCTACACGTCGCAATATATATATATATATATATATATATATATATATATATATATATATATATATATATATATATATTCATATACATTTTCTTGTAAAATGCATTCCTTCTTGTTGAAAAATCATTGAAGTGTTGAATTCAATATTTTCAACCTTAATTTCTAAAACTTCAATAATTTATCAACAAAAAGGAATGCATTTTTACAGAGCTACAGAGCGGGAGCAGAGAGGGACAGAGCGGAAGCAATTGACTTTATGCGCCTAAATTTTACAGACGTTATATTTCATATAACTACTAAAATTTCCGCACTATTACAAGTCACCAAAGTGCGTACAAAAATTCGATACACCCTAATATATATATTTCACACGTTTTGTATTTTCCTGTGACAAATATACCTGCGTTTTAAAACTTTTTTTCGCATCGTATGTATTGCATTCACTCGAAATGGCAGAAGAGACAGGGAGAGAAAAAGAGTAAACACGAGCAAGCTGTTTTTGTCGCTACTACTAAGCTCGCGCTAATTCACTAATATTTTATACCTAACATGATATACACAAAAAATTAAAAGGTTGCGCGAGTTTGATTATTTTTCTGTGCATGTTAATAACATAATGTGTAATGAGTTACAAATGTAATATAATAGTATTTATGTATGACACATGTATGACACAAAAAAAAGTTTATTTAAATTAAATTATTGAAAAACAAAAATATTGGAGCTGACAGTCAGAGTTTTCGTGTTATCATCCTGATGGTAACACCAGTACTGACCCTCATCATGTGAAATTTATAAATTTTACTTATTTTAAACAACTTATAATAAATATATTAAAGATTATATATTTTGAATGATTATCACCTGATTATCACCTGATTATCATTAACATTTTATCTCATATAAATGCATATTTATAACTATCAGCTTTAATAAAAATATTGAGCTGAAATCACCTGATAATCAGCTGACGTTTTGGCATGATTATCAACTAATTATCAGCTGAGTACGGCTAACAGCTCTGATGATCTGTCATTCTTTTGAACCACTTTTCTGCTGCTTCTTGCCTTCGGGCCCTCTTCTGTTGTAGATAGTTGCACGCTCCATTTTGCAACGTTCACGTCGATATATAAATCGCCGAAGGCTGCATGCAATTTTTCATCTTTTCGACCGCAAACTTTCTACACTGCTACTAACCTGAAAATCTGCTCTGCTTGGCTTGGCTTGTTTTCGCACCTGCATGACGTCTCTTTCTCTCCGCAATCTACATCGTGGCGACATCTACTGCATCGCGGGAGAATCCTCAAGGCGTCTTCACACTGTTTCGGGGTTGGTACTTTCACGTTCTCTCCACTAACACACCATCTAACCGTAAGAGTCACACCATCTACTCTTTCACTCCGTCGCTAACTTACCATCCTCCAACGAATATCTGCTTTATCGACTGCCAATAAGTTATCGACGAAAAACGAAAAATGAGTGGAAACGGCGAGAAAAACGTGGAAGTGCCTTTTCAACAATGCAGCAGCTGTAGACAATCCATACAGCATAAAGACCCGAAAAGGTGTGAATATTGTGGATTATATTTCCACGTCAAGTGCCAGAACGCTGTCAATGTCAGGGCTATAGTTGTAAACAACAGGCAGATAATAGCCTATCCCACTTGTGCAGAAAGCAACGGCAAGGGAAGCAAAGTGAGGACAAAATCCACCTCTGCTGCAACAACTGTGACGGGAGCAACTGCAACAACAGCAGCAGGCAAGTGTACTCCCAAGCAGCAGCAACCGTCGAGCAAGAAGACGAGGTCAGCACCACCATCAGCCAACACTTCGCGGAATCCCTCACCAACCCGCTTGGCCGGCGCAACGACACCTACGCCGTCCGTTGAGGCGGCCTTGGGGGACATTCGCGTAGCCTTGGATGACATCCGCAACGCTCAAACAGAATCCCTCAAGACCCAGAACATCGTGTCAGAAAGGATCTCCAAGATTGAGCAGCGTCTGGGCCCGCTGGAGAAGCGTCTTAAGGCCCTCGATGAGCTGACTGCACTCAAGACTCGCATACAAAATGCTGAGTCCACTATCACCGAGCTGCAGGCAGAAATTCCAGATGTCTCATCGAGGAGCCCGACAATGCAGCAGGACAGCAGCAGCACTGTACCCAGCGCTGCGGAGATTTGCAGTCTGCGCAGTGAATTGGCAGAGGTCAGGAGGCGACAGGAGCAGACCTCCAACAGTGTGGTTGTTGTCACGGGCCTGCACTACACCTGCGAAACCTCGCTGCACCTCCTTGCATTCTCAGTTGTGAGCGCGCTAGACCCCACGGTCCTCAGAAGGGACATAGCATCAGTCAGGATAATGGGGAGGCTAGATGCAACCAACAACTCCGCAGACTACCACCATTAGCCGTCACCCTCTCCTCAAGCTCGCTCGCACGCTCAATTGTCGTAGCTAAGGCCCGCAAACGCAAGCTACACACCAACGAGTTGGACGCAACCCTACTGGAGGAGGCAAGAGCCCTGAGCCCTGAACATCAAGGGCTCATAAACATCAATGAGCTGCTCCCTTCAGATGTCCATAAGCTGCGTTCAAGGGCCAGGCTGGAGGCTAAGAAGAGACAGGGTTGCCGTACTTTCGTCAGAGACGGGATTATTTTTTCGCTGCAACGTCAACGTTGTTCTACAATGAAGCTACCACACACACAATTCATTCCACCACATCCACCATCAAACTCATCTGCCGTGTCTTCGTCCGGTTCTAAGGTATCTCTGTCTGAAGGTCTAAGGGTCTGTCATTTCAATGCGAACTCACTCACAGGTCACATTGAGATGATCAGGCTCTTCTTATCCACTCGCTCTCTATTCCACGTAATAGCTGTTACTGAGACCTGGCTAAGCGACAAGGTGACATCCATCCCTTCACTGGATGATTACCTGCTATACAGACGGGATAGAAACAGAAACGGAGGAGGTGTGGCCCTCTACATTCACAAATCTCTGACAGTTAGCGTTATTTCATCATCTGACGGTGAATGGTCTGGTAAGCTAGGCAAGCCTGAATATCTCTTCTGTGAGGTATCGGCAAAGCTAGTCTCCTATCTTCGTGGGGGTTGTGTATCGTCCACCTCATGCTCCATTCTTCCAAGGCTCTAACTTCATAGACCAACTAACAACCCACATGCACAACTATACCACGAAGGTCATAATGGGAGACTTCAACTCTGACCAACTTTCTTCATCTGAAGATGCCAAGCTCATCAAGGCCTTCATTGATGAAAACTCCCTTTCATCTGGTCTCTATGGTGCCACGCACCACAAACAGAGTTCTGATACCTGGCTTGTCCTGTATCTTATCGACGAGCAGGATCGCCTGCTGTCATACTGGAAGACAAACTCACAGTTCATCAACGGACATGACCTTATCACGGCCACTCTCGACGTACAGATTCCACGATACGTACCTAACACATACTCTTACAGAAACTTTAAAGGAATCAGTGCCGAGAAGCTAAGGGACTTTCTTAGCGCATGTGACTGGTCATCCCTCACCTCTTCATCACTCGACGAATGCATATCCACACTTAACGCTAACCTCACTAACGCCATCAATCATCTCGCCCCATTACGGACTGTGACACCAAGAAGACAGCGTCACTCGTGGTTCACCACGGCTCTTCGTGACCTTGTATCTGAGAGAGACAGACTTTACAGGCGTTTCAGGAACTCCAGGCTCGATTCGGATCTCCGCATATATAGGCTAGCTAGAGACAATGCTCACAAACAAGTCGAGGAAGCCAGGCTGAATTATTACTATTCATGCCTGTCAACCTTGTCTGATGTTGCCGAGATCTGGAGAGAGCTGGAGAAACTTGGAATTTCTGCCACCAAGGTCCCTTCACCATCTCGTTATAACAAGATGAACTCAACAGATGAAATCTCCAATGATCCGTAAGCTCCTGCTGTTGAGGATTATCTCCTCACCCTGAAAGTCTTGACCTCCCGGAGCATTTCGAGTTCAGCACCATAACGGAATCGGATGTGTTGGCTGCAGTATCGCACTTCGACACTCAGGCCAGGGGAAGCGACGGAATCCCTCAGGTTGTCATCTCAATAGCATTGCCAGTTCACGCTCCGCTACTAAGCCATATTTTCAACCTGTCTCTGAGCGAACCCTGTTTCCCATCTGCCTGGAAATTGTCGCTTGTGCGTGCACTCAACAAAGTCAGTTCACCAACAGCCCTGACTGACTACCGTCCGATTTCACTTGTCTGCTTTCTCTCCAAGGCCCTGGAGTGGCTGGTGCATAGGCAAAGTCTCACAATACCTTGAATCAAGACTCTTACTACACAACTTTCAAACAGGCTTCCGCACTGGCCACAGCACTCAGTCTGGCCTAATTAAGCTAACTGATGATGTCAGGGTCGGGATAAACAAAAAGAAAGTGACTTCTCCTCCTCTTTGACTTTAGCAAGGCGTTTGACACTGTATGTCACGTGCGGCTCCTGAGAAAGCTATCCACGTTCGGCTTCTCTAAGCAGGTCATTCGCTGGTTTGCCTCCTATCTCACTAGGAGAGAGCAGGCCGTCGTTGGTGACAATAGCGAACGTTACTCTCCGCGGCGTCCTGCAGGGCTCCGTCTTAGGTCCCTTGCTGTTCGCATTGTACATCAACGACATCGGTTTCTGCCCCGATTCCGATGTTTCCCATCTTATCTATGCGGATGACTTGCATATTTACAGTCAATGCCACCTCGAGGAGCTCGATTCTTTATCAAACAAGATGAGTGCTAATGCTGAGAGGATAATGGGCTGGGCTGCGCAAAATAGGCTTAAACTCAATGTTAATAAAACCAAAACAATTGTCCTGGGCTCCCCTTACTACATAAATTTACTTCCCTCAATAGCTAACACTTTTATTATTATCGGGGGTGTCCAGGTCAGTTTTGAATCCTCTGTGCGTAATCTGGGGTTGTTGCTTGACTCTAAACTCACGTGAAAAGAGCACGTTACACAAGTGTGTAAGCGTGCTCACTCGCTAATGTACAGGCTCTACTTTTTCAGAAAGAGTACCAATCTCAGGTTGCGCAAGCATCTTGTGCAAGCACTCCTATTTCCGATCATCGACTACTGTTCTCTTGTATACTCTGACCTGACGCAGGAACTCGACTTAAAACTACAGAGTCTCGTAAAGACAGGAATTCGGTACATCTATGGTATAAGGAGAGATGAGCGCATCTCCCCGTACAGGCGGGAGCTGCAGTGGCTAACCACTGCCGGACGCAGGAAGTACTTCACAGTTTGTTTCTTACGTAAAATGTTTAACTCGGTCGTACCATCATACGTACTGGCCTTGTTTGACTTCCGCGTCACACTCCGGCCTGTGACACCTCTGGAAATTCCTGCTATCACGACAGGGACGCTGAGGAACTCGTTCCATATCAGCGCTTCATACCTATGGAATAACCTGCCATCACACATCAGAAACACTTCATCCACCATCACTTTCAAAAAACTTGCTAGGGATCACTTTTTCAACTCGAAAACACATAAATCGTACACAGTCCACGCACACACATCTACTTTTTCGCTCATTCCACTTTCACTATCGCCTCACACTCTCACTACACATACTTTAAACATGCCTCAATCTATTATCTATTGTATTGTTTTTTTTTCTTCTTTTCTCACCTGTAACACTGTAAACTTATAATCGTGCAATATAATGTACGCAAAATAAAACTAATCTAATCTAATCTAATCTCTCCCCCCCCCCTCTCTCTCCAATTAACATGCGGCAGCAATCTGGCTGCTACTCTCCTCTCATGGCGTGTCTTTCTACAAACACCACCGTAATGAGTAACTATTATGGTTACTCATGACATCTCAGGTGAAGACAAGTGCGAGGGTCTTTTACCACTGGGTTTGACGGTTACCCCGTTGCAAGATAGATAGTAAGATACTATTACTAGCGAAATTCACTTGGAAAAGACGTAGGGGTCTATATGGGTTTTATGTTGATTAAAAATACTTTTTTAAAATAAAATCGTTGATAAAGAAACCATTGTCTATTTATCAAAGTATAATGCCGAATCAATGAGCAGAGTTTTTTTAGACTATAACTAAGGTTCTAAGTGCAGTAACATTTGTACTATTTTTTCTAAATGCATGAACAATATTAGAGGATATATAGTACTTGGTCGAGAAATCCATTGGTTGGCTTAAATCGAACTTAAGTGAGTACTATATAAAATTACAAATTTGTTTTTCAATGTTCTTATTTAGTCTACTAATATTTTCGTAAGTTTTTGTACTTACCAATTGATAGAGTATTGAATATTGTTCCAATAACTGCAAATAGTAGTATAGTTCCCAAGTGATCAAAAAATAATCTGTTTGGCATAAAATATCCAGCATCTAATATAATTGGTGGTAACATGTATAAGAAGAAAGTATCTGGTGTTAATGGTGACATATGGACGTTGTTTATTTGAAATAAAAATAATCCAATTACCACTCCTACGACTATTAACAAACATGATTCTGGAAATATTTTGCTAAATTTTGGTGCCATGTGAAATCCTGCTTAAAAATCAAAGGATTAGTTTATATATTAAATATTTCATCAATACTAACAACAACAAATAATGATTATGATAAAATAGCATACGTAAAAAGTCAGCTTCCCTTTAAATCGAAAAAATCTTCAACATAAAAGTTTGAAGTAAGATTAATATTTTATGACCCAAGAAAATATCTGTGCAAGGTTTTATACTCAAAAGAAGATCTTGCAATGCGTAATGTAATAAAGTAAATAAACTTGTATATAATGTGAATCAAGTTACATTTTATACACACTGTTGTTTTGCATACTTTTCTTTGCTACCAGCAGGTTGGTACAATATTGTTACATAAAATGGTCATAAAATCATCATATGTGCTATCTATCACGGAGAAAAAACAAACGTTGCGGGTACAAAAACTTTATTAGAATCTACTCGACTACTCAAGTAGAGAAAAATATGCGCTGTGGGCGTGCATCAGATGCGTAGAATGTTAAAACTTGTCCATCCCCATCGAGCCCCCGTTCTTCCCTTCCCTTTCTCTTCGGTTTCGGACATGCAGAGTATGGCAGACTTGTACATGTCTATGCGCGCACTATTTGGTTCTCTCGCCCACTTAGGTTAATCCACTGAAGTGAATTTCGTAGATTCAACTTTTTTTTCTCCGTGTAGCAATAACCACTATGAATACAG
This sequence comes from Nasonia oneida, assembly GCA_037356405.1. NCBI lineage: Eukaryota > Metazoa > Arthropoda > Insecta > Hymenoptera > Pteromalidae > Nasonia > Nasonia oneida. Next base: position 249,387 of record JAZHPH010000112.1, on the reverse strand, counting down.
CCAGACTGTACGTGCAATGCAAACAAATAAATAGTTGATTACATATCTGGGGTATAAGAGAACGATAGTCTCGTCTTCGGCTCAGGTGGCATTTTACATGGGCTATGGATTAACATTCTTTTTTCCGAGTCAAAGGCGATGGTAGCAAACACGTGCTTTGAAGTGGTCCTCTTTTCTTTCATGGTGTATATGCTATTACAAGGTGAAATGTTGGCAACCATGAGTTTAGTGTCCATCCTCACCAATCTGTATCTTAGATTATAATTATAATTTTTTCTCCAAAAAGTTATAAAATCCTTAAAGATATTGTACGAAGTTTTTCTGTATTCTTATCAATATACGCTTGTACGAATGTAGTGAAATCAGTTTCAAAAATGTCAAGTGCTAAAAATTAGCACACTCACAACAATTATTGCTCATTACTCCAAGAAGAATTTTAATCTTACTGTGGTTACTTAGATGAGAATTCTTGAAGCTACAGTACGATGAGATGAGAATCTTGATCTTCTCAAATTAATCCGAATCATATTTTGCAAAGAAATGAGAAGAAACATAAATATAAAAAAAAATCAAGCTCATTCCCCTTAATTATAGGAAAATCATTTCAACATAAAGCGGATTTTCATCTAGAATCTATAATCAGATTAATCTTTCTTGGAGTAACAAATGATTTTTGTCAGTGCAGGTAAAAGTATCTGCTGACTAGTAGTTATAAAAATTAGGATGTTTATACTTTTTTAAATGTTAATTTTAATGCTTACTTGTCGTTCCGTCTTCTTGTAGCCTACGATGTGCATAGAGTAAATTATATGCGTAATAACTAAAAACAACTAATTGATTACTTAACGATCAACCCCCAAGAAAATATAAAAATTTATCGCCTTGTTAATCGAAGTTGATCACAAAGCAAAATTATTGGAGTAAAAATAATGTAATTCAAAAATTACTTGTTATTTTTGCAAAATATTAAATTTAGTTTAGAGATTTTTTCTTTGCAACAAGCATATATTTGAAGGTTATAATAAAAAAATGTTGTAATTTTAATTGATATTATCTCACAGATTCACACCTTGAAGTAATCATTTTAGTGTTTCGATAAACTATAACAGTACTTTTTAGCACTTGACATATTTAAAACTGATTTCACTACATTCATGAGCATATATAGATAAAAATACAAAAAAAACTTTGGACAATATCTTTAAGGATTTTATGGTTGCCAACATCTTAATTTACAATGCGTTTCATTAAAGTCAAGAAGAAATAACCTCGACATAAACGACTTCGAGATGCAATTGCTACTGCGACGCAGTTGTCTACTGCAGCGTGCTACCAACTAAATATTGTTGTCGTATATCGACACCTTAATGCAAGAAGGCCGTATCTTGGCGGCAGTTTCAATAAAACTGTAACTCGGCCGCAGCTTGAAGGAGATCGTATCTCAGCCGCTATATCAAGAAGGCCGTATCTCGCTGCGGGTTGAAGAAAACCGTATCTTGGCGCAAGCTTAGTTTTGAGACTTTTTTATGTTATTTCTAGTCCAGATGTCCAATTTTTAGTGTCTTGTGTGTTTTTAAAAACTGTGATATATAACAAAATTGCAGAAAATCAAGCACATCCGGGCTACAAATGACGCTGCTTTTTTCAAGCCACGTCCGAGAAACGGTCTTCACAAAGCCACCACCCAGATACGGCCTTCTTGCACAAATATCACGATATCAATCAGCACAGTCGCTACAAAGTGTCGGAGTTCTGGAGAAGCTGGAGGTTTCGGAGTCGGATGGAGGTGATGTTGTGCTTGTTGATTGTAAGGGCCTGCTGCCGAAGACATCCTTGATCAACTGGGTCGAGGAGGTCTTGGTGATGCTTGCGGGTAGCAGCAGCAGCAAAGCAGTAGACTTGAAATTGTTATGGAATGTCGCGGGTATGCTGAGCTTGAGGCTAGCTGTGCTTCCAGTACTGCCGATTTCCTGGGTCTAGTGCCTCAGCTTCTCATTGACGTCTACCTCCTTTACCTCGTCATTAAACTTAATAGGATCGTTGCCGTACGTACCATCCGAAAGCTGCTACAGCTGTTGCTCCTTGCTTTGTATCCAACATTTACGCGTCAGGGCTGTGACGACCGCCCGGTGCTTATATGTATATACAAATATTAAGTGGCGATGTATAAGCGGTGGCACAAGGATCTTCTTTCTTTAAGTATTAGATCTTTTTTCGACGGTTGCTACCGTAGAGTAGACATAAGTAGAGAAAGACCAAATTTCTTGGTTAGCTTTTTCAATAACCCGCCGGAGTTTATCACCATGCAGCACCTATAGATGCACTTCCACAGTACCAACTAGGGGTGTGCGAGTCAGAAGTTGAGTTTTACATATGTTTACGGCATTATGGTGCGAATAATTAAACCAAAGACATAATAATATATTATAAGTGTTTAGATTTTAAGTTAACATATATATTAAACAGATTCAATAGATTACAAGAGCAAAAAAATATTGATAGGTTGAAAAATCAGTCCAGATAACCAATCAAGTTATTTTTTAGGCAAAAGCTTAAAAAAAAAAAACTCGAAAAAGTACTCGAAGCTTTAAGATATCACTGTTACGAAATAGGGAAAAACCGTAGTATTCGTTAGATATGTGAAAAACTCGACAATCGTGGTATTTAAGTAGATTTTTAACATCCCAGATTTATTTTGCAATCAAAACAAAAAATGTTTGAGTTTGACTCGCACATCCCTAGTACCAACACTTGAAATGCGACACTATTAATGCACCGAAACTTAAATACTATCCGAAGAATTTCATACATTCACAAATATTTGATATCATTGAAAGCCAAAACAACTTGCTGATTTCAATCAGTACAGCAGCAAAAAGCAAAATACTTCACTCGAGCTTGAGCACGTGAAGCGTATTTATTCAGGATATCCAATTTATGAGATCGCGAGGCGGACTCCGAAACGATGATCTAAAGATTCTATTTGCGGCGTGAACACGCACACATTCATAAACAACTCAAACTTTATTTAAAAACCGTTTAACCTCTTAACCTGTTACTGATATTTTAGTTTCTGACTTCGAAAAAAAAGAGAATCGGGTAAGCGAAAATTAAACAAAATTTTACCAATTACTTTTAATCATAATTATTTTGCTTAAAGGGCAATTTTCTTAACAAAATAGCGCGATAATTAAAAATTAGAAAGATTTAATTAAAATCTTCAAAATCAGATGCTCATAGATAGGCGTCAATAAAAGAAAAATAAAATAGAGATCAAATAAGTCCGGCGCAAATAGGTTAAAAAGCAATTTTCTAATTAAAAGTTCGCTAATTATAATTTTCTATTAGCTAATTAAAAGTTCGTTCATAAAATGTTATTGCATTATTGCTTAAAAATTTCAAGCAATTAATTAATTTAGCCTTATAGTTCAAAACTTCCTCTTCCTGTATTATATTAAAATGTGTATGGTCGTTGGTAGTCTCCAGCTATAGGTTCACTTTATCCCTAAAACTGCCCCTTCTAAGAGGTGAGGATAAACCACAAGTTGACCGAAAGTAGTCCAAAAGCCGACCGGAAGTCGACCGGAAGCCGACCGGAAGTCGACCGGAATGAGATGTATTTGCTGAACTACTCCTAAGAAATGAATAAAAAATTAATCAATAGTAAACGGAAACCCGACAGGAAGTAAAACACCGCTGCCAATCCATTGGCACATAGCTTCCTCCAACTAAATTTATAAGTCCAATAAATAAAATGTTAATGTAGTTCTTATCATTCGATTCTATGAAAAAAATTAATACTGCATAAATTTTTTAATTTACTTTTATCAGATCAGTATGTCAACAAAAGGACAAAAATGATGATAATTTCCATCTGACTCCAAAAAGAAGTTCTGGAAGTAATTGTGTGAAAAATGATGCCATGGATATTGCAAGTTTATCTCAGATTAGTGCAGTAAACGTAGCAGATAAAAGTCAAAGTTGTAAACGCAAAACTAGAAGCAACGATGAAAGTGATTTACTTGAAACAACTTGCGATACTAGTACTGAAGTACAGTCATGTGATAGTTCAAACATGTCTCAGCCTAAGAGCTTTAACAATGTAAGTATTTCAGTTTTTATACATAACTATACCATAAATATTATATTTTTAACAAAATTCTTATACTATGATTTCAGATTTCAAATAAATCACAAAGGAGTAGCAACATTGTAAACAATAAGATTATACCAACTTTGCATAAAAGTGCTCTAGAAAGTGAAGTAAAAAAAACAAAAAGACTAAAAAAAGATGTCAAAAGGATCAAGTGTTTTGTGAATCAAATTGAAGATTCAGAAATTGAATTGATCAATAGAGCATTGATTGAATTTTTTATTTCGTACAATGTTGATCTTAATTCAGTCCAATCCAGGTATTTCAAAACCTTGGTCAATCGATTAAGACCTGCATATGTACCTCCCACAGTTATCGAAGCTCAATCAATAGTCAACAAAGTTCATGAACAACATATTAACAGTACATCTAAATTTGTCTCTGAAGGAATATTATTAATACATTATCAAGAAGCTACAAAACAAGTATTAAATTATACGTACGATAAGAAAGAAAGGTTTTTATTCATCAAATGTGAGGACTCGCCAGATGATATTACAGAATTTGTAAATGATTCCATAGATTTAGTGAAGCAGAAGTGTAATGCTAAAATATATGCTGTAGTTTCTAATTCTCCACACATTTAACTATTATCGAAGGCAGATTTTTATTTCAACAGTTTCAGAAGAAATGAAATCTTTCATCACATGTTTCGTAGATGAAGATTGCTTGGCAAATATTATCAAATTATTCTCTGAATTTCAAGAACCGTTGATGAAAATGGGAAAGAAATTGTTCGCACCTGATAAGGAAGATTGTATGTCTTATTACAAAGCTTTTTCTTCGTGTTGTGAAAATTTAAAATTCATGAGGCAACTTTTAGGTTTACCTGGATATACTTAAAGCCCTGATATTGTTCAATTGTTGTTTAATAATGATTTTGAAGCAGCTTTGAATGTTGAAATCCCTGTTTTAAAATATATTGATGAAAATTTGAGAGATCAAGGGCTCGGTTTCTCATTAGCAGATACTGTTGAGCATGTGATCAACTTATCAAATATTATTGATAATAAGTCCAAAGGCAAAATGGAGAATATAATAGCAATAGTTTGCAGTCCAGTGGCATTGGCTGCTAATTATTTTCATTCTATATACAAAGAAAAAATGTATTAAACAATAATGCATATTTTGATAGTGTTATTCCATTTCTAATCGATAATTTGGATGAAGATGGTATGCTGAACTACTTCGATTATGGCGAAAAAATCACGTGATTAATCGCATGATTAATCGCGTGATAAATCACTCGATTTATCACGTCAGAAATCACTCGTAAAATTTTATATTTGTTTATATTGAAATAAATTGTTTATTTTCTATCTGAATAATATTGAAGGAACTTTTGGTAATTCGTGACCATGCGGATAAAGTCTGTTTAAAGGAACTGCATCCCAGCAACAGTCCACTAGTTATGGCCCTATCTGGATCCAAAGGAAGTTTCATCAACATATTTTAGATGGTTGCATGTGTAGGACAACAGGCCATCAGTGGTCTCCGTGTACCCAATGGATTCGAGGACAGAGCTCTACCACACATTGAAAGTACTCTAAAGTTCCTGCTGCAAAAGCTTTTGCTGAGAATTCCTTGGATTCTGGTCTGACCCCAACTGAATTTTTCTTTCATACCATGAGTGGTAGAGAAGGTCTAGTGGATACTGCTGTGAAAACAGCTGAAACTGGATACAGAGAAGATTGGTAAAGAGTTTGGAAGATCTTTGTCTGCACTACGATCTGACAGTTAGAAAATCTGTGTGAGACATTGTTCAGGTTCTCTATGGTGGAGATGCCATGGACCCAACTTACATGGAAGGCAAAGATTGTTCTGTTGATTACAAATGTGTCCTTGATAACGTCAAGTCTAGATCCATTCACATCACTGAAGATCCATCGGATGGTCCTGGTATCATGAAAGCTACATCTCTACTTCTAGATTCAGAAGATTTCGCCTGTTTAAGTGACAAGTTTAAGCAAGAATTAACACAATTTTGAAAAGCAGTTGCCATAAAAATTGCCCGAATCAGACAGCACATCAAATTAAATAATAAACATCCAGTCTACAGATACATTGAGCGCTTGACAGTTTCTCAGTTGGCAGAATTCATTTACACGTGTAAAGAAAAATACATGAAGACAAAAATAAAGCCGGGTACTACATTTGGTGCTTTGGCTGCACAGAGTATTGGAGAGCAAGGAACTCAGATGACCTTGAAAACTCTCCATTTTGCTGGTGTAACTTCCATGAACATTACACAAGGTGTACCACGTATTAAGAAAATCATCAATGCTAACCCAAAAATCAGTACTCCCATAATTACAGCTGCTTTAGGAGAGGACACAGACTGTTTCCTTTTGTTGAAGATAGATATTGACTGAGTAGAGCTTTTGAAATCGTAAGTTGATGTGAATTCCATCAAGTATTCATTGTGTACACTTAAACTGAAGACTTCAACATTTATAGCATAAAATTTACACTGTTTTCAATAATTTTATGTTGTTTTCAAAGGTTTTCGAGAGGCAACTATCGTTTGCTACAAATGCAGCACAACAACAATTTGATTCTGGTTAACGGTCTGACATGTTAATTAGTGCAAACGTGTTTACAAAAGCTATTGATAAAGTCACCGAAAAATATATCAAATTTCAATTAGTTTTTAGCAGTGAAAAAACTTAAAAAATGTCCATCCGTCCGGATTTTTTCTTGCATTTATTCCACAAAACTTGATGTATTTTATAAATAAAAAACTATATATTGGTATAGACAGGTACATTTGATAAAAATACATTCCTACCAAAAAACTTAATTTAATTATTTTTGACATCCACGTAATAATGCATTTTTGGACTCTTTTTTGAGGTTATGGACGAAAGGTGACCTCATAGGCCAAAACTAAGGCTGGATTCGTGTTCAGCGGGAAAAAATACACGCGACTAAGCTTCTTCCCTAATTTTCTGACCACTTTTGCGAATCTCAGCCACGTAATAATGCATTATTGGACTATTTTTTGAGGTTATGGACGAAAGGTGGCCCGGGGGCAAAACTAAGGGTGGATTCGTGTTCAGCGGGAAAAAATACATGCGAATAAATTTTGTTATTAATTTTTTCTCTGCCCCTGCAAGTTTTAAGGACATATAACTACTATTCCGTAGTCATATTCGTGTACTGTCGGAGCTGCACCGGTCCACCATTTGGAATTTCGCAAAAAGGCCACTCAGTAATGGAAACTAGATACAATAAGCTAAATTTTAAGCCCGGGCAGGAATCATTTCGAGCCTCTGATTTTTGGACAGAGGGGGTGGTCGGTTTCAAAAAGATATATATATATATATATATATATATGGGAATAAATAAAGATAATTTTAAAATTGGTCCAGATGAAAGAGATGCTGCGATTCAATATTTGTGCAGATAAGCTGGTTTTTTTTAAAGCCATCTATTTGTTAATATAAGATGACGAATGCTTTATGTATTCGTGCATATCATAAGATGTAATCGGTAAATTTGGTCCACATAAAAGGGATGCTGCGATTAAATATTTGTGCAGATATGCTGGTTTTTTTTAAAGCCATCTATTTATCTAATAAAAAAAAATTAATAAATAAAAAAGTACTAAAATTTTCTTTCCTCGAAAACGTATTTTTTATTAAATAATTCAAAAGCAATACAAAATATTAAAACATTTTACTTGAAGAAAATAGATGCGCAATAAAATTCTCTATCCCACTGCACTATGCCAATTTAATTTTGATCAAGTTAAAAAAGCTTGTGTTAGAAAAAACAATGTATATAAAATAAGTTTGTTCATTATAAAAAATATTCATTAATGTTTTTTATCTCAATTACAATAAAAATAATTGTCAAAATAAATGATATAAAGTTTGATAAAATACTTACTTTCTTTATAAAATAATGAAAAGTCGTAAATTATTTACACATGAATCCTTCAATCTTCATGGGAGCCGTTTTATAATATTAAAACAATTGCATACTACAAAATATAATCGTGATCTTTAAAAAAGACGGTATGACTATTCGGCAAATACTTACTGACTGAACGAAATCGAATGCAACAAAATTTAATTCAAGTCGATTTATAATAAGATAGAAGCTGTAAACAAGTGCGTCACTGTGATTCATTGTTTTCCAAATACGATGTTCGATACGTATAAGAATACATATCTATATATATACACATACCTATGCACACCTACACAGACTATAATTAACAATATATATATAAAATTTGAATAATATTCTCTATTCGGGAATTTTAAAAGATATGCTTCAATTTTATATAATTTAATTATATATGGGTCATTCCTATAAATTTCGTCAAATAAGCTTCGGGGCGGGGGGCTCGACAAATCGACCCGCCGAATTTTTGTGTGAAAGTACATTAGAAAAAACGGCTATTCCTAAATTTTCAGCCCAGTAGGTTCCTCCTAGCTCCCGTAACAAATGATTGAATTTTCAAAAATCGTATTTAATATATATTAAATAAAATTAATTAATTTAATAACATATATTAAATGACATATATTAAATACGCAACAGAGGAAATACGAAATTTAATGGATTAAAATACATACTTATAATTATTTTGTATTAGGGGTGGTTTACCCCTTGGGGGTATTATTTATTAAAGAATCGTAAGACTTTATTGTTTTATTATAAATGTTAACACATTTTTTCTAATTTTTTTAGTCGCTAAAAACTTGTTTTATTACATAACATTTTTTTTGTTAATTTCGTCCGCCATATTGGATCCACCATTTTAAATTTTTAAAATCTGATAACAGATTCGTAAAGAGCGACCTCGAAAACCCTTATAAACGAACTTCCTACGAAATTTTATGAATTAAAGTACATACTTATAATTATTTTGTGTAAGGGGTGGTTTACCCCCCTTAGGGGTAATATTTTTTAAAAAGCCGAACGACGTCAACTTTATTTTATTATTATGAATGTTTTCAAATTGTTTCCAATTTTTTTTAGGCTTTTGAAACTTTTTTATTATTAAATTATGTCAAAAAATATATGTTTTCGACCCCTAAAAAATAGGGGATGCCACCCATACTCTTCAAATCACCATGAATTACTTGCTCTTGTTGTAAGAAATAACCTCGAATTTGTTTCGTTAATAAATATTTATTTTAAGGCGAGATTTTCAGAAAAAACGCTTTTTGGGGGTTAACTTTGGGGGTCATTTTCACCCCCTAAATACGCTTATGAGCCGATAAGAAAAAATACGTGTCTCTTATTTTCACATGTACTACAACATATCGTAAAATCATTGAAATCAGTGAGGTCGGGTTCGGGTACCTTCCTTGTAAGATCAATCAACCAAAGTTAAGTTTATTATATTTAATCATAATGAAGCAACAAAATTTATTTTGGTCAATAAAGGGCTTACTTAAGTTAAGTTAAGTTAAGTCATATACTGATCAATTAGAAAATCTCTCAAGATAATTACTACGTAACTTTTCATGAACGTTTCATTTTGTTTATTGGTTGTAACGGGGCAATTCCACAGCCTATCATGCGGCCGCGAAGATGCTGCACGTCACCTCCAGGAGGTTAATTTCCCGGTCGGCGATCCCTCGATGTTGGCCAGGCGATAGTGAGCGGACGTTAGCCGCTGGTGCAGCGCTATCACTCGTGCGTTGGCTTGCCGAATGTTCGGTACAAATGCGTGGTTGCCCGGAGCACCACGCTTTCCTTCGCGTATCCGTGGGTGATCAGTCAGTCAGGGAAATTGGGAATTGAACAAAAGAATGAGCACTCGCGTGTTAGTTTAACAAAGCGAAATATATTGTCGAGGTTCTAATAGCAAACACAAACTGAAGTAATCTTATAAATGTGACGTTAGCGCGCGATTGCGAGAAGGACGCGCGCGGTGTCTCAGGCGAAGCGGGCCGATGATTTGGTGGCGACGAATTTCGGCCTTTGTCCCGGGTATCTACGGAGTTTTTATATTTACTCAAACGCTGGCCGAAACGCTCTGCTGCTGGTCCTCACGGCCGTTTATGGCACCGGGAGTAGTGTGGGCTGGGGTAAGTCTGGAGGCGTCCCTCCAGGTACACGAAGCTCAGGACACACACTTATGTGTCGGTACGGGTCAGCGGTTCGCGGAAAATCGACGGTTGTCACGATGCGTTCCGATGTTACTTCGACTAAAGCGTAAACGAGTCTGAACCGCGCTTGCTTCTCGCGGCCTGTCAGCGCCGCCGCTCACGTCGTCTGCTATACTCAAAATTCTGATCGCGCGACATACGAGCGCGCGAGATCTAAAATCTCAGCGCTTGTTACATGGTGAACAACTAAAATTTTCTCTTTATGTATTAGGACGTCATAAAAACACCATAAGTACAATGAAACGGTCATGGCAAGTTACGTAGTAAGTATCTTGAGAATTGTTCCTAATCAATCAGTATATAATTTAACTTTAAGTTAAGTAAACCCTTAATTGACTAAACAAATTTTTGTTGCTTCATTGATTAAATATAGTAAACTTGACTTTGGTTGATTGATCTCAGTTCTTTTCTATCTGTTATTTCGTTGCGGAATATATCAAACTCGCCTAACCTTTCACTTTATTGAAAGGTAATTTTCATTTTTATGTTATTAAAGGTGTGTTTTTAAAAAAGTTCAGAAAAATGTGTAGAAATCCGAATATAGCTGTTATGATTGGGAATAAACTAGTGAACGTAAAAGAAAGAAATTATAAAATAAGGAAAACTGTTTTGAACTATGAAAAAACTATTGTCTTTACTTATTCATAGTTATTGTCTGTTGTATTAATTTTTTTATTTATTTTCTAAATTATAAAATTTTACACTTGAAAAAAAAAAATCCAACTAAAATATCTAGCAAACTAAATAAAACTGAAGACAAAAAAAGATTACTGTTATATGTGTATTAATTCCAACATTTTTCTGCTATTATCTGCAGGTCATAACTTTTTTTTAATTGTTTTCATTTTTATTTTCCATTAGGGATTAAAGATATCGTTATCATTTAATATAAAAGTAAATATCGTATTATGTATTACATTTTAGTATAGAATATAAATGTTATAATCTTAAAATTTACATTATTTTATCAATGTGAATAAAAAAAATGTTAATTAATATTATTTGTTGTTAGATTTCGTTAATATAATTAACACTATCATCAAATAATTACAGAGTTTAAAAACATTTTTTAATATTCAAAATTTATTTCTTTTTTATTCTATAATTTTAAAGTCCTGTGTACTAGTAGCTATAACTACTTTTATAGAATGTTGGCTGTATTGAATATATTCATTCATACTCTATTCTACTGATTAGTTAGAATCCATCAATCTGGCAATCTGATTGGAGCATTTCAAAAACGTTCTACAAGAATTAACTAATATCGAGTGTACATATAATATTTAACAGTATATTTAATAATGACACGTCAAATAATTAAGAGGATATCGGCGCAAAAGCTTCGCAAATACATCACGGAGTATTTTGTATTTTTAAACTTCTAGAAAAACAGAAATCTAATTTAGTCTGATCGAATTTTTCTTTCAGTTTACACAACAGCGCAATAGACTCAGTTTTTCATTTGCAAACTTTATTCAAAAAGTTTTATGTCATAGAATAACAGTGTTTTTTGGGACGGCATCCCCTTAAATATCATCACAATTAATTTGTAAATTGCGAGCGAAGCGAGCGTTTTTTGCTAGTATAATGTTAAATCATTTCATAAAAATGTTTTTACAGTGATTCTCCAGAGACTAATTAATTGGAAATTTGAAAAGGCTCCATATGACCCGTAACAAACTTCACTGCAGACTGCAGTCTGCAGCTGCATATGCGATTTGCAGTCTTATTTTGGAGCAGTTCCATCGGCATAACCAAAAAGTGGCTTCCTCTTATTTTGGATTACATCTTTGGCAAAAAAATAATCAGTATCTGTAAGTATGAAAAGAATGTTATTAACTATTCTAGTACATAAATAATTTATATATTAAGTGTATACTTTTTTTTTAAGTGGCATTTCGAACTCGAAAGTTCATCGCTTCATCTACGCAAGCCTTCCACGTATCTCTATTTTGTGCCAACCCCATCCATTGCGCACCCCCACCTGCGCCTAGGTCTACCTAGAGGTCGCGGTGTGCTTGGCTTTCCTTTCATTATACGCGCTGCCGTGCGATCGTCTCCCATTCTTGCCACGTGCCCTGTCCATCTTAGTCTACGCGATTTAATTATTCTGTTTATATTCGGTGACGAGTATAAATTGTGTAGCTCGTCATTGTGCAGTTTCCTCCACTCCCCGGTTTCTTCATCTTTCTTTGGCCCGTATATTTTCCGCAGAACCTTATTTTCGAACACCCTAAAACGGTTTTCTTCCGCTTTACTTAGCGCCCAGGATTCGCACCCGTACAAAATTACCGGCATTATTATAGTCCTATATATCCTTACTTTTACATTTCTAGACAGCAGTTTTGATTTTAGTAATCTATTCACGGCGTAGAAGCAGGCATTACCCGAATGAAGTATCTTGTTAATCTCGGCTTTAATTTCGTTTCGATCATTTATGGTTGTGCCTAAATATCTGAATTCGCTAACCTTTTCGAAAGTATAATTTCCGACTCTAAGATCACCCTCACCTTCGCAAATGCCCAGTTTGTCCATGATCATATATTTCGTTTTCGATTCGCTCACCTCTAGCCCCGTGCCCTCAGCCGCATTTATGAGAATTTCCGCATGTCTCGCTACCGCTGCACCGTTATCCCCCAGTATGTCCAAGTCATCCGCATATCCCAGAATTTGTGTTTTTCCGTTAAGGGTTGCACCTAGCCCGCTAGCCTGCATTTTTCTAACAACATACTCTAGCGTTAAGTTAAAGAGTACCGTAGAAAGACCGTCACCTTGTTTCAAACCGTCGCGTATCATGAATGATTCGGATACGTTACCGCCTACTCGGACCTTTCCCGTGCTTCCGTTCAGATATATTTGAATTATTTTCACGAGTTTTTTGGTACTCCGAGGAGCACAAGGATTTGATACATTTTGCTTCGTTTGATAGAGTCGTACGCTTTTTTAAAGTCTATAAATAGTTGGTGTATTGTTTCGCAATGTTCCCATTTATTCTCTAACAACTGTCTTATAGTAAACATTTGATCGCTCGTCGACCTGTTACGCCGGAATCCACACTGATACTCTCCTATTATATCTTCCGCGAAGGGCGTGAGTCTGGCCTGTATTACGTTTGATAGAACTTTGTAGCAGGTAGCTAAAAGTGAGATTCCCCGGTAGTTATTGCAATCTGTCTTATCTCCCTTTTTGAAAATCGGTATGATGATGGATTCTTTCCAGTTTTCCGGTATCGTTTCATTTTTCCAAATAGCACATACTAGTTCAAAAATTCTGAATGTAAGCGCGGTGCCCCCATATTTAAGTAGTTCAGCTGGTATAGAATCGTTTCCCGCGGCCTTATTGTTTTTTAGTTTTTTGATCGCGGCTTCTACTTCTTTGTAGGTCGGTTCTTCCATATGGAGTTCAGCAGTGTGGATTTCATCTCCCGTTTCCTCGCAGTTTTCATGTACGTTTAGTAACTTATCAAAATATCCTTTCCACAGCTTTAGCAGTTCATTTTCACTTGTAACGAGATTCCCGCCCTCATCTTTCATTAATTGCGATCTACTCTGGAAACCCTTCCTAATAGCGTTGATTCCTTTGTACATCTCGCGCGGGTTATTTTCCTTACTGTTAGTTTCTATTTTTCTAATCTCGTTCTTTTGGTACTCGCGCTTTTTGTTTCTGTAAATCACACCCACTTGCTTTCTTATTTCGTGGTACTCTTCTACGGTCCTATCGTTTCCATTGTGAACGCTGTCTACTTTAGCCTTTTTGCGCCTTTCAAACCAGAGTTCGCACTCTTCGTCAAACCATGGTTTGCTCTTTGGCTTTTTCTTTTTACCTAGCACTTTGTTCGCGGCCTCTTTTACCGTTCTTTCGATAGCCCCCCATAGACTGTTTGGGTCGTCATCTACCTCCGTCGGTGCATCTGTGTCCTCGAGAACCTGAAACCGGTTACTTATTTCTACTTGATACGGAATTCGCTCTACCCCGTTTCGTAGCTTTTCAATGTCGAAGGTTTCTACTTTGTTCGCCCGTTTACTATTTTGCCCGGCTACTAATTTGGCTCTTAATTTGGCCACTACTAGAAAATGATCCGAGTCGCAATCCGCCCCCCCCCCCTATAGGTTCTTACGTCAAGTACATTTGTGTGGCGCCTCTTATCGATAAGGAAGTGATCGATTTGATTTTGCGTGGCTCCGTCCGGCGATGTCCACGTTGCTTTGTGTATACCCTTGTACTTAAAGCACGTAGTTTTTACTATAAGATCTTTTGCCGCCGCGAAATTTATGACTCTAATACCGTTATCGTTGCTGGTTTCGTGCAGACTTTCCTTGCCTATAGTGGGCCTAAAAATTTCCTCTTTCCCTATTTTAGCGTTGAAATTCCCCAACTACTATTTTGGTGTCGTAAGACGCGAATTGGTCGATTAATTGTTCTAAAGCTTCGTAATAAAGATCCTTTACCTCTTCCTCTTTGTCCTCCGTAGGACAATGTACGTTAATAACCACGTAATTGTACCACGCTCCTTCGATAATGATATACGAGAGTCTGTCGTTCACGAATTTGAAACTTTTAACAGCGTGTATAATTCTTTTGCTAACCAGAAATCCGGTACCTAAGGAGTGTCCGCTCGCGCCCCCGAATATAAAGGTGAAGTTATCTTTTGCTAAAATCCCGCCATCTTGCCACCGAGTTTTTTGTATTGCTACTAAATCTAATTCGCGCTCGCCAGCTTCTTTTAAGATTTCCTGGTACGCGCCTGCTCTGTATAAACTGCGCACATTCCACGTTCCCACCTTTAAGTCCCTATTGGTTTTGTTTTTTTTGAGCCATGATAGTAAGTTAAACCCGCGCGTTTTGGATCCTGTTCCGATCGCAGGTGAGTCAACCGTTCTAGAGGTGATAACCTCCATACCTCTCTAGAACTAAGTATGAGAGCTTTCCGACTTTGATGAGGACGGAGTCAACTCATCGTCGGACACACTAGGGAATCATTCTCGTATCCTAACGCCCCCCTACAAGGCAGCGCGCCTTCGCTGGCTTCGTTACCGCGTAAGACCAGGTGGCGAATCATTCTACACATCCCCTTTTGGGGCAGTTGTCATCGCTTCCGCATCCTCCACGACAGCAGGATTTTTGTAATGTGTGCTAAAAGAGATAGAATATAGACATAGTGAGGTAGAAAGAGAAAGTGAAAATAGGAAATATTGTTGAGTGTTCGTTGTTGTGGTGGTGCTTGCGTAGTGTTTCTAGATGAATGAGGACGCGCTGTGTAGTGGTAATAGGCACCCACCCGTCCGCTCTGGACGACTACGCCCAAGACCCGCTTAGGGTACCAGCGTTGCAACAGATTAAGTGTATACTAACCTCTTTAATCTATTCCATTTATTTATCACATTTTACGTACACAAGTAAGCTAAGTTTAATTATTAGTTTTTTGTTTTCTGACAGCATTTTTTTCTTCTTCAATAAATCATTTTTTTCTACCCAGGCATTCCTTATAGATCAGCAATATGCCACATAGTGACCTAGTCCAACTTTTATAGCTGGAGGATCATATCGAATGACACAATATAAAACATAAATATTATGGTCGATGTAAAGACCGTACTAGATAGTAGGACAGGCTGCGCGAGTCTTACAAATAATTATTTATTCGCGAGAACTAGCCTTCGGCTCGAGAGCCTGTTCTGTTACTAAAGTTACATGCGGACCGTGGAATTGCGTGAAGTTGGAATTGAGAATGTCCCGCGCTGCTAGTCTGCACGGACGCGTATTCTGCGTGCGGACGGTATTCTATCCTAGACTGCATTTGGCGGACGTGTGAGTGTCCGTTGTGCTTACTGTCGTAGCAGGCAAGTCGCTTGTGACACTTCGGTGTCCTGCGGACTCTGCGTTATGTCCGCTCAACTCGTTTCGTGTGTGGATACTGATGGTTAGTCCACAAGTAAATGTACTCTTACCTGCACGTCGTGACTGCGAAGCTGATTCGAATTTATTTGTTTTGATTGAGGTTTAGTTATTATTATCAATTTAATACACAAGGGTTTTATTTATATTGATTGTTATGTTTTTATTGGCCCAGAGCACTTCACAGATGTTCAGTTTACAGAGTTGACGGAGATTTGCTATATTTAGCTTAGGATGTTGTCGTTTTACAGTTGTATTTAGTAAGTTTAGTCTTATTTATTTATTAATTGTAAAATACTTATGATTTATCTTAACAACTTACTATTATTAATATCCTGCGCACTCTAGATGGTTCTAATCACCCTTTGTGGCAGATGCTGACTGTATTATCTACACGCGTTCACGTGGCAATTTAAAATAGGGATGGTCAACTGCTCTTGCTAACGCCGGAGATTCCACTCGACGGACCTCAGCTTGTACTTCTCTCTGTGGCACTGATCTGTATTCAAAGGGCTCTCCGGTGTATGCTATGCCAAGGGACGGATTTAGCACGCTCCAAACACTAACACGAGCAAACACCGCCGCTTCACCTTAGAATCAGTTGTAGCCGCCAGTGAGTAAGTCACTACGCAAAAAGGCCTATGAAAAAATAACTATGAATAAGTAAAGACAACAGTTTTTTCATAGTTCAAAACAGTTTTCCTTATTTTATAATTTCGTTCTTTTACGTTCACTAGTTTATTCCCAATCATAACAGCTATATTCGGATTTCTACACATTTTTCTTAACTTTTTTAAAAACACACCTTTAATAACATAAAAATGAAAATTACCTTTTAATAAAGTGAAAGGCCCTGCGTGGATCGGCTCCGGAGTTTTTAAAGTCTCGGTACCGATTCACGCAGTTATGAAATTTAGATGAAAAAGATCGTGGTAGTCCAATCAGCATTCGCCACAAAGAATCGACGCGTACGCCTTGTAGTCGTCTTTCACGCTCACGAGGAGTGCTGACACAGAGGTCAGAGCACTCGCTCCCATTTTCGCAGCTTAGTTGTGTAATGTCGCAGTCGGATGCACCTGCAATCCGTATGCACTCTCCACGTGCTCACCCGGTTGCCGGTTCGCAGGATGTAAAAATATATAGTTTAAGAGTATAAACGTGGGACATTACATCGATAATAATCTTTGAGGGTACATCTTTTAAGTCTATTGCTGTCTCACTTGCATTTAGTTCATAATTATCTTGTGCATATGTAGACTCTTTATATGCATTCTCAACATCTATACACAGATAAGGGCCTAAAACTTTTTGCAAATGAGGAGTACTTGTATTGCATTTTTTGCAATACACAGTTTTTTTTATTTCTGTAAAATAGTTTTGCATTTCTTTGCATAACTAATAAAGGTTTAGATAACATTATATCTTGTTTCTTAAGTAAATTATCTCTGGCCAAATATAAGAATAAAAATCATATAATTAATAATGGTATTGTAGGAGTTTAAAAATTATTAGGTTATTTTTGAAATTATATATAATTTATTTACTCTGTTCTTTGACATAAGTATGTATCTTAGTAATGCAAGAGATCAAAGTTTTATGATTTCTTTGCTAATTATCCAGTGCAAGCAATGAATTGTCAATTATATATTATAGGAACACTGCATTTTAATAAGTTATTAAAAAGATGCATATTTCTAGTAAGGAATACCCATGCAATATCAACTTTTTATTGCAAAAATGTCTTTCTTTTTATGCAAACTAACTCTATAAATCTGTTGGTGAGCGTTGTACATAAACATATTGTTCTTATGCATATAGTGGTATTTAAATCATATTTTAGCATTATAGACTGCTAAATTGATTTTTAACATAAAGGCTTATGCTTGTGATATTACAGCACTTGTACAAGTACTTTGGGACTAAAAAAAGGTATCTCCCGGAATTTTTTGGTCAGGATCCGGATGATCGAACCCTCTCAAATCCTGATTTTAAGGTTTAAATGGTTTATAGGGTACGTATAACATATATATGACTTTGAAAGTATTTTTAATGAAAATTTAAGAAAATTTTATAATAAAAAGTATCTCTATGTTATATCTAAAAAATGCTTCCCTGAGGAGCTATAAATTAATTAAATCATGCTAAAAACCCAAAAATTTCCAAAATTGACATCTTTGGCACCATGCCATTTTGGAATAAAGTAATTTAAAAATCTGAAAAAATTCTAGGGCATTGGAAACACTTTTTAGAACATATTTACCGCGGGTTGCATATATATATATATATATATATATATATATATATATATATATATATATATATATATATATATATATATATATATATATATGTATATTAAAACTTGACAAAATTAAATATTACAGAGGTAAATTATATATCTATATATATAGGAACTATTCCAAATATATATATATCAAATCTTAACAATATTAAATATTACGAAGGTAGATTATATATCTATATATATATACATATAAATTACTTAATATATCAAAACTCGACAAAATGAAATATTGCAGAGGTAAATTATATATCTATACATATAGAAATTATTAAAATTATATATATCAGAACTCGCCAAAATTAAATATTACAGAGGTAAATTATATATCTATATATACATATAAATTATTCAATATATCAAAACTTGACAAAACTAAATATTACAGAGGTAAATAATTTATATATATGTATATATACTGTGTGTCTGTTAATAATTATGCATGTAGAGAAAATGCATTAAACAGCTTAAAATGAGAAGAATTAAAAAAATGTATCTATAAAATCACAGTTGGATTGTACAATCGATTTTGCGTTTTTAAACTAGGAAGAATAGTTGCTAATAAGGTATAGTTTGTGTAAAAAATAGTTTTCTGCAAAAAAAATTTAATTATGACCTTCAAATAACCTTGAAGTGACCATTTCAAAGCTAATGGGTCGAAATGGTCACCGGATGTCGATTCCACAAAACTCGATTTATCGATTTCCCTGACGTGATAGGGACAAACGGACCCTGGATTCGGGTTCAGCGACCCAAAAAAACATATACATGAATTTTTCAGATTTTTTTACGGACTTTCGGCAATTTGATCTCAAAATGACCTTGACCCTGACGTGATAGGGACAAACGGACCCCGTATTCGGATTCAGCGACCCAAAAAAACATACACATGCGTTTTTTCAGATTTGTTTACGGAGTTTCGTCAATTTGACCTCCAAATGACCTTGACCCTGACGTGATTGGGACAAACGGACCCCGGATTCGGATTCAGCGACCAAAAAAACACATATGCGTTTTTTCAGATTTTTATATCGACTTTCGTCAATTTGACCTCTAAATGACCTCTATATGTTCCTTAGGTATCTATGCGTATCCCTAAATTTTTTTCAGATTTTTTTCATCATTATTCTTCGAGTTACAGAGGGTCAAAGTAGGTGATCTAAGCATTTTTTGCATTTTTTGCACATTTTAATTAATTCATAGCTTCCCAGGGAAGCATTTTTCACTATAGACATACCAATAGTTTTTTTTTTTTTGTAAAATTTTCTCTTTTTCAATAAAAATACTTTTAAATGCATAGATATATGTTATACCTGTCTTATAAGCCATTTAAACCTTAATATTAGTAAAAGCAAGATTTTGATCCGGACTAGGACTACCAAAAGATTCATGGAGATAGCTTTTTATAGTGCAAAAGTCCCAGCATAGGTCCCAGAAAGGGTCTTGACCATTTTATAACCTAAAAAAATCCATCTAATTTTTGATGTCTCATAATAAACCCTCTACGGGACTGAAAAAAACACAACTAAATTCTACGGAAAATTCTAAGAAATAAAGTATTCTTATGATTTTTTGTTATTTTTCTTCCTTGCAGAGCTAAAAATCGATGAAAATTTCGAAATTTGATACAAAATTAACTACTGATATGTCCGATATTCGTCGATTTTTTGGTAGTCCTAGTCCGGATCAAAATCTTGCTTTTATTAATATTAAGGTTTAAATGGCTTATAAGACAGGTATAACATATATCTATGCATTTAAAAGTATTTTTATTGAAAAAGTGAGAAAATTTTACAAAAAAAACTAACGGTATATCTATAGTGAAAAATGCTTCCCTGGGGAGCTATGAATTAATTAAAATGTGTAAAAAATGCAAAAAATGCTTAGATCACCTACTTTGACCCTCTGTAACTCGAAGAATAATGATGAAAAAAATCTGAAAAAAATTTAGGGATACGCATGGATACCTAAGGAACATATTCCCAGAGTTATCCCGATATTTATTTTTTGACCGCTCGATTTCACAGAGAACCACTCATATATATAATTTAATACAGAAGAATCACTACAATTTATAAGGATTAAAACACAAAATTAATTTTTTTTATTATGTAATAAAATTGTTTTCCTTATTTTATCAAATAACAGCAGATAGTCTATACACGTAAATGATGTATTACTAACAAGATTATCACTTGTAAGATTCATATATGATCTGCAAGTCATCATGATTAGGACAAGTAAAAATGGCTCAGTGAGTAAGATAATGGATTGCGAATTTAAGGACCAGGGTTCAAGTCTCGGTTAGGTCAACGTTTTTTTTCACTTTTTTGTGGTCAATTTGTTTGGATTGGCATCAAAAAATATATATTTTTCATAATTGTTTAGTAAAAACAAAACAATTTATTTCAAGTAAAACAAATACTTTAATTTTATTAGTGATTTCTGGCGTAATTTATTACGTGAGAAATCACGCCAAATAGTCAAGTGATAAATCACGTGATGAATTACGTGAGAATTCAAGTGATCTATCACGTAATTGATTGTGTGATAAATCACGTGATTTTTCTCGTCCGGGTTAACATAACTTTGGTCATTAGAAACGACCAATGCAGACTGAGAATTCGGATCACTGTTTGAACGTAGTTCATCAGAAACAAAATCAATAGGTTTGCCATTATTTTGATCATCAGTATAGTTAACTTTATCAGTAATAAAATACATAGGCTGACACGCAGTATCTTTGTTATCATTGACATCTGATTCATTAGAAAAATTAGGTGGCAAATCACAGTTATTTTGAGTATTAGTAACAGGTTGATTTTGATTATTTGTACAGCTGTCAACCACTTGGGAAGAATTACATTTGACTTTGTTCATAAAATCTGAAAACCTATCTTCTTTACCATCCATATCTATACTCCATTCATCGTCATTTAGTGTAGTTTCTAAATTTTCTATACTATTTAACTTTTCAATATAAGTATCTATTTGCGGCTCACTATCTTCAACAACGTAGTTCGTCTCTTCAGTCTTTTTATGGAGATTGTTAGAACAATTCTTGTCTACATCTTCTTCAGTCTCTATTTCTAATTCATCAGAACTTTTTTCAGATTCAATTAAATTGTATGCATGTTTCCATCTTTCTGCCACTAGTAGGTGATCCTTTTTTCTTTTTCATGACATTTTTGGATAAAAGTTGATTTAGATTTGTTTATCACATTATTAACAGCAGCTCTTGCTAATATCACATCCTTTTCAATTGTTCGACAAGTTTTGACAATTAATTTATCAGATTTTACAGGAATTCGATTTTCAAGCTGATCATCTTTAAATCCTGCAAAATTTCCTTCTGAGCGAGAACTAGCAACATCGTGGGTATTCTTTAAATGTTTGTTCATAACATTTGTCCAACAAGAAAACTCTCTACACAAGGCTGTTAAATTGTCACTGAAATCAGGTTAATAATATACATTTATAGAGTGAGGTTGGTTGGTTAAATCTCTATCTTCTACGCTCCCTAATAGGAGATAAGGTAGGTAAAGGCGAACGGGTCAGGTACAAAGAATAAAGACAATGCTGAGAACTGATTGTGACTAGATTATAATTATTTATGTACAGGATGACTAGGTCTGTTCGACCCGGCGGCCAGGCCGTAACTGATGCATGAAAGTGTCAAAGCTTCTAAGCTCCCCTCGCGCTCGCCACGTCGTGGTGCTCCGCTAGGCGGCACGCCGGGCCGCATGTGGTGGTAGGAGGGGACCGCCACATACATTATTTTGAGTTTCGAAATCTATCTGACTATCGCTTGTATTATTAAACAATGTGCTTTCTTTAATTTTCTCAATAAATTTGTAAATGAATCGCATCATGAGGTTCGCAATCACCATAATCCATTTTTTTAGCTTCATCACGTCTACAATTTTTAGGTTTTTTGTATTTCAATTCTTAGAACTTTTACTTTTTTTCTTTGGAGACCTGCTAAACGTCTCTTTTAATTATAAGGAACACCACGAGCGAGTTTATTGTAGTGATGCTAAAAGTTACTGCACAGTCTGGTAATGGGCTAGTGTAACACTTTGCCCAATAACCAATCAATATAATAAAGGCATTATAATGTACAATCAACTGCCTTTTAAAATTATAACAGCAAGGTAGGTATTCTTTTTCCCAAATAGCTTGACCAATCATGTCTGTCCAACCTGGTTGAAGAACTTGGCCTTGTCGACCATCTTGATAAACCTTTTCGATCGAACTTATTTCTGACCACTGCTTAGCTGTTAATTCAATGTTAAATTTAATTTGTTTTCTACCATTGGTCCTGCTCTTTTTTGGCACTGAAGGTAAATCTTAATCTGTTTCACTGTTTGAATCCGTAGAGCAGTAATCTGAGATTTCCTCTTCATTGTCTTCTTCGTTTTCAACAAAATCATCTTTGTCAATGTGCTCACAACATCTATAATATGCTAAAAGATTGTGTCTGTCTTGCTTTACCATCACGTACAAGTTTACTGGCTTTATTACATTGACCAATAATTCACATACATCATTCCAAACCACTTTTTCCTACTTTTTAATACACCTTCATCATCAAAAATTTCTTGCAATAAAAGTTTTTGTAAAATTCCATCTGGTTGAGCTTTTGGTCGAGGACGAACCATTTTGCTAATTATATTTGTTATAAGTTAAAAAATTAAATCATATTATATTTGCGTACTAATGAGATTCTACACTTTCTTTGTTTTGACAGATTCTGATGGGACCGATTCGTGGAATTAAAATCCGTGGGGTAATCGTGATCGACGTGATCAATTTTCAAAGTTAATAGCTATGATTGGTGGACAAAAAATTAATCATGAGAGCAGTTTCAAGAGTGCAACTTTTTAGGCGGAAATATCGTAAGAAAATTATATTTATATTTTCAATAATTGTCTATTCCAAAAATTATTATTTTATTGGTTTCGTATATGACTTGCAAAACATGATTTAATATTTAAAAGCAACAGTTTATTATCGGTTTTTTTATGTATAACTAGCAGATGAAACAGCAAAAAACACTAACATCTTAAAAATTAAATGTTTAACACTTAAAAAAAGTTATAAATTAAATTTGTGGTAAATTGAGTGGTCAATTGCAAAAAGTTTTTCTCACTTTTTA
Source organism: Nasonia oneida (assembly GCA_037356405.1). Lineage (NCBI taxonomy): Eukaryota > Metazoa > Arthropoda > Insecta > Hymenoptera > Pteromalidae > Nasonia > Nasonia oneida. The sequence goes on along the minus strand of JAZHPH010000112.1, from coordinate 225,748 downwards.
ATAGACATATTACTAATTTAAATGACTTTACTGAGTGGTAGTGTACGTTTGTTTTAACTTAACCTCAAATTTATAATTTAAATATTTATAATCATAAACAGAATTCTAAAAATTTGATTTCAGGAAAAAAGGCATACAAAACCAAGTACAAAACAGCAAATGGATAGCATATATAAACGAAGACAAGGCATAGCCTGGCACAATGACCTATATTTAAAGTTACTTCGATTTGTGGATAAAAATAATGTAGTAATTAATGAAAATAAGTACTCTGGTCTTTCTACTGAGCAATTACAACATTTGAGTACAGCGGATTTCCCAAAATATGGTCATAAAAAATCTCATGAAGACAAAGTTCTCTTTTTTTTACAGTGCTATTATGAAACTATTATTAAAGTTCTTTTAAGTACGCAGAATCCAAATTTACACACTTTTTAATAAAAGAGATATGTTATAATAAACTAGTTTACACTCGAAATGATGACTGTGTCGTCTGTATAAGACATTATAAAGTCTTTTAGCATATCTATCAGTAGGTCATTTACATATAGGATAAAAAATAAAGGACCTAAAATGGTCCTTTGCGGAACACCTATGGAAATATCTTTGTATTCACTTTTGAAATTATTTATCTTAACGCATTGTATCCCACCTGATAGCTAGTTAAGAGTTTTAAGGAACATCCTCTTATTCCATATCTTTCCAACTTATCCAATAATATTCTGTGATCAACAGTATCAAAAGCTTTGGCTAGATCTAGAAATGTCGTTATTATTGGTTTACTTTTGTCTAGACTTTTGTATATAATATCCACAAGACAATCAAGCGCATCTGTTGCTCCTCTGCCTCTGACGAAACCAAACTGTCTCTCTGATACAATATTATGCTTCATTATAAAATTAAAAAGTCTGTTGTATGTTTTATGTATTTATTTCAAATATTTTAACTACGTTAGAAATCAGTGATATTGGGCGATAGTTTGCAATACATGTACTATCTCCAGACTTGTGAATTGGTACTATATCAGCTCGTTTTAGCGCATTCGGCCAAATCGATTGCTGTATACTTATGTTAAAAATATGTTCCAAGGGTTTTGCCAGAAACACAGCAATGCACTTGATTGTACTTGCATTGATGTTGTCTACCCCATCAGCTTTTTTTTCATTTCGCTTATTACTCTATGTATTTCACAAATATTAGTTGGTTGTATAGATATGGATTCGCTATTTCTTGCTGGCAGTCTTATTTGATCATCGCACTTATTATTTATTTGGTTACTTAAGTCTATTCCAACTTGACTAAAATAATCATTCATTTCATTCGTGTTTGCAAATGCAAACATGAATTCTATTCTATTTTCTTTGCATATTCCTTTAACTTTCTATAACTAATACAATTTTCTATCTTTTCTTGCTCATTCTGCACTTTAAGCTGATCGATACTTATTACTAGCGGATAGTGGTCGTTAAACGGAATACATAGTTTATAAGATTCAATATTAACGTCTCTAGTCTTTGCAAAACAATTATCAATACAAGAACCTGATTCGTTATCTAGAGAGGGTCTTGTTACACCTCTATAATATGGAATGAATTCCTGTTTAAAGAAATTATTTAAGAATTCCTGACTTATTGATATTGTGTGATGTTGCGCTTTTTATAACCTATTCGGTGACGCTTACAATCATTCAAATCCGATATAACGTATCGACAAACGCGTAACCGCGAGCTTCTAACGCGCTATAAACACAGTTATTCATATATCGGAACCGCGAACAGTATACGTCGGTTAAACGTACCCCAAACGCTCTCCCAGCAACGACGACAATCTGACGCTTTATTAAGGGATCGGGTTGCCGGATTTATTGTCCCCACGACGCCCCGACCTAACGTACTTTAATATACTGGATCATTAGATCGACAGTGGCTCGTTGTTTTCTCATTATTAAAGCTGGATCGCTTAGCAATCAACAGCGGTGCTACGCATTACCCACGGCCGTTGCTGGATCGTTTAGATACTCAGCGGCTCGGAACTCTCTTCTAATAATGCTGGATCGCTTAGCGATCGACAGCGTCGCTACGTTATTGTTGCGCGGTATCTGGATCGATTTTCGATCAACAGACGGCTCGAATTATGATAGTTCTCAGCTGGATTACACAGCAATCGACAGCGTCTCGGTATTCTTCCAATATGGCGGGATCTCTTCGATCTACCGCGTCTCAACACTCGCGAACGAATATCTCTCGTCGCACGCTACGCTCCGTTAATCCGATCGTTAATGCTACTAAAACCCCAACACTCACCGAACATCAATCCAATAGATGTATGACGGGTAGGTAACACTTACATATTCTCCGAATTCTCCGTTAGACTTCCACAACTCACGGTTCGCTACTCTCTACTCCTCTCTCGGCCTGGTATCGGGTTGTACAGTGGACAGCGTCCTTCTCGTCGAAATGTTGAGACGATTCTGGTGAAGAAGGAAGTCTCCTTCTTCTCACTACCCTGCACTTCCCCGGAAAACCCCCAATCCGCGCCCTCTATATTAACTAATATTGGCGCGAAACCGCCGGCGTCAACTATGCGGACGCTCCCTTCCTATCGCGCCCAATGAGCGAGAGAAAAACGGTATAAACCCGTAATATACCATAGTGGCGTCATATCGCTATGAAGTCATATCCAGTGCAGACGCGGTGCACGGGACTCTCATGGGCGCACTGGGTCGCGCCAGTGCGGCGATATGGCTCGACTAGTGGTGCGCGCTAGTGGTGTACGCGCGCTCCCCCACTAGTCGCGTTGGCCTACGCGGCAGTAAATATATCCGCTCACGAGCCCCTCTCTCCGCGCGCGCTATTCCGCGGCGCGTTAACTCTCTCTCGCGTCGTCGCTATCTCCCTCTCCCGCTCGGCCCATCGCGCTATCGCGGCGTGCTCGATTCTGTGCGGCGACCATGCGCACTCGTCAGTTCATCATTTGTCGTGCGCGGTGCTCGTCTCGATCTCGCGTCCCGGGTCGCGACGCGACTCCGGGTGCGTACAGGAGGAAGTGCGTGACGGCTGTGTCGGTACAGCAGCCCAACACACCTGGCAGAACGCTGTAACGCTACTTTACCCGCGTAGTCTCCTGCTAACCCCGCAGGGGAGCCACCGCTGCTCCGCGTGGTTAGCTGGTGAGGTTACATACCTCGACGCCACAACAACAAATGTTTATGTTGTTCCTGCTGCTCGCAATTTGCAGCAGGACAATATTGTTTGCGCGTGTGTGGTGTTTTGTGTACGCGTGCAGCCAAACGGGCTGCACCTCGCAATTGCACCATATTATTATTTTATACATTACTTTCTATTATGTCTATATTGAAATCTCCTATTATACAGTAGTTTTTGGTTCTAATGTGTTTTGATTGAAATTTGTTTACACTATTAAGAAATTTTGTTTTGGGAACATCATGACACCTGTACATAGCCGAAACTCTTAATGATTCACCTGATTGAAGCTTAAGATCTGAGCTAACCACCCTCAATTTATCAATTACTTCTACTTTAGTTTTTTCATAAATATTATTTTTAATATACACAAGGACACCATCTGCCCTATTAATTTTACTCTCATTGTAGCATAATGTATACCCATGTAATTGATAGTAATGAGGGTGCTGCACGATCCATGTCTCCGTACAGATTATCTTCGTCAGATTATCACACATGACTTTATGACATACTTTCTACAAATGTTTCTAGTTTTTCAAAATTTGCATTGAGACTTCTTATATTCACACACAAAATTAAATTTTTCTTCTTTACGATCTTCCTGTTGAGTTGTCTGATGTTTTCTACTTCACACTCTGCCTTGCCTACTTCTTCAATGTTAATATCCTGATCCATGGTTAATTTTTATTTCTTTCTTTATTTGGTATATTATCGTTGAGTGTGTTAATTGAGGCTGTTGACATCCTAATATTTCTCCATCCCGCTGTTTTAACTATCGTGGGCCCTGCCATGCAAACATATCTTGGTAATATAGGTTGGATTGTATAGTCGTTAAAGTCAATAAACTTTCTTATCTTGGCTTGCAAAATTTTGCATTCGTGACTGTCTGTTGCCATATGTTCTCTCTTGTATTCTGTCTTGTATTTACTATTACTGTATATACAATTCAGACATTTCATTATGTTTCCTTGTCTTTCACACTCTCTAGTTTTATGGTTGCCCGTACACTTAAAACAGATAGGCCTATTATTGCATTTTAGACCATTATGTACAAATCTGCCACAGTTGAAGCATGGTTTAATATTCCAATAATAATAAACTCTGCAGTTTTAATATCCTACAAATAGTTTATTATTTATTGCTTTCTCTGACACTTTGATATAATTCTGCTAGCATTTCAATTAACGCTGTTTGCAAGTTAGTCTTGTTATTCTTATATGTATATAGAAATATACATTTTTTTGAAAATTTACTAAAGTTTCTTTCGTTTATATCTTCTTCCAATTTTTTATCATCTAGATTTTCAAAATTATTAATTCCAACTACTTTTACTTTTGGATTTTCTACTTGTTCTTTGTTCACTTCACATTCATCAGCTAGTTTTTTCTTAATATACTAAAAGCTTTACTTGTACTTTCTTCATTCAAACAATTAACAATCACTTCATCCTTTTTCTTGTTTATTGTTTATTTGATAAATGGTATTTGCTGATTTGTTTTTTATTATTATGCTATTGGTACTAGTTTTTGAATATGACATTACTTTCGCAAAAGTTTTATTTTTTACTGTATTTGTGTCACTTTTTTGTTTCTCCAGTAAATCTCTTAGCATCTTGTTTTTTTTTTCTTTATTAAGTTCTCTTAACAGTGAATTTTTTCTTTTCAAACTATTCTCATACACTTCTCCTTCTTCTTCATCACTGATGATTTGTAAATTATCGAGCAATTTCTTTCTAGATTCCGAGTTATGGTTTGATTTTATCTGCGCGACTATATGCCTTGCATCATTACTCAGCGTTTTTTTACTTATATTTAAGGTTAGATCGAGATCATGATGTTCTTTGCATATTCCCAATACACTACTTAATTTAATCGCACCATTTAATCATGCAAAATCACTTGTGTGGTACACACTTTTACAAATTAGACAAACAACTGTTTTCAATTCTATTTTAGGATGACATTTGTAATAAATTGTCGCTTGACGACGAACCTGCGCTCGTCTCCGACATGTTGGCGAAGTTGTTTGTTTGAATTTTTTGTTTATATTTTTCCCAAATTGTTTAAAAATGAATTAAACTATTAAATATATTCAGGTATAATGTAAGAAAGATAAAACCATGTTTATATGTGCCATATTATCAGGTATGACATTTCGTGTCGTGCGCTCGTACGTATCCACAGCGCGAAGATTCAAAAACGTTTAAATCATTTTGTGTATTCCTGTTCAAAAGATACTTACGAATACTTGCTCGGGGCGTCGATCACAATCGTAATTGTAATCGTCTGTTTGTTTTTTTTTTTTTGGGAAAATTTAACGTTTGATATGTGACGTAAGGTGCAGCATCATACGACTTTTTTTCAAACTAAAATGTTTAAATTGTGCAAACTAAATCTGTGAGATTCGTTATTAAATAACCAAAGAAAAATAATCATACATTAAGTAGTATGCATTCCTAATACTATAATTCTTATTAACCTCGTGATGGGTTCATACAGTCGTTCAATATCGGCACATTTCCGTCAATTAATAGCTATATAGAAATTACTGTACTATATTGCTATAAATGTAATCTAAATCGATGAGAAATTTGTATCAAACGTCAAATTACATGACTCATACATTTAGTTTAATGAAATATTATTATAAAGAATTGCTTACTCAATGCACACCATGGTAATAAAAATATTGATAAATATATAAATTTTCCATACAAAGGATTTTAAGCTGATAAATTAGGCAGATGTTTTTACATTTAGTTGCTTAAAACGGATTATTACAAATTTTTTACATGCGCAGTATATACTTACAAGGGTTTGGATTAGATTTCAAATGCTACTACCCAGAGAGCTCATCAGGGATGGAAAAAATGATAGATATAACCAAAAAGCACTTTATGAAGACTATTTGTTAATACTTTTCGAAGTATAAAAATTAATGATTGAATTTGTTATTTATACAAGATCAACCCCAATAAAATGACATATTTTCAAATATAATCTCACACCTGTTCATCTGTAAGTTCACTTACATATTCCTAGTGCATATATAATATTATTAATAAGTAAAATAAGCAACAAATATATTATTTAAACTTTTATTCAGTTAAGTGAAATATATAACATGGAAATAAATAATTTCTTTGTCGACATGCTAGTATAACGAAGTATTTTTTATTTTTCGTTTGTTTTTCTTTTACAATGTCAACAATATACAATGTTGGAAAAAATAATAAAGCATTTATTTGGATACCACAGTAACTTACTGAAAACTGAAACATTTTATTTGTAAATAATAACGTGAGAGCTTTTCGTTCTTATACCAAACTCGATAAGTAAATAGAATAACAGAATTTTATACTGATTGGAGCCGTAGCTGTGAATTTTCATACATATATGTATAATACAAGCCCTGATATACAAGCATTTAAAATTTGCCGAACACAGACGACAACGATAGAATACCAGGGGCGCACGTGGCGTAAATCATGGGATATTTCCAATTCGACGCTAGACTCGAGCTTTAGCCGTAGGTGTGCTTGCCTATGCCAATAAACACACTAGCGGTACTCTATGTCAAATGCGTATATATCTATGTACATTGTATAGCCACCTGCACTAAGTTTTTGTAGAGCTGCAAAATAAACAAACTATAAAATAACTGCTATAAAATATTTTGACAATATCTTATGTGTAGTAGTGTATCTACATACTTTCATAAAATATAGGTTCAAGATCTTTAAAAAACATCTTGTCTTCAAGTTCCTTTTGAAAATTTATACTATTTATTTTCAATAAATTATTGATTTTCTTCCTTTTCTATTTGATTGAGTATCGCTTAGACATTAATAATCCAACAATGAATAATAACCCTAGTGGAAATAAAAAATGTAATAAAGTGTAATAAAATATAAGAAAATGTAACAAATCGTACCATTTTGTACGTTTTTGTTGGATTTCGGACCTTTTTTACGTTTTATTACAGTTTGCTACATTTTATTACGTTTTATTACAATTTATTACAAATCCATTGATTCAGGATTTCATGGGGGTCTCTTCTTTGGAACGACAAATGTAACAATACGTAAAAAAGTATAACAAAATGTAAAAAATCGTCTGTAAGTGTAATATTATATAAGAAAATGGCGACTTTTTTATTTTCTTACTTCCGCTTACATCCTTTTACTTTTTCTTACAATTTCTTATGCATTGTTACATTTTATTATAAAATTAATAATTACAAAAATGTATTGACTATATTAGGGGGTAAAATAACATGTAATAAAATGTACTAAAATGTAATAAAATCTAAAGAAAAGTTAACAAATCTGAAAATGTAAGAAAGTGTACAAAAACGTATGAGAAAAAATGTCTGAAATTTGATGATAATTATTATTTAAAATCAGACAATGTACTGTAGTATAATTTTGTATGTTATATTTGCTTTTATTTCTATAAAAACTTATATTTATTTAAATATAAAGTGTAGTGTCCATCTACCTATCTGTCTTTGTTCGGTGCGTCATATTAAACTGTGTGGTATTTACAACTGATTAATAAAATTAATAGACATTATTCATATCACCATCATTATAGTCGAAATGTCTTGTTTAACATTTAACTAAACCTAATATGAACCTACTAGGACATTCATT
>JAZHPH010000112.1:154891-198157 GCA_037356405.1 Nasonia oneida | reverse complement strand
TGACGCACTAGGTCAGATGAGATTTTGTCATGAGATCTCACGTGAGATCTCACGTGAGATCTCACCTGAGATCTCACCTGAGATCTCACCTGAGATTTGTCAATAGGGATATATAAAAAGAAAATTTTAGTTGTTTACCAATAAACAAAATATTATTAAATAGTAATTATCTTGACAGTTGTTCCTTGCTTCATTACGATTAAATATAATAAACTTGACTTTGTTTGATTGATCTCAGTTCTTTTCTATCTGTAATTTCGTTGCAGAATAAATATATCAAACTCGCCTAACCTTTTACTTTTTTAAAAGTTAATTTTTTTTAGAGATTTCAATCCTTTTTAGTACATTTTTTTGAGTATTTCATATTTACATCGTAAAAATAAAAAATATAAGCATCTTTAGCACCTTTCGACCACAGCTTTTTGTAACATTTTATCACTAACATGAAATCACTGATTGTTCTGATATACACCACCCTCGAATTATCTCTACACCTAGACACGGTGCGAACTACCCAGACCTCGCGATCGGCCACCCTGTACACCTAGACGCCGTCCTCGTATGATTTATTCACCTAGACACCAAAAACCACGGAGTAATTGAATGATTTTTATACCAAGACACTGAAAACAACCTGAACCTTGCCATCGGCTACCCTGGCAAGCTAGTTACTGTTACAGCTCCGGAACGCCGAATATGCACCGGCAACCTCTTAATTCTAAATATCGTAATATATTATTATATTTTCTAGAGAAAGCAATTCCCATTTGTATATAGCTTTGCGGCCAACTTCACGGTCCTAACATTTATTGCGGCTAACTTAACGGTTCTTTCACATTTGAGGCTGAAGAAGAAAAACGTGATTTTAGCATTTGTGGATTATACACTCATATTATAAAAATAAGCAGCCTTTTCACTAATATTTTTGTTGGAAATCATAGTTCAGCTCAGAAAACATTCTAATGAGCCAAAAAACCTTAGCAACAGTAATGATAAGTATTTTTTTTTTTGTATAATGAAAAATCCCAACACCAATATAGAAGTAAATAGTGTCACGGGCGCCGCGGCTTCGTCTGCTTCTCAAACTCGCCTTCGTGGAAATACAGCGCCACTTTATATCAAATACAATTGCTACTGCAAATGCAATAGCAAATATTCGACAATCATAAGAATTTGTTTGTTATTCAGTATTCAAAACCATGATAAATTAAAATATCGCTGCCAATTCATTGGTACGTAGCTTCTTCCAACTAAATTTATAGCTCCAACTATATTTATAAATAAAATATTGTTTTAATATACAGTATATTTATGCTTTTTAAATGTTTACGAATAATTTTTTTTTTAATGTCAGCAAAACCGCGCTTGAAGGTATGGTTTAATTTAAATAACCTATATCGCAAAAGTGAGTGAGAAAAATTGGTTTTTACATTTCAGCTCTTTACTTGAGAACCAATCAACGAAATCGTTCAAAATTTTAACAGCAGATTGCTTTGTTTATGGTAAATTGCCAAATAAAATTTTGAAGCATTTAACTACATTGTTTTAGAGATATAAAGAATCAAAAAATTTTCAAAAAAAATTGAAACCTTGATATCTTAAGAACCATAGGGGTTTAAAAGCTGTGCAATGAACTTAGCTAAAACACATAAAATATCTACTTTTTCTTAAAATCTTAAGTACGATAAGGGCTTTTTACGCCCGTAATCGAGGCACAAAAGAATAGTACATTGTGTACCAATGGCGTAAAGTGGGCTATTTTAGGCCGAGTGTTGAGTTTGCACTACAAGCCGCAGACGAGTACTGCAACCACACGAGGCCATAAAGCCCGCTTAGCCCTTGGTGCACACCATATTTTTTGTAACGCATGTACTGATTTTCGCGTTTCAAACTGCACTTCACGTCGAATTTCAGGCGAGGTTAGAAGATTTGCCAATGAATTGAGTAGCGGGCTTAATAGTACATTAGGATACGTGTGACTTTTTGAGCATTTGTGATGTATACACTCGTTTGGTGTGAAAAAAACGGTTTATTTACAAATATTTTTGTTGGAAATCATAACTCAGCTCAGAAAACATAATATTAAGCAAAAAAAAATAATAATGAGGGTTAACATTTTATTTTATTTTTCAAAATTTTTATCCTCACCCAAAAAAAAATTCACGATATTGAGAAATTATCAGAATTATTATACAGTAATGGATGAATTTCTTACTAATTCTTAATTTTTCTCAACTTTTCTTAGTATTTCTTAGGTTTTCTGATTTTTTATTTTAGTTTATTTTATTTTTTCATAATAAATTTTTATAATTGTTTGCCAATATTTTTTCCAAACTTATCTATGTTAATTACATATTTTTTTACAAAATAATAAATAATTATACTTCTTACTATATCGAGCTCTGATCATTATTAGATTTATATGTTTATTATTATTGCTTTGTGAGATAATTCTAGAACGTGATAATAATAAATAATTATAGTTCTTACTTGATCGCGCTCTGATCTTTATTAAATTTATATTTTTACTATTATCGATTCGTGAGATGAATCTAGAACTTAATTTTGAATAATTATATTACTGAAAAAATTCGGAATTTCTGAGAGTTGTACCCGCGACCTTAAGGTTATGACGCAAGTATCCTACCGGCTGAGCCACCGTGATTTTACTTACACATAGCATCTAGTTAAATTTACATCGTCGTTTAGTTACACATGTGATGTTGTATGTCTTCATTAGTTTTTACAAGATAAACAAGCAATATTCATAAAATGATTAGGTAATTCTTATTTAAAAGCATGATTTAGAGACCAGTTTAAATCGATATGTAATTCTTACAAAAAATAAAATACTGACTGGCAAAAACCATGTCTGATAAGTCAGTCAACATCAATGTAGAGAATGTAATAATTAGAAGTTAATACGGTGATGTAAATCTTTAGATACCGAAGATCACGGTGGCTGAGCGGTAAGGCTTCATGACCTTAACGTCCAGGGTTCAAGTCTCAGAGATTCCGAAGCTTTTCAGAAATATAGTTATTTAAAATTGAGTTCTAGGTACATTTCATAAAGCAATATCAATGGATTAGGAACAATAAATAAATGTTGAGAAAAACTAAGAAATATTATGAAAAAATGCCAAAGCATTATATTCAGATAAACTAAAAAAACTAAGAAAACTTTGATACAACGTTATATACATGGACTGAAAACAGTATAAATAAATGTTAAGAAAAACTAAGAAACATTAAGAAAAAATGATAAAGCTTGAAAAAAACTAAGAATATCTAATAAATTTGTCCATTAACGTAGAGTAATTCTTAGAGATTCTTCAAATTTCTTTACATTTATCAATAATTTTTTGTATTTCTTAAAGTTTCTTAGTTTTTCTTAGATTTAACTTCTGCCAGGGTAAGCACGTTTTTGTATTATGAAAAATCTGAACACCAATATAAAAGAAAATCACGGGCTCCGCGGCTTCGTTTGTACTTCACAAACTCGCATTCCTGGCGCTACCATTGTATCAGGGGCTTCTGAATCCTTATTTTTCATCAAGAATCCAAAATTTAAAACGGCGGATCCGGTATGGCTGACCTTACCCCCACCAGTCTATTTCATCGTAACGAATGATTTTAGATCAGCTTGAAGTATTGATATAGGAGTTTTCGGGGCCGCTGATCTTAATTTACATCGAAATTCTAAAATTTCAAATGGTGCATACAAATTCGGCGGACATTGCCCCCTACTGAAAAAAATCAGTTGATAATCAGCTGATAATCATGCCAAAACGTCAACTGATTATTAGGTGATTTCAACTCAATATTTTTATTAAAGCTGATAGTTATAAATATGCGTTTATGTGAGATAAAATGTTAATGATAATCAGGTGATTATCAGCTGATTATCATTTGATTGTCATCTGATTTTTTTCAGTAGGGCCCTGCCTAACGCATTTCCGCTATTTTGAACTCCATACAGGCAATTTAAGGCATATGATGAGCAAGTCAATCACCGGCTTTCTTTATCGGCGACGTTTTCCCCAACAGCCCTTTTCAGGATAGTTGGTGAACAAGTCCGCCATTTTTAATTTTAGATCTGGTTGACGTGAAATGTCCCTATAGTATATGAAAAAGAATATAAATTACTAATAACGTTAACAAAATACAAAGCATACATTATGTTTTTAGTCAACCTGACAAGTATATATCTATATTAGACTACGACTATTACCAGAGTATATACTTTAATTTATTACAAAAATTTAATGCTAATATCATCAAGAATAGCTATTTTATAGAACAAAAATAATCTCATGCAAATTACAGTTTTGATTATAGAATGTATTCTGAATATTATAATCTTACCTATTTTAGCTAAACTAGCAAAAAAAATCCAAATTCCAATTATAAAAGGAGTTTCAACACGATGAAATTCTATTGTAAAAATTTTATATTCCTTTAGGTATTCGATGGAACTTATAGTAGTTTTAAAAATACTTGGATTTGTTTTATACTCTTCAATTATTTTCTTTTTTACAATATCTTTTACGTAGTCATAATTCTTGACTTTAGATAACTCTAAATTTGCATAAGAAAATGGCTCTATGTAATATTTTAAACTATAATCGATTTCTTCAAGATGATTTTCAATGATAGAGTTATATATTTTGGCAGGCCTGACAAAAAATACTACATTGAGAAGTTCGCAAATGAATGTTAGACAAGAAATAATGGATTTCTGATGATTTTTTGAAGATCCAAGTATGATGACAACATTCTTAAACATTGTGTTGTTTGAAAATAATTTACTACTTCAATTTTTTATTGTGTTACACTTCTTTATTTATTGAAAGTCACAAACAAATAATCATATTGTTTTATAACTAATACGATGATAAACCTGTGAGATATGAAATAATTATCCGTAATTAACTAATTTCTTTTTTAAACTTACTTTAAAAAGAATGAAATACAACTTTTAACGCATTGATTACTAGTAAATAATCAATACTAAGAATTTAGTTTAATTTTTCTAATTGTATTTATCATCAATTCAAAATTTAACAAAATAGACTTCATATTATATAAAAAGCATGACAACCAAAAGGTTAATGTTGATATTACGGAGCAGACATGCGCTGTACAATATTCTAGATCTGCGCAGAACATATATATTCAAAACAAATAAATTTCTAAGATTATAATTTAAAAAAAAACTCTGTACAAATAAACTAACGAATATTTGATTAAGATTTGGAATGAAAAAATTACCCATTGATTTATTATCACAGTAATTTGTACTCTCTCACTAATTTGTATGCTTTTAATTTTTTACCCTCACTTTTAGTGATATTTGGTGATTTGACTTTTACTTTTACCGTGGAAAATTATTTATTACACCCACTTATCCATTGTGGCGTAAAGGGCAATGTTTTAGGAATTTTGCTTCCTCCTACAGGAAGCTTTGTTGCTCTCTCAAAAAAGAGATGATTGGATGTTGTGAAGCCGTTAATGGAGCGATTTTATTGGTTGAAAAACGAATGTCCGGTCTATATGTAGTTGCGATTTTAAACTTCTAACCTCAAAAAAATTAAGCGCGCGAAGCACGCATTGGATTTAGCTGTAACAGTAAAATTTTCAGTTTCTAAAACTTTATAAAAACGTATTTTGAGGTGTATAATTATTGCTTTTTTTTAACGATATGTTCCATACAATAAATACAGCAATAGTGTTTTTAAAAGAGCATTATATTACCTACTTTTTCCCTCAAGATTTATGAAACTTCCATTTAATTGTTGCAATAAAAAAGTGATTTTTTAATAAAACGTTTTTATATAATAAATAATAATAAAATCTCCAAAATGAAATTGTCAGGCATTTTCAAAAAATGTATGACTATAAAAAAACGATAATATCTATTTGCTATAAAAATTTTAAGCCATTTTGACGACTACTTTTTGAGCGGACAAGGGTAACAATTTTGAAAAATAATGACTTTAAATGAGAAAATCAAGATTTGATTCACAACGAAAGGTAAAATTAAGAGTCTCTGAATATAACAAAGGTATAATTTTGAAAAACTAAATTTTAAAGTTACTAAATGTGTCTCGTTTAAAATATTTTAACGGCAAATATCCCCTTTCACAATATTTAAATTCAAGATTTTTGTTTTATGAATTTTATTTCAAAATATCAGTTTATAAATAGTGAATTTCTTATCTTAGCCCTTTTCTAATTTTTATTTTTCAATATTTTTACCCTTACCCGTTTTTAAGTTAAGAATAAAAAATAAAAAAATTGATTTTTTATGTCGTACGATTACGGGAGTAAGAAGACTTTAATTAAGTTGAAATTTTAGAAAAAGATAGATCTTTTGCTTACCTCAACTAAGTTCTTTTTGCAGCTTACCACAACTGAAAAAATCACGTAATTACCACGTGAAAATCACGAGAAAATCACGAGAAAATCACGAAAAAATTACGAGATAATCGCATAAAAATCACGTGCGACTTTTGAATCATTGCTCACGTGATTATCACGTGATAATCGCGTGACTATTACGTGATTTATAATAAAATTTAGAAATATTATTAAAAAGGTTGAAATATTAATGAATTAAGAAAATTGATAATTTACAATAAACAAGGATCAAATTAGAAAAGAAAAAATGTTCTCGGATCAAGAATTAAACCCAGAACCTTGGCGTGTAAAACCATTGCTCTACCATCTGAGCTATTTGTTTTATTGGCGGTTAATATATAAAAGCTATTAATATAAATAGAGATAAATTCAGTCACGAAATTGATTGGACCGAACTCTTTTCTCCAATCAAGGTTAATACCCTTTCTACTCTTCCATCTTCATTAACTCGCGATCAACCAGCACAGCTGGATCTACTTTTGACAAGGTACGCTGAAGTTTCCAGTGAAACAGCTGGAAAGCTTACTGAACCTTCAATTAAGGTACATTTTAAACCTAGAACTTCTCCTGTTTTTGCTCGTGCTCAAGACATAGCATATGCGTTACGCGACAAATATTCTAAAGCAGTTGACGCTAAACTTGCGTCTGGATTTTACAAAAAAAAAGTTGATTTTTCCGAGTGGCTTCGCCTACACACGTCGTTATTAAAAAAAATGGTGATATTCGTATAACTGGAAATTATAAACCTACGTTGAATCCACGTATAATAATAGATAAATATCCTATTCCAAAACCTAGTGACATTTTCAACAAAGTAAAAGGAGCCAAAATTTACGCACATCTTGATATTACAGATGCTTACACTCATCTTCCTGCTGACGACGAGTAAAGTCATACTTTAACCCTCAATACTTCTACACACGGATTGGTTCGCCCTACACGAGCTGTTTACGGCGCAGCTAACGTTCCTGCAGTTTGGTAACGTCGATTAAAAGAAATCTTACAATGTCTAAAAGACTTTTTTCGACGACATCATTGTATGGGCTGAAAGTTTCGAAGAATTGTTGATTATTCTAGAAACGTGTTTGATCCGTCTTTTTGAAAATGGTGTTCGTCTTAACCGACGTAAATGTGTTTTCGCTACAAATTCTGTAGAATTTTTGGGTCATAAACTAGATACACACGGCATTCATAAATCTGATTCTCACATCAAGGCAATTCGTGATGCACCGAAACCTTCTACACCTCAAGAATTAGAATTGTTTATTGGTAAAGCTACGTACTACAATTCATGTATTCCTGACTTAGCTACAAAAGCTCGACTACTTCTATTGTTAACAAACAGAATCGCACAGTGAAAAATTGAGTAGTGAAATTATAGATAAAAAATTTCTCAGAAAAATTTTAAGCTTGTGAAGCATGAAAATTCGAAACGTCTGTCGAAAAAAAGAAAAATTTCAAATGAAGATTAATCAGTTAAGAAAAGGTTAAAGTCAAAAAATATATGCTCAGTGACGAAGATAAAATTGTCAGGTACTAAACAATAAGAAGATTTTTGAAAATTAATAAAGATTAAAGTGCAATGTCAATAGATTAAAGTCGGCAAGTGAAAAACGTGGTGACGTGCTAGTATAGAGCACATGGCAATTTTGAGGTTAAGCACATGTTTTTGTGGCTAAAGCAAAAAGTGAATCCAGAACAAAATTTAGAAACTAAAGATGCTCTTTGGAAAGAAAATATAAGAAATCCGATTAGAAAAATATTTTTGAAAGAATTAAAGAAAATTACTGTATTAAAAAATCAAGTATACAACAATATAAGTCCAAAAGAAATTAAAATGGCGAAGCAAGCTAAAGTTGAAGATATCATGATGCCCGCTTTTGATGGTGCAAATTACTCCAGTTGGAAAATAAGATTAATGATTTTATTAGAATATAAAGAGTGTAACGAACCTGCAACTAGTAAAATAACTGCTGCATACAAAGATAAAGAGCAGATTGGAAGAAAATGGATTTAAAAGCAAGAACCATCATAATAAGCACTGTATCCGATAAACAATTAGAATATATTGGTGAATGTAAATCAGCATTTGAAATGATGGAAAAATTCGATAAAATGTATTCGACGCAATCCACGTCGCTACAAATAATCTGCAGAGGAAAGCTGGAAGAAGTAAAATTGAAGAATTTTGATCAAGTAGACGATTTTTTCGCAGAATTCGAGAAAACCGTGAATGAGTTCAAGGCGGCTGGTGGGAAACTAGAGGAAACAGAGAAGATGAGGTATTTAATACGAGCACTACCACCAAGCTACAGCTACATAGGAGATTTCATTGATGTCATTCCAGAAGATCAAAGGACAGTAGACTTTGTCAAATCAAAAATTAAAGAAAAAAATTATACAAAAACGATTCTGATAAAATGAGTAATGTAAATACTTTTACAGCCAAGTTTGAAGGCAAATGTTACAACTGTGGAAAAGTTGGACACTACAAAAATGCATGCACGAGACCACCACAGCAAAGCAACCGAGGACGAGGTGCTCAATCCAGTCAAGGGCAACGAAGTCATCAAAGAGGCTACAACAGAGGTGGAAACTACAGAGGTCGTGGCCGAGGCAGAGGACAAGGTCAACCCAGAGGTGACTCTTTAAGCGAGCAACAGGGAACTATGCATCTGAATCATGGACAACACAGGTATGCCACGACTCGAACAATTCGTATACCTACCCTCGGGAAAAGTATAAGAATAATAAAACAAGTGAAGTAAATCATGTAACAAGTTTTAGTGAAAATTGTAGCGAAATAGATTGGTTGTTAGATAGTGGTTGCACAGATCATATTATAAAAAATAATAAACTCTTTGATAAATGTGTAGATTTGAAAAATCCTATTGATGTAAAATTACCAGACGGTAAAATGTTAAAAGCAACCAAAATAGGTACTGTTAAAACTTATTTTAAAAATTATTATAATAAAAAATATGTTGATATAAAAAATGTCTATTACGCTGAAGGCATTAAACAAAATTTGATGAGTTTTGCAAAAATAACTGAAAATTATACAGTATTAGCAAATAAAGATATTGCAAAAATTTTTAATAAATCTAGAGTTAATAGCTGTAGCAAATAAAAAGGAAAATTTGTTTTATATGAAAAGTTTTGTATTAGAAAAGAAAAATAAATCCATGTATGTAAATTCAATAAAACTAACTGACAAAGAAAAATGGCATAGGGTATTAGGCCATGTAAATTTTCAATATTTAAATAAATTAGTAACTGATAGATTAGTTGAAGGACTGCCAGAAAAAATCGAAAATGTCGAAATGAAATGTGCAAATTGTATAGAAAGCAAAATGGCGAATATACCGTTTGAAAATAGCAGATCAAAAACAACTATAATTTTAGAATTGATCCATACTGATTTGAATGGTCCACATACTACTACTGGTTATGGTGGAGAAAAATATTTCTTAACATTTGTTGATGATTACAGTAAATGCACTAAATTCTTTTGTATTAAAAATAAATCAAAGACCTGCAAATTGTTTGAAAGAATTTGTTAATCTAGTAGAAAATAAATTCAATAAAAAGGTTAAAAAATTGCGTTGCGATAATGGTAAAGAATATTTGAATCACGAAATCTACGATTTTGTAAAGTCTAAAGGAATTGAATTATTGCCATGCCCACCCTCGTCCATGAACTAAATGGAGTAGCGGAATGATATAACAGATTTGCAATGGATATGGGCAGATGTTTAATGCGTGAAGCCAAAATACATAGACGTTACTGACCCGAAATCATAAAACGGTCGCGCATTTAAAAAACCGTACAATTGCAAATACAGCGGAAAATAAAACTCCTTACCAAATATTTTTTGGTATCAAACCTAATGTAGAAAATTTGAAAATTTATGGTAGTCGAGTCTTCGTAAGAATTCCAGAAGCGTTGCGATAAAGCAAATGGGATGATAAAGCCCAATTAGGTGTACTAGTAGGCTATGTAGAAAATGGCTATAAAGTTCTAGTCAATGGTAGAGTTATTCATGCTAGACATGTACAAGTAGTTGAGGAAAATACTAAAATTATTTGTTTAGAAAAACTTGATGATGAAAAAGATAGAGATTTGGAAAATAGCGAATCTGAAAACGTAGAAAATGAAATACTGGAAAAAGAATCCAAAATTGATGAATATGATGTAAATTCAAATCAAACAAAATCTCTTATCCCTACTCAGACCTTCGGGGAAAGCAGAGATAACACATTAATTTTTGATATCGCTGAAAATGACAATTCAAGTTTAAAAGTAAAAAGAAAATCTAATAGAAAGAAAAGTCCTGTAAATAGGTATGGAAATCCTGTAACTCATTTTATCTATGTAAATCACATTGATGCAAATGTACCGAATACATTTGAGGATGCGTTAAACTCAAATGAATATAAACAATGGACAATTGCGGTGGACTCCGAAATTAATAGTTTAAAGAAAAATAATACTTGGCAAATTGTTGAAAGACCAAAAGATAAAAAAGTCATTGATGTAAAATGGATTTATAAAAAGAAAAATAATAATGTTTATAAAGCGAGATTAGTTGTAAGAGGATTTCAACAAAAAGATTATTTAGAAAATGTTTATTCACCAGTATGAAAAATGCAAACTTTGAAAATTGTATTGTCTTATAGTTGTAAAAATAATTTATTTATAGAGCAAATGGATGTCGAGACAGCTTTTTTGAATGGTTATGTAAAAACAGAAGTTTATGTTAATGAACCGAAAGGTTATGAAACTGGAGACAATAAGATTTGCAAATGGCATTATACGGATTACGAGAAAGCCCAAGGGCCTGGTATGATTGCTTCAACAATTTTATCGAAAAATTAAACTTTGTGGGAAGTAACTACGAGCACTGTTTATATGTAAATAATGCAAGCAAAGATTCAATATATATTCTAGTCTTTGTAGATGATCTCTTAATCTGTTGTCGAGATAAAAACAAAATAAATGAAGTCAAATCTAGTCTAAAGGAAAGATTTGCAATGAAAGACTTAGGAAAAATTGGAAGTTATATTGGAATAGATATAGATTATAGTGATGATAAACGTAAATCTAAAACTAGCACAAGCAAAAGAAACAGATGAACGAATTAAATATAGAAATTTAATAGGCGAATTATTATATATAAATACAGGCACAAGGCCAGATATAGCATATAGTGTAAATTATTTAAGTCGTTACCAAAGTTGCTACGACCAAACACATTATAAATATGGAATGCGAATTTTAAAATATCTGTATAAAACGAAAGACTTGAAACTAACATATTATGATAATGTAATTACCGAAACTTTAGATTGTATGGTAGATTCCGATTTCGCAGGTGATAATGTAGATAGAAAATCCACAACCGGATACGTAATTAGATTATACGGAAATGTTATTTTTTGGAAAACCCACAAAGTGCGGTAACAAAATGTTCAACTTTTGCAGAATATGTAGCTTTGTCAAAGGCAGTCTCCGAAATATTATTTGTAAGAAATTTACTGAGCGAATCATTTGATGTAAATGTAAATGAACCAACAACTATTTACGAAGACAACTCAGGAGCAATTGCAATCGCGAAATTCGGAAACTTTACTCCAAATTCAAAGCACATTGAAGTGCAATATCATTATATAAATGAAAGCTACGAAAAGGGCGAGATAGATATTGTAAACGTTGACTCTAAATGTAATTTAGCAGACATCTTCACAAAGAGTTTGGATAAAACAAAGTTCCTAAACAATAGAAAAGGTTTAAGTTTAATCTAAAGCGTTTATATATAAAAGTTCAGAGTAATAATCGCTAAATTCAGTTGTAAAACTCAAGTTCACTTGAAATGATCTTAATTCAATTAATGTAAAATGCGATGACAAATTATATGCAAAATTGAAAACTCAAATGTGTCGAATTATAATGTAAAAATATCACGACTGTAAAATTAAGGAGGCGTGTTGTAATATGTAAATTTATACAGTCGTAATACTTAAAACGGTACTCGTCGCGCCATCTACTGGTTGTCAACGATTTGGTGCAACGAGACAAGCTCGATTGAACGCGAGCATAGTGCGCATGCCTCGCGTATATACTCTGTATGTACTCTGTAAGTACTCGCGTATGTACTCTGTAAGAATCCGAGTAGAGCGGATGTACTGCCGACTAGGCTCTCAAGCCTTTCAATATATTAACATTTAAACCTTAAAATTATTATTATTTATTCCACGCATCCTCTTCAACACTTACCTCTCATACTCGCCACTGATGTAAGCAAAGTAGGACTCAAAGCTGTTTTATCACATAAACTTAGCAACGGAATCGAAAGGCCAATCGCTTATGCGAGCCATACATTAACTGCTACTGAACAACGCTATCCTCAAATCGATAAGGAAGCTTTAGCTATTGTATGGGCTTGTCAAAAATTTTTCAATTATTTATACGCTCGTCATTTTACGCTGTTTACAGATCACAAGCCATTGACATAGATTTTTCATCCTCAAAAATCACTTCCTATTCTTTGTATCAGTCGAATGGCTAATTTTGCTGATTACTTAGCTCATTTTAACTACAATATTAAGTTCATGCCAACTAAAACTAATGCAAATGCAGATTATTGTTCACGTGCTCCACTTCCTACAACTGTTGACGCTATTGAAGAAATTTCAGAACTTGATTCTTTTGACACATTTATTATCAACCAGATCAATCAGTTTCCTGTACGAGCAGAGCAGATTGCGAAGGAAACTCGTATAGATTCTAACCTAGGTAAAATTATTCAATTACTCGAAGCTGGTCAAAATCTATCTCGTCATGGATACAAAGCGCCAAAGTCATCTTATGGTCTATCTTCAAATTGCTTGATTTTTGAACATCGAGTTGTGATTCCATCGTCTCTTTGTTAAGCAATTTTAAACGACATTCATTTGGCACATTTGGGCATTGTGAACGGTTTGGCACGATCATTTGTTTACTGGTCAGGATTTGATGCAGATATTGAACTTATTGCTTAATCTTGTGCTGAGTGTGCCAAGCATGCTCATGCTCCTCCTAAATTCAACACACATCATTGAAAATATCCTAAAGGTCCATGGGAACGTATCCATATAGACTACGCTGGACCAGTTGGTAAGATGCTTCTAGTTATCACTGATGCTTAAAGTAAATGGCTTGAAGTCAAGGTCACAAGTTCCAGTACTAGCACTGCTACAATCGATATTCTCAATCAGTTATTCGCTACTTATGGTGTACCTAGCATTGTTGTTTCAGATATTGGCTGTCAATTTGTTTTAGATGAGTTTGAAACATTTCTCAAGATAAGTGGAGTGAAATATCACAAATTTACTGCTCCTTATCACCCTTCGACAAATGGTCAAGCAGAAAAATGCGTGGATACAATAAAAAGAGCCTTACTTAAATTGGATACGACAGAAGGTTCTTTGCAGCGGAACTTGAATGAATTCTTGAGACAATATAGAAAAGCTCCTCATTCAACTACTGGACAACCTGCTTTATTATTGTTAAAACGAAACATTCGCACACGATTAGACCTTGTTCGACCCGAACCTATCAACTAGAAGATTTCTGAGAAACAGCAAGCTGATTTTATCAATACGTACCGAGAATTTAAACCATTTAAACATGTTTATTTTCTTTCCGGTAATCCAAAATTAGATAAATGGATTCCAGGACAAATTAATTCTCGTCTAGGAGATCTGTATTATGAAATCAGTTACATGTATAATAAGTATAAATAAGTACAAATTCGTGCTTTTACAAAGAAATCAGAAGAAGGGGAAGAAACAAGAAAGAATCCAGAAAGAGTAACATTTTTCGAAGATAAAATTTGTGCTAATTTAACAACATTTCCCACCACAAGCACACGACGCCGACCCGATTTTACAAAAATAACGTAACTCCAAGTTCTATGAGTACACGACAAGAAGTAAATACTGAAGTAATTACACCATCATGTAAGGCTCCTTCGACTTCTCAGACTGTGTCGTTTAAAGAATTACCGACAATACAAGCTACGTCAACTCAAGAATCTTTAATTTCAAAATCTTTACCATCTTCAAGTGTTGAGATGTCTACGACTACAACGGAAGCTCAATCCTCAACATCTCACGCATCTCTTTCACCTACCGTAAATGATTCATTCCAAAATCAATCTACCTCTGCAACTCTTCAAGAAGAATTTCCGTTACAAACTCAAGATCAACGTACTGAAGATTTACCTCAAGAACAGTCATTTTTCATTCCAAACACAGCGCCGATTCGACGATCATCTTGGATACGCAAATCACGAACTATTTACTCTCCACCATGATAATTCGAGAAATCTTCATAAAGGAGGGAGGAAATGTAGTATATTTCAATTAACGTTCTTTTTACATTGCGGTTTTACAGCAGAGGCACAAGATCAAGCGAGGCACACCGATATGCACGCATACATTACGGTTCTACAGCAGAGGCAAGAGACCAAGCGAAGCACGCCGATATGCACGCACACATTACGACTCTACGGCAGGAGACTAAGCAGAACACACCGATACTAAAACCGAGCCGCTACGAAATATAACGAATACAGCACAGCATAAGTAGAAAGAAAAATAAGAAGCCTACTGTCCATCATGGACCGCGCATACCCGAAAGCGATGCAAGTGCAATGAAGGGGAAACTCACAGAGCGCGCAGCGCTATCGGCAAGTGACACATAAGTCACGCTCTCTGAAAGCTCGAGGAGCAGCCAAAGAGGACACCGCGCGAGTCGGCTCAAAACGCAAAGAGGAGCTTCTATAAGCCTACAGATAAGAAAAGAGGAGAGGATTTTTACTCTGGTTTTCTGATTGTCCCTCCCTGCAACGTCACATGCATTAAACGCTCCAAATAAGGCAAGAAGCTGCATCTAGGCCTCCTAGTTGGCCAAACACCCACCCCGCCAAGGAGACGAAAATCGGAGATCGCCTCTACTACGAGAGCATAAAAGAGCCCAGCAACAGGTCCTCACGTCCTCAGTCTGCTTCAAAAATCGTCGCCACGCAAAAGCTCTGCCCGAGTCCGATCCGGTATAATCTCTTGAAACTTAGAATTTACCAGTTCGGGACTTAGAAAATTTCGGATAAGTGCAAAGACTTATAATATTTCGGATAGTGAAAGAACTTCGAATATTTTGATCATATAAACTTAAAATCATTTCAGTCATACAACTAGCATACTTACGTTGTTGCTCTTTATTTTTGATAATCTAAAATAATTCACAAAACGATTAGATAGTTGCGAGCGAGCGTTAATATTAAACCGTATAGCAATTGAATAAATCTATTTAAAGCGAAATCGTGAGTAAATATTTTACTGCAAAGCTCCTGATCCCTGACGCACCCATTCAAAATCGAAACCATCCGCTTAGGGAAGCAGAATTGACACCGCTGAGGGGACGTGCTAGTAGCCGAGCAGTCCAGTAGCAGAGAATAAAAAAAAAGGTAAGTGACTTTATTTAAATAAGCATGCTTGAATCGCGCACTTCTCTCTTACTCTCTCATGATTAGAAATTCAAGTAGCCTCTCGAATATCACGAATTTGCGATGACGATATCACGATTAGAGTCACGTCCATTCGACAAATTGCCCGAAAAGTAGCGGAATCAAAATTTAGGAGTTAAATTAAATTTATGCGTGTAACGGGAACTAGTGCAATTTCGAAAGATTTTCCGGCGGCTACTGGAGGCCGTTCTATTAAATAGATCGCAAAGGTAGTCAAGTACCGTCGGCGCTCAGCTTCGCGTTCTGAAGCTTTGTCCTCGTCCGTGCTTATGAAAGCAAAATAACCCCTAGAGTTACTGTCCGATGACAGCTTTAAATAGCTTAGGACATAACACAGTATAGGTAGCGCCATGAGTGTTACAGGATACCGATACGAGAGTGAAACGGTAGGTGAAGAGAGCCAGACCATAGGGGAATGGCTACAAGCCCATGCCAGCTTGCGTGACAAGATAAGAAAGGTGAGAGATATGACCAGGGAAATGACCAAAACCATGGATAAGCAGAAGGGCATGAACTCCAAGATTAAAGATGGATTACCCTTAATAGGATCAATGTCGATCGAAACTGTCACGCTTTTTGACAAGATGGAGGATGTTGTGAAGAGGCAGCCTCTTCAATAAGCTAGAGCGGACAATGCAAAGTCTCAAAAAACGGCAATTTCGCAGAAAAGGGTACGAGCATCATCCGACGGAGGCGGCGGTACCCCCGACAAAAAAGACAAGAAGGATGTAAGTGCTCCCTCGACAAGTAGGGACAGCGAGGGGAACGGACATACTTCTCATGGACAGACACAATGGGAAGTAGCTGCTGGCAGGAAGGCAAAAAAAACAGAAGGACAAACTGGAGCAGACCCAGCCCACCTGCTTGGTGATAGTCCCGCGTCAGGAGAGTCCCACACACGGGGAGTCTCGCACGACTCCTGACATGGTGCATCAAGCATTTCTCCAACTCTCCGGATAAACAAAAAAAATGCTAGCACACCTGTATACGCACAATATAATTCTATCATTCCGCATCAAAATGTAACTTTTACGACTGGCCCGACACACGCATATGGTAACACCATAAATCGGCAAAATTTAAATGCAAACAGAGACATGAAAATAAGTTGGGACAATAATATACACAGCACAATCATTTTTATACACACCGGGATATTCACCAAAATCACAATTAAATAATACATACACAATGATAACAAATAAAAATAATTCCGAACCAAATTTTACACAATATACGGATAATAGAAACCTCAATCACATCAAAATTCAAACAGTAACATAAATTTCACACCCTTTAATATTCGAGGGAACTCCAACTGACAGAATATGCACAGAATATATATATGTATATACTAGTGGGACTTCGCCCCCCTGCTCGCTTCGCTCGCCAACCCCCCAGTTTTGGTTGTGGTTTTAATTTTAAAACTATTTGTTGAAAATATTATTTATTACTTGGTGTATTATTTAAATAAATCTACAAAAGTATTAAATATAAAATGAATATTTGATTATAGTAATCGCAAAGCAATATTTTCGAAGAAGCAAGCACTGTTATGTTACCAATTCAGTTAAGACAGTTTTTTGCATGGTTTTTACTTTCAGAAAATATTCAAGGTGACTATATATGGAATAAATATAAAAATAGTTTTACAGAAGATTTTACTGAAAACAAAGAAAATCTTGCACTTTTGCATGTTAATAAAATATTTGAAACAGAGGATAAATCATGTGGATCATTTGGTTTACCTATGCCGAACAATATAGGTTTCAATAACACTGTTAATAATGAAGAAATCGTATATTGTAAATTTATGTTTGAAAAAATGTACGTTCAATTAAATGATGATCAAAGAAATATTTTCAAAATTTTATGTGAACAAACTCATAAAATATATTTTATTGATGGTCCTGGTGGTTCTGGAAAAACATTTTTATATAAAACATTGATTTATTATTTTATTTCTCAAAACAAAAGAATTTTATCTATGGCATGGACTGGTATAGCTTCGATATTACTTCCAAAGGGAATGACCAGTCATAAAACTTTTCGTTTACCTTTAGATTAATCAATATCGAAGTCTCATTGTTACAATCTAAATCTGACAAAGAAAAATTACAAAAAGCGGATTTGATTATTTGGGATGAAGCTTCTATAATTCCAAAAAAAGCTTTAGAAATAGTCGACAAAACATTACGTGATCTATGTGATATCGACATTCCTTTTGGAAATAAATTAATAGTATTAGGGGGGGATTTTCGACAAATTCTCCCTGTTTTGAAAAATAGTAGTAGAAGCAGTATTATAGCAGAAACTGTAAAATCATCATACCTTTGGCCAAATTTCCATATTTTTAAGTTAAATATAAACATGCGTTCATGTCATAAAAAATTTTCAAAATTGTTATTAAAAATTGGAGAAGGAAAAATTACAACATTTAAAATTCCAAATGAATGGAAAATAACTGATGTATGTTCAAAAATTTTTGTCACTATTGATACAGTTATTTGTTTACAAATAAAATACTAGTTTTGGAAATATTGAACAATAAATAATAATGATAGATGTTAAATAATAATGATAATGTTGTGTTAAGTATAATTACAAGTATAGTATGAAATGAACAAGGATTACAATTTATCTAATTTTGATCTTTAAATGAACTAATTATTATATGAATGTCTGTAACAAAGTCAGCAATCTTATCAAATGGAACACTTCTCAATGCTTCTCTGATAGTTTTTTCGTATATGTCGTCATCATTTTCATCTCTTTTGGTGCTATTTACATTGTTTATAAACTGCATACTTGAATCAATAGCACTTTGAAGTTTATCATTCAAACTTTTAGTTTCTGCCTGCTTTCGTTTCGCAAATTCATCTTGTTCAGGTACAGTGATTTCCGTGGTTTTTTTAGTCATTACTGCATATACTGTTGATGTTGCAGGTTTCTTAGAACTCTGAGTTATTCCTGTCAGTACATTATTCTTTGGAGTAAATGAACAGTCACTTTTAGGATTTTGTAGTTTGCGTAATGCACTGATATTTTCTTGCGGTTTCATTACTTCATCATTTTGATTATTGTTTAATAATAAAGAATCATTTTTATTTTTCGTAATTGAGTTTTGTGAAACGTTGGTCTGTTGTTTCGATTGCAGTTGACACCTTAAAACATCTTGAAAGTTCAAATTTTCATCATCAGCTTCTGGGTGGAATTCATCATTATCTTCTTCTTTGATACTTTGTTTTGGAGGTTTACTATTACATGAAGCATTCTCTAAATGCTTAATATGCTTCTTTAGAAATTGTAGATCAGAGGCTAGATCAAATTTCTTTCCATTTTTAGTGGCTCTCGCAAATGATTTTTTTATATTAATCCAACGATGATCCACATCACCTGCTGCAAATAAATTACGACTATTAAATTCCCATTTTTAGTATAGTAAACATTTGACGAGTAACCTAACTATAATTAACGCAAATTAGTTTGTAAAAAATTAATTCTTACATGTCATTGATGCATTAAATTTTTTGTTTATTAGAAACGCAAAATTTTCGAAACACTCATTTCTTTTTTCGTGATCTCTGTGATTGAAATCATTGTCATCATACAATAGAGGACATTGTTTCACCAACGCTATCAAGTATTTATTAATTTCAGTTTTGTTTTCCTCCATTATTTCGACTGTTAATTACAATAAAAGACCTCGAAATCGCGCGGGATTGCAAGGTGTTGCCGAACGTCGTTGTTACAAATTAATAGGTTATGTTAATATAAACGAGCACAATCAGCAGTGATAAAATACAAAATAACTACTGATATATAATTAAATAGTGAAAAATGTCGGAAAATATAGACCATATTAACGAGATTATCATTCAGATGGTTCGAGCAGAACCCATGATTTATAATAAAGGAGATCACAATTATTTATCCAGCAATATCAAAAAGGATAAGTTTAAAATTATAGCTTCTGCTATTTATCAGTATTATCTAGAGGAATGGTCAGGTATGTATTGTATTTATATGATTTAAAAATTTTAATTGAAATGCTATAATTTTCTTTATAAATAAAAATTATAAAGAAATTTATAAAAATTATAAAGAACTATTATTATTAGCTGCAGAGGTTGAAGCACAGTGGAATAAGCTATACTTGAAGTATAGACAATTATTCAAGCAACAAAATATGCCTGTACCTTCTGGTAGTGCTGCACGAACTGATGCAGCAGACTTTTGGCCATTTTTTAAGTCGATGCAGTTTCTCGACACTTACATTGTACATGAGTCAACGTTGGAGTCTTTTTCAAAAAGAGCTGCTGATAAGCAAAGCGATGAAAATACCTCTGAACAAAAGCGTTTTAAGAAAAAGAAAACAGCCGATGAAAGCATCCTGATTGAAAGAAGAATTTTGAACATGACCGAAAAATTTATGGAACCTGAAAAAATTGATGAAACTGCAGATAGAGAAGATCATGAAAAAGAAAGAAGAATTGCAACTTTCATGTCATTGATCAAAAGGTCTTTCAGAAAACTTTCTGAAGAAGATAAAGAAAATTGCATTCTGCAAATACTTTGTTTGGCAAAGAAATTTAAATAAAAATTAATTTTTAATAGAAATGTGTAGCTCTATTTATTTATTTCCCTTTCATAATATTATGAATTACTTTTTTTATACAAAAAACTTAGAAAAGAAAAATAATTTACCCTTAAAAATAATAAATTTTGAAAGTCCATTATATTGGCAACACTGTATTTATAGTTTACAAATGTATTGCCATAACCACAAACAGACTAAAGTTGAACAAAGAACCATCAACAAAGAATTCAATCGAAATTAATTTGCCAAGTTTACAATTCAAATATCTCACTATGGATCTAACAGCTTTTATCAGAAGTTATGATATTGGATTAAAAGATCAACTTTTATCAGTTGATCAATATATTGTTGATTTGCTGAAATGCCTAGAATCTAACCCCAATAGAGAAAATCATAAATGAACTTTGCCCTTCGTTACTTATTTTTGAATAGCAAGTATGACAGTCTTGCAGTAGGACTTTATCAGCATCATTTCATTCATAAAGATATAGCTTTTAATCTATATTTTATCATGTGTGCGGACAGATCACACATGAAGGAGCCTGTGAAGTTCAAAATGCCAGTGAACCCTACGAATTATGTTAATTTCTTGAAAAACAAGATCTTACCAGAGATTAAAAGTAAACTGGCACCATCACAAAATCCAATTATTTGCATCCATGAAGAGTTGAACTTGCTCACGAACAACATGGATGTTTCCGATTACTATTTGGACCAGTCAGATGTGTATCGTATATTGTGGCCAACTGCTATCCATACTACCAATCAATTCATGATTAATACAAATATGCTGCACTAATGGGAGGAGTACACCATAAAAAAGCCATTGAAAAACTCACTATCAGTATTTTGGAACTTTTTAATCCCATATTCAGGCCAAGTGATTCTCTTGGCTCCCTACAAAGGCTTGTTGATAATGCACTATATCCAAAGGTAATAATCATATTATATTGTTTAATATATCATTATATTATTTAATGGTAATATTCTAAAAATTATTTATTAAAATTATTGCACGACTCTTATGAAGAAAGCAGTGAAGAAGAAATTTTATTTTAAAAAATGATTCTTATCTTACATTGAGATTTAAAAAAAGAATGTTTTATATACCCTTCTACGTACCTTTTGTATGTTTTTTTTTCTTGACCAACATATAAAGAAAACTCAAATTAAACATTTTCCTTTCTGCCTTCTGTATCATCTTCTCATTTGTTCCTGTGGATGATTGGCCAGTAGCACTGCGTGCGATAGTGCTTGTCTTTGATTCTGGTGTTGGTCTTTGCATTCCGTTAGATAGTGATGATCTTTGAATCCATTCACTCGAGGTTCTCTGAAATACAGAAAGAAAAAATAATGTTATCATGTAGATTAAAGAACATTTTTAAACAGTTTCTAAGTTTACAAACACAATTTTGTCTTAACGTTCTGGTATTAGGCATTGATGGCAAGACAGTTGAAACTGCATATGTTTTTAATTTTAATGTGTTTTATATATTAAATAATACAAAAAATATCATGTACTAAACTGGTATTTATTGCGACTGCTGTCTTGGCATCCGTTATTGACATTCAATTTCTGCTGCATTTCCATTCGCTGCTGTTGGAGTGACATAGTTTATTGTTGTTACCAGGAAAATATCTGTTACAATGACATTTGATGAGATGGGGGATGCGGTACTTGTTGATTTGGTCCTGGAGAACATTTCCATCCACCTTGCATGATCATCTATTGCAGGAGGTGCATTCGTTATGTTGTTGTTGCTGCTGCTGCTTCTGCTGTTGTTTGTACGTTGTTGCTGTTGTTCTGAAGTGGTGATTGACCAGGCGGACCTTACATTTAATTAAAAAAAGAAAATCAGTAAAAAAACACGTTTTGCTTGGAGGTATGGACTGGAGGTATGGTTGTGGAGATGGTATGATAATAGATTCTGTCACTGAGAGGGCATCTGAAGCAAGTATATTTTGGAGTGGAAAATGGCGATGAAGTACCATTGTACTGTGCAAATAACAGGCGTATTCCGAAACTCGGGCGCCCGTCTCTCTCAGACACGCAACTCACGTATGGCTGAGAGAGACAGAAACACGGGTGCCCGAGTTTCGGAGCACGCCAAACGTTTTAGACCAGCTTTGAAAGATATAAAAACTATTTTTAATTGATGTTTTATATCTCATTTAAATTCAAATAGCGCATAATTGAAAAATAATCATTACAGTATCTTGAAATAATTATCACTTACCAAATAACTACGATTTGCACGAGATTTCGTCGAGCACATTTTGGAGTTTTGGAGCTGAGAAAATAACCTCCATAATGACATCCATAGCTTCAGGCATGGAAGTATCGGACGTTGGTAGATCGTGAACTCCACAGTAGTTATGTTGCGGATATGTAGCGCCACCACATCACACGGAACAGACACAACACAGTCGCAACGCACTCAATGTGGAAAGTCCCTTACGGACGACACTGTGAGGCAAGTACGAGCGCTCACAGTGATTCGGCAATACGTACTGACTATACAATCAGGCAGAAGGCCGCTCGCGCAACAGGCAGAGAGAGAGAGACAGAGAGAGAGAGAGAGAGTAGGAGCGAGCGATCGCGCGTTGCCATGGCAACCCCCTAATCGATGCCGTGTGAGCAGGCTAATACTTTCGAATTCGCGACAACGGCTCGCTTCTCGAACCTTCTAGCTCTCTCTCGGGGTAACCGACTAGTTTTAGAACATACCGCCCCTCTTGCTGCCTCGCAGCAACAAAGAGACCGGTAATCAACAACGAAGATTATTTAAAGATAGGAAAGTCTACTTCGAGAGAAGCTAGTCCCTATCATGACTACGGATCAAATGTTCTCACTAAAATTTCTTTGGAATCAATCTTTATATCGAACATTCGACCAACAAACTAGTTTACAACAATTTAAGTTTAACAACTTTACAACAAATTTGATACAATGTTAAATTCGCCTATATACTTGAATAATCTAATGCAAAATTTCTAGCAAAGCTAATACTAAAGAACAAAATAATAACTTGACTCTAATGAATCTACATTTAAAACAGTCGACTAGAATGCTATCTATTCACGAGCTAAATGAGTTTACAGTGTAGGTGTTGTGTGTAAAATCTCTTCGATTGATGACAACTGGGAAACTCTTCAGTCTTGACTGGACTCTGGTTGAAGGCTGGAGACTGCCCTCTGCGCACTCTCGTCTGAGGGCAGAAAGATGACCTTCACAACAGGTCGCTGGAACTCGGAATTGGCAGTACGGATGGTAACAACTCGATCTAGACCATCTTTCCCTGGATGTACCGCTGTAATTCGACCCAGTGGCCACTTGGATGGAGGGCAGAGCTCGTCCTTCAAAAGCACCAAGTCGCCCACGACCAACTGGCGTCCAGGAGTCAGCCACTTGTTTCTTGGCTGTAAATGATGCAATACCTCCAGTCGCCATCGCTTCTAGAAATGGTTTCTCATAACCGAGTGTAGCTTCCACCTGCAAGTGCGAGATTTTAGATTCACATCGTTAAAGAGCTCGGGCAATACATTGAGAGGAGCGTTCACAAGAAAGTGACCAGGTGTAAGCACCACCGAATCAGTGGACTCAGAGCTCAGTGAGCAGAGCGGCCGAGAATTTAAGCATGCCTCGATCTGAGCATCAACTGTCGACATTTCCTCGAACGTTAATGACGTGTCTCCAATGACACGTTTGAAGTGATGCTTAAAACTTCTCATTGCCGACTCCCATAATCCTCCGAAATGAGGGGCTCTAGGAGGTATAAAAGACCATACTATACCGTCCTTCGCCAATGCATCAGCTGGATACCTCCATGAAGAGTCTGACGATGTACCTCCTCAATCAACCTCTTGACTATAATACTGGATGCTGGCAGTATAATCGAGTGCTTCTCATCGTGCTGCAAGAACGAATGCTGCAATCGGCCTCCAACTCGGAGCAAACCCTGTGGACAAATAAATGGTGCCAGTCCAAGTTTTTACGTTGTTTACTTTTGAGACACCGCAATTCCTTCTCGTAGTGTTGACTTTACACATAACGAATCAGACCGACTCGAGCAGCCTCCATCTCCTCGGCAGTAAAATGTCCAGTGCAGCGATTTCCTCTGGGTCTGCTTGCATTCGAACGCCATCTGTAAACATAAGCCAAAATTCGCAACATCTTTGGGAAACTCGAAAACTTCTCCAAGTAAGCGAGCGCCTGCGATTCCCGATTTTCAGGAACCTTCTTCTCAACAGCAACCTGTGCACTCACTACCTCTAAGGAGACATCTACCTGCCATCTAACAGTTACCTTCCTCCAATCATTCCTGATCCATTCAGGTCCTTCCCACCACAAGGAAGACTGCTGAAGTTGCTCCGACAAAAAACCTTGAGTCGCGCAATGGGCTGGATTGTCTTCCGACTTAACATGACGCCACTGCACCCCAGGCAGAGTAGTGATCACCTCGCTGACTCTGTTTGCCACGAATGTCTGCCATCTCGATGGATGGCCCTTCAACCAATCTAAAACTACCTTGGAATCTGTCCAGCAATGCACTGAAACAGGCTCCAATAAAATTCCATCTAATAGGTGCTTCAAGAATATAACCAACAGCACCGAGACATACAACTCCAGTCGAGGCAAACTCTCCGTCTTAATAGGAGCCACTTTCGTCTTGGACATAATCAACGCCGATCTCTGCCCTGGTATTACCATATATGCTGCAGCGACGAAAGCTCTCTGATATGCGTCAGAAAACCCATGCAACTCCCACGATGTTTGCGATGAAGAGCCAAACCAACGAGGAATGCGCAACTGAGCCAGTTCAGGAAGATCAGACCTCAACGTCTGCCACTGTTCCAGGAGTTCTCCCGTGAGAGGTGAGTCCCAGTCGACACCATTAATCCACAAATCCTGGAGCATGAGTTTGGCCCTGACTAATACAGGTGACAACCAACCAAGTGGATCAAACAACCTCGAAATCTCCGACAGAATCGCTCTCTTAGACACAACCTTTGGAGAAACTGGAATCTTAACCTCAAAACGAAATGAATCACTCGGTGGTGTCCATTTTAGGCCCAAAGCAGAAACTGCCTCATCCCATTCGACAGCAAACTCTTTCTGCTTTTCTGCCTGGGTATCCTCCAAGATAGCCGAACTGTTTGACGCCCATTTACCCAACTCCATACTTGCTGACGACAGAAGCTTGATCAGCTCATTTCGAATCTCAATGACCTCAGACTCATTGTCAGCGCCTACAAACGCATCATCTACATACATATTGTGTCTGAGCACCTGCGCAGCTAAGGGAAACTCTACACTTCCTTCACTCGCTAGCTGAAGAACAGTTCGAATTGAGAGGTATGGAGCGGAGCGCGTACCATACGTAACCGTCAACAACCTATAATCTTCGACAGGCTTCGAAACGTCAGAACGCCACACTATTCTTTGCCAGTCAACATCATCCGGGTGAATAAGAATTTGCCTAAACTCCTTGACGATATCAGCAGTGAACACAACCTCCGAGAATCTCCACGTCGAAATAATAATCCTGACATCCGACTGCAACTTGCGACCAGTAAGAAGAACGTCGTTCAGCGATATTTTTCCAAAGGAACGATTAAAAAGCACACGAAATTTGCCCTCCGGCCCCACCTCAGCCGAATACACTGGGTGATGCGTAAAATAGACCGTGTTATCCCTTCGATGCGAACTATCTACAAGCTCCATGTGACCTAAATTTAAATACTCCTCCATGAACTATAGGCACCATCTACTCTCGAATCCTGCGCTCGACGCTTCTCTGAGCGGAGCAAACATGCCACAGCAATCTGCTTCGTGTGTGCAAATGAAACCTCTGACAACCTCTCAGAGAATGGTAATCGAACAACAAATCTGCCCTTAGAATCTCGGTAGACAGTATCCGCGAAATAATCTTCACAATACTGATCCTGCTTGGACAAAACTTTTGAAGTGGGAACCTCCTCCATCTCCCAAAACCTCTCTAACAATGACGAAACCGAAGGCTCCACTTCCACATGACAGGCCTGAGCAGTCTGAGCTCCATCAGACTCAGCACCAGAAGACGCTCTACCCATCAAAATCCACCTAAAAACGTCTCCTGAGCAACAGGAGTATCAGCTGCACCAACTCTGAGCCCCGGTCGAATGATAGCAGCGTACACCTCTGCGCTGAGCACGCAGTCTATACGCTTTGAGCGAGCAAAATCTGGATCAGCAAGCTGCAAGCCCCTGATGTGATCCCAATTGGACACTTCGACCTCCTCTCGCGGCAAAAATCCCGTTACCTCTCTCAACACCAATGCCGAAAACTCCAAACAAAATTCTGAGTTCAACCTGAATTTTAATTGAAAAAAAACTTCACTCTTTGACACCGCTGAAGGACCTGCACCGACACCAGCAAGAGACACAGAAACAGGCTTAATTTTTGCGGACAGACATTGCACAACTCTGTGCGTGACAAAAGAGACCTCTGCACACGGATCAATCAAGCATCTAGCCTACATCGAATTACCATCTACGGATTGAAGTAAGACTGTAATGCCCTACACACGATCCATCATGTAATTAAAATAAAAATAAAAACAAATCAAAAAGAATTCGTCTCCCTACTCTTGTCTATCACTACGAAGCCAGCAGTGGACTCGAAGATTGCGTAACAGACCAACAATCAGCAGTAGGCTCAGCGACACATGTGTGTGTGCGCTCCCCTTCTCCTTACCTGTAAGCAGCAGCAGCAGTAAGCGAGCGATGACGTAGCGTCGGCGGTCGCGCGCACTTCGGTATATGATGCGTGAATGTATAGATAATTTCGGCGGCTCAATCAGCGCTCGCTTAGCTCCCTATAAAAGGCCATGTGCGGTCTATGGCTAGCTACTAGTTGTCGCATCTTCAGCGCTCTAGTCACTACACACTCTACAGCAACTTAAGCGTAGAATCATGAACATACATACACAAACTAGTAGTAGCAATTTATGCTCACTAGTAAACACTCTATTGCAATTAAGGCATAGATTGCACACTTGCGATATTTATAAAATTTAATATACTTATAAAATATATATTTGTAGCATTGTCAGCGCTTTAGCTTAAAACTCTAATGCATGTTCAGCGCAGAGTATAAATTTGATAAGATATAACAATTTATGTATATCCGTTTAAAAACTTATAAAATTTACAATAATTATTATACTCTTAAAACACATCGTAAACTTGACAAAACTGTAAATAATGTATATCAATAAGAATAATTACAGATTTAAGCATTATTCTTTGGTTAATTATTTTTCATAATAGACATATTATTTCTATGCAGAACAAAAGTCTATCATTATTGAAATATTTCTCCACTACCTGGTATCCCGGACCTGACCTATCATTAATTTCTACTCAATTTTCTCTCTTTTTCTTGACCTGTCGTCAGAATTGCGACACAGGTCAGTGGATGTTCATAGCTCTTTAATAATAATATAAATTAAATGCTCTGCACCGGACCATAAAAGAGCCGTGACCGTTTCAAGACCTTGGCTGTGGCCATCAACCGGGTCCTACCCACCACTGTTGTACTTGCTGATACCTCCAGCATACTTGACTTGCCAGGCGTGCTAGAAGAACCCTTCTGACCTGTCGAATTTGAAGAATCCGCAGCCTCTCCTCCTTGTCGTCGATCCGAGTGAATCTTCGTGTGGTGTCTGACCTTACGAGGCGCAACGATTCTGAGAGGTGCAATCAGCCAAAAAATGTCCAGATTTCAAACAATTGAGACACAATCTCTCCTTTTTACAATGTTCAAAACGAGCGGAAGCCGACATACCAGGATAAGCCAACTGTCCCAATGTTCGCACGGGCAACCTACATCCTTGAAAGTTTTAAGAGCGGCTTCCGCCTTATCCAGTAACTCGATCAACTCTCCGGATGATTTCCGCTTAACCGGTTTCATATCGATCAGCAATTCCATATACGTATGCATGCGTCTCGTAGGGTTATCGTACCTGCGCATCAACTTTTGCCAAGCCGTTATGCCGTTTATGCCGGTGCCGTCGACTCCCGTGTTGACTTTGCGTACTGGTCGCGTCGTCCGAAGTTGACGGGAATGCGGT
This sequence comes from Nasonia oneida, assembly GCA_037356405.1. NCBI lineage: Eukaryota > Metazoa > Arthropoda > Insecta > Hymenoptera > Pteromalidae > Nasonia > Nasonia oneida. The sequence goes on along the minus strand of JAZHPH010000112.1, from coordinate 169,454 downwards.
ACCAATATGGCCGTCTTCTTCTTATTTCCCCTCGTTGTGCTCCAAAATGGCGGACTCGTGGCGTCCCTCGAAATTCAAATCTTGAACGTTAACCTCTAGCCTCTAAACCTCTAACCTCTAATCCTCTAAACTTCTAATAGTCTAACCTCTAAATAACTAAGTACTTCTAATCGTCTAAATGTCTAAATTGTTACAACAACAACAAGCAGCTAGGCCCGATGCGGCCAACTGCGAGAGCGAATTCCAGGAAGTTTCTGGACGCTCTCCGACCGTTGCGACTCCGAATTGTCGAACGGCTGCCGAAGTGCTTTAACACACCTTCACTATGCAAAACACTTTTCCGTACACAATACACTTATTGCCACGATACTGCACGCTCTGCTACCAATAATTATAGTCTCTCGAACTAATGTTAGAGACTTGTGGATCTCGATGGACTCGATGTAGTCGAATGCTTAAAAATTTCTCTCGTGGCTCTGCGCAGAATGCCGAGAGAGAAATTGGCTGGCCGCCGAACGCGAGCGTTGGATTTTGCTCGCGATGCGTCGCGTCGCGTTTGATTTGAACGTGAAAAGCCGTTGGCTCTGCGGCGTAGCGTCGGTTGAGATGTTGACGCCGCCCTTCTGCTTCGTGTGCGAGTTTGAGTTCGGGGTCACCACTTTGGAAACTGGAGTTCCTATTATTATATTTGGCGCGCGTAGAGGAAGGTAGAGCCGGATTGAAAAGACTTCTTGAGCAAATTTGCGAATCTAGAGTAACTTTTATTTACAACGACTTATAAACTAGAGATTATAATGCGACTAGTATGTTCGGCGGCCGAGCCCAGAATGACGAACAGGTGCGCTACCTGCTCGCCACAGTGTGGCGTCAGCCTGGTGGTGCTCTCAGCTCGATGACGGCCAGACTCGTTACGAGAAGTCGGGCCAGGGCTGGAGCGTCTGTTTGCGCCGGCGCTGATGCTGCCCAGCGATAACCGCCACATAAATATAAATAAAAAAATATAAAAAACAGAAATTCAAATATTAATGTTTTTCAGAAATATGCATAATCAGTTTGCTTATACACACATAATTCAAAATATCAAATTTCCCTGAAAAATAACAATTTTTCACCGACCTACGCTAAATAATTATATATATATATATATATATATATATATATATATATATATATATATATATATATATATATATATATATATACGATCGTTATTGATATACAACCAAGCGGGCGTCAGCGAACGAGGCATCTGCTGCTAGTTATTAATTACTTATGGACATTAGCCCACATGACGTCATCTAATGACGTCAGATATTTCAGATATATGAGATCTCATATAATATTTTCACGCGGGATAAAAATTGATATGAGGCCTGAAAGTACGATGTCTAAACTATCAAATAAGCTTTGATTTGAATGTATCCATTGTTTATTCGCGTTTAGTCAGACAAATGAAACTAACCTACTTTTTTCACTTCGATTTTCAATCTGTTTAAATTAATTTGTAAGACTCGATTTTTATATTTTACGATAATACACAGAAACTAGAAGCATTTTTCTTCGATTTTCATAAGTATTTGCTTTGAAATATTCATTAACTGTTTTAATATTGAGGTGCCCAACCGACCGGCCAGGCACGCCATGCCCCACCTCACCCAACTCTTCTGCGGCTCGTAAACGCCCTCGCCTTCGGCTCGGGATAACTCGCCTTGACTCGTACTGCAAACTCCTGAGACGGCCCCGGGATAAGAGAGCGACAATCGGTAAGTCAGCAACAACCGATAAGTTACCGACAGCGGTCGGTTACCAAGCGAGCGGCTATTAAGTAGTACAACATCGACACAGATGGCGACTACGCATGAAGCATTGCGTAGAGGGGCTGACCCAGGTATAAAACGAGCTCCGCGAGCAGCAGCAAGATTACTTCTTCTCTAGTCGTCTCACTGGCTCTTACTCCAGATCGTACCTGGCTTACTATATGACTTAGCCAAGCACGCCCGACTACCTTTGCATTTAGTATGTGTGTGATGCACGCACGAAGTATGCCTGGGGATGTCAGCCCCTCCTATTTTGTATCAGACTAACAAGAGAAGGTTACTATTGATAGTCCCGTGGGCACACTACGTAGCACCCTTATCACGGCTACATTGCTCTCGTAGTCAGGTAAGGGTAGGGAAATCCCAAATCAACGCAACTAGCTACACGTTGATAACGGACATAAAACCGACTACTAGTGAATACACCACCCTCTCGCATAACTCGTGTTCAATAATCTCACACGGTCTCGCGGTTTCACCTGGAATCACCTGGCACGTTTCACTCTACACTCGGCCTAAAAAAGCCCACTTTATACCCTTGGTACACAATATACTATTAAAACACACTTCTAACATGTTTCTAGACAAACTCCAAAAAACACTATTACAAAGCTTCCTAGGAAAGAAGCAAAATAATAAATATTATAAATAATAACTTGTATATGTGAGATAAACAAAATAATTTATTTCATTTAATAGTGTATTCTTGATCGAATTATTTATTCATTATCAACAACAATTAAATACTAAGACAGTTAACTTTCACATATAAAAGTTATTATTTATTATATTCCTTTTTTTATAAACTTACTCAATTGAAGCATATCGACACACAGCGCGATTTCAGAGCTGTACGTTCCTCGCTGTTCTTCGCTGTTCCTCGCTGTTCGTATGTTTTTTCGCTTTTCTTTTCTTAAGTGTCCAGGCCTTTACAAGCTAAAAATAACAGAGAACAGGAACAGATACAAGGAACAGCACGCTGTTCATTAGGTATATAGATTTGCAAACGAATATTATCTAATTCTTGTGTCTGTAACTGTTCGTGTTCCTGTTCCCTGGTCTTTTTGCGTGTACAATACCACGTAATACATAGAGGCAGAAACTAAAAAAGAGTACAAAAGCATTTAAATTTATATTGTAGTATTCCCTATTCAACATTATAACTTTTCAATAATTTTTTAGCAACAACTTTCTATCTCAAGTCCATACTCATGTAATATTTGTATATTCATATTTTGTTTGTCGTCTGCCTAAAGTGCTGGGGTCACGATTATTCGGAGGGTCGCTCAAATGCCAACTTCAGGGGGCAACGCGGTAAAAGCGATCTGCTTTGTCCCCTGAAGTCAGCCATCGAGCGACCCTGCATCAATTCGAAAATGTTCGAATTACCGGTGGCTGCACCGATCAATAAGAAAATGTCAAACTAAAACTAAAAAACAGCGATGCCAAAAGTGGCAGAACAGAAAACGGTAAATTTAAATAGTTCTAAAATCGAAAAAAAATTTCTGTAATTAAATTTTGAATATCGGGCAATTAATTAGGTACTCAAAGAATAAAAATTACTGTAAAAAAATAATTTTTTAACATTAATAACAGTTATAAACATTTATTGAAATCGTAGAAAATTTTAATTTTGGCATTACATGCGGTTGAAAACGGTTGAATAATAAACTATACGAATAGTATGAATTATTAGGACATTATTGGAATAATCAAACGTTTAAACAACAATATAAAGGCAATAAAATGATAAAGCCCTTTTAACAGTATATACTGAAATTGTAAAATATTTTAATTACGCTTCAACCTATGTACTATAGGGGTTTTTTGGGGTCGCTGATTACGAATCTGATATCAGATTTGCAAAATGATTTGTTTAAACAATTTGTTTATGAAAATTACTGCATAATTTGAGTTTTTAGGGAAACCTATATACTCTAAAGGGTTTTTGGGGTTAGAAGATTACAAATCTGATATCAGATTTACAAAATAATTTGTTTAAACAACTATGTTGATGCGAATTACTGCATAACTCGTGTATTATGAAAAAGCTATATACTACCCGGGGATTTTAGGGTCTCTGATTACAAATCTGTTATCGGATTTGTAAAATAATGCATATAACAACTTCATACGTAATACATTGCAAAAATGAGTCCTTTATTTTTGTTGAACCAAAATCTTGCGTACTAACAAGGATTTCGGAGTAACCGATGATGAATCTTATATCAATTTTGCAACAAAATGCAGCAAGCTTTAGACTCAACTTCATATGCTCTGATACGCCATTTACTCTACGCACCGTAAATTTCAATACATCGAAACAACGAAGGAAGGTGAGGCAAGCGGAAGGAAGCAAAAAATAAATCTAAAACCGAAATGAATAAACCCATTTAACCTACGCTCTCTAAACTCAATAAAATATTTAAACTACATCTCGGCACATCGGAGGAAGGCGAGCGAAGCGAGTATACAATCAAAGCGCTTAAACCCAACTCAACCACGCTCCCCGAGCTCAATAATTTATTTAATCAACACCTTGGCACATCAAAGGAAGGCGAGTGAAGCGAGTATAAAATCAAAAACCAAAGCGCTTAAACCCAAGTACACCACGCTCCCTGAGCTCAATAATTTATTTAATTAACACCTCGGCACATGGAAGGAAGGCGAGCGAAGCAAGTATAAAATCTAAAACCAAAGCGCTTCGACCCAGCTACCCCATGCTCCCCGAGGTCAATCATTTATTTGAAAAAATACCTCGGCACATCGGAGGAAGGCGAGCGAAGCGAGGATGAAATCTAAAACCAAAGCGCTTTAACCCCACTATACCGCGCTCTCCGAGATCAATTCTTTATTTATAAAAACTCCTCGGCACATCAAAGGAAGGCGAGTGAAGTGAGTATAAAATCAAAAACCAAAGCGCTTAAACCCAAGTACACCACGCTCCCTGAGCTCAATAATTTATTTAATCAACACCTCGGCACATCGAAGGAAGGCGAGCGAAGCAAGTATAAAATCTAAAACCAAAGCGCTTAAACCCAAGTACACCACGCTCCCTGAGCGCAATAATTTATTTAATCAACACCTCGGCAGATCGAAGGAAGGCGAGCGAAGCAAGTATAATGTCTAAAACCAAAGCGCTTAAACCCAGCTACCCCACGCACGACAAGTTCAGATAAAAAACATAAAATCTTAAACCCACCTACTCCTCGCATTGTCAGTTTCCGTACTTGGCACAGCGGAGGCAGGCGAGCAATTTCTAGAATTTTATCAAAAACATAAACTCTCCAACTCACCTACCCCATGTACTGCGTGTTTCCGTACTCGGCACAGCGGAGGAAAGCGAGCAATTGCGAGAATTATTGTATACAAGCATGTATACAATATGTTGTAGTTGTCCAATAATTTGTACATGTACAAGCTATTGTAATCGACATAAGCCGCGCATTTCATATAAAATTCTCTTGGCACGTGGATTGAAAATGAATGGATGCTTCAAATGAGTACTCTCAAATCATAGAAGTTTGTAGAGTATATTTATGTAACTTGTACATCATTTGTTTTTCTAGAATAAAAAATGCGAGAGTAAAATGACTGCGAAGCTGTAGTATTGCTGTAAACCTCGCTCGCCTTCCTCCGCTATGCCAAGTTCTGAAACTCGCAGTGCGAGGAGTAGGTAGATTTTTTATTTACATATTATCATCCCTCACGCCCGCCTTCCTTTGCTGTTTCGAGTACGTTAACTTGCAATGCTAGGGGTAGTAAGTTTAAGAGTTTATATTTTTTATATAATCATCACACTTGTACGCCTTTCTCCGCTATGCCGAGTACTGAAACTCGCCGTGAGAGAGGTACGGGGATTTTAATTTAAAATTAAATCATCCCTGTCGCTCGCCTTACTCCGTTGTGTCGAGTACGTAAACTCGCAGTGCATGGGATAGATGGGTTTGAGAGTTTATGTTTTGTATATAATTCTCGCAATTGCTCGACTTCCTCCGATGTGCCAAGGAGTTTTTTTAAATAAATTATTGAGCTCGGGGAACGTAGGGTAGCTGGGTTTAAGCGCTTTGGTTTTAGATTTTATCCTCGCTGTGCTCGCCTTCCTCTGAGGTACCGAGGAGTTTTTATAAATAAATGATTGAGCTCGAAGAGCGTGGTGTAGCTAGGCTTAAGTGCTTTGATTTTAGATTTCATCCTTGCTTCGGTCGCCTTCCTCCGATGTGCCGAGGTATTGATTAAATAAATTATCGAGCTCAGGGAGCGTGGTGTAGTTGGGTTTAAGCGCTTTGGTTTTTGAATTATACTCGCTTTGCTCGCCTTCCCCTGATGTGCCGACATGTTGTTTAAATAAATGATTGAGCTCGAAGAGCGTGGTGTAGCTGGGTTTAAGCGCTTAGGTTTTAGATTTTATCCTTGATTCGCTGGCCTTTCTTCGATGTGCCAAGTAGTTTTTTAAAATAAATTATTCAGCTCGGGGAGGGTGGTGTAGTTGGGTTTAAGCGCTTTGATTTTATACTCTCTTCGCTCGCCTTTCTTTGATAAGCCAAGATGTAGTTTAAAAATTTATTGAGTTTGGAGAGCGTAGGTTAAATGGGTTTATTCATTTTGGTTTTAGATTTATTTTTTGCTGCCTTCCGCATGCCTCACCTTCCTTCGTTGTTTCGATGCATTGAAATTTACGGTGCGTAGAGTAAATGGCGTATCAGAGCATATGAAGTTGAGTCTAAAGCTTGCTACATTTTGTTGCAAAATTGATAGAAGATTCATCATCGGTTACTCCGAAATCCTTGTTAGTACGCAAGATTTTGGTTCAACAAAAATAAAGGACTGAATTTTGCAATCTATTCCGTATGAAGTTGTTATATGCATTATTTTACAAATCCGATAACAGATTTGTAATCAAAGACCCTAAAATCCCCGGGTAGTATATAGCTTTTTCACAATACTCTAGTTATGCAGTAATTCGCATCAACATAGTTGTTTAAACAAATTATTTTGTAAATCTGATATCATATTTATGTAATCAGCGACCCCAAAAACCCCTTATAGTACGTAGGTTGAAGCGTAATTTAAATATTTTACAATTCCAGAATATAGTGTAAAAGGGGCTTTATCGTTTTATTGCATTTATATTGTTGTTTAAACGTTTTGATTATTCTCATAATGTCTTAATAATTCATACTTTTCATATAGTTTATTTATTCAACCGTTTTCAACTGCCTGTAATGCCAAAATTAAAATTTTCTACGATTTCAATAATGCGATTTGGGTAAAAGTACGTAAAAAGTTCAATGAATGTTTATAACGGTTATTAATGTTAAAAAATTATTTTTTACAGTGACTTTTATTCTTTTAGTACCTAATTAATTGCCGGATATTCAAAATTTAACTTAGGATTTAATAATTTCGTTTTATGTTAGCAACTTGCTTTGCCTGGTGTCGATGGTTTTAGAAGATTTTAGTTTAGTATTATTTTTTCATTTGCATCTCGCTGTGCATGGGGTAGGTAGATATAAGTTTATGGGATATATTAATATTTACATATGATTTTCAAATCTTGGGTAACTAGATTTGGTGCTTAGGGTTCTTGTTTTCTAGTTTTAGTTTGACATTTTCTTATTTATCGGTGCAGCCACCGGTAATTCGAACATTTTCGAATTGATGCAGGGTTGCCCGATGGCTGACTTCAGGGGACAAAGCAGATCGCTTATACCGCGTTGCCCCCTGAAGTTGGCATTTGAGCGACCTTCCAAATAGTCGTAACCCCAGCACTGTCTGCTTATTATTTCTTACAACACTTTTAGGAAAATCCGCTAGGTGTGCCACTTTTGCTTGGACGTGCAATACTTCGCTATATATTACAGCTATCGATATAGTAACCCATGTTAATGGACGCTGTTCCTTATCATTAATTTTTATGTGTGATAGCCTTTAGTTTTCTTAAACCCCTGCATTGATATATATATATATATATATATCATGCGCTCGTACACACATACGCACACTTATATATATAGTGTATGATGATGTGATCGAACGTTTTCGTACAATGTGTACAAACATTCATCGGTGGTGAAAACGATGAATGTAATGGCTGTCAGAACGTAATACAAATGATACAAATGAAATGTAATTTTCATTGTTATGATTTATTAACTATAAGTGAAATTAAAATTGTCAAATGTTGTAAGGAAATCATGATTTGAACATACAAAGGTACACACAAAACACAAACATTTAACTTAACAAGAAAATATAATCCAAACTTATGGTGCAGCCATTTTTGTGTGCTTATATCAATAGTGCATCATACCAATTTTGACTAAGAAATTAAAATTCCAGAAAACATTTGGATTTAAAATCTACTTTTTGGCGTCAGAATAATATAATAGAAGTAAGTATCTTTATTCTAGAAGACTATTTTAATATTTTCTTTATCGCATTAACAGATACGTGATGGCAGTAGTGGTGGTGGTCAATTATTTCCTTTAGCATTTAATAATTGATATATAAGGCATATTTTTTTGTAATAATTATTTATTTTCAAAATAAAGACAATTATGTAAAAATATTTTTTCAAGTTTTAGTATACTTTTTGAAAATAATAAATACTTGTGTAAGTATTTAGTTATCTTCAATGTTCGTTAAAAAATTAAGATGAAACTTGAATGTAAATTTGGTCAAAATTATTCATCAATACGTAAATAAATATTTAGTATATGAATCAAATATATAAATAGGTAAAGCTGATTATTAAAAACAATAGTTTATACAATAAAATTTTTTGGTTTCAATTTAATAAAAAAACATTACTCTTTACAAATCATTATTGGTTCTGACTACATTCACGACACACAGTGTATAGTGAATGGATTATATCTACCATCCATAATAAACTATAATCGCTCAATGCTTGTAAATGTGATTGGTTATTATGTTGCCCTTGCCTATCACTTACCTGGATTATTCGGTTAAGCAATATGATAATAAAACTGAGTATAGCAACAATGAAAAGTTGTATTTGGTTAATGTATAATTTTTAGATTAACCTATAGTTACTTAAAGCCCATTGTAGCTTGTACTAGATTTATTTATTTTATTTATTTATTTATTTATGACCATATTCATAAGCCTTTTAATGGCTTCCTGTAGAGGCAAACAAGTTACCTGTACATAGGTATGGCACAATAATTATACAGATAACTTAAAAACTAAAATTAATCTTTTCATACTGTTCTTTCTTGTACTTATAACACAAGTTAAAGTAGTGTCTCTAATTTATTTCATACTATTAGATTTCTTATGAAATCCTTTAATTTATTTTTTATAGTTACTTTTCGAACTGTTAACTCTGTGAGATCATTAGAGCCATGTAGTAGCTGCTTTTCTTACTTATAGATTTATTAATTTTTGGCAATGATATCTCTTTTTCCTAGTACTTTTCGTATTTTTACTATAAATATCCCTTAGTTTGTATCGAGTACATACAATTGTTATATGCCCCACCCCAGGCAATTATTCCATAATTGACTAGGCCCTGGAAGAATGCATGGTAGATCATCATTAAGGTTTTTCTATCCATTATACTTTTAATTTTTGCAAAGACAAAAATTAAATATCTTGTTCTTTTTACAATGGAGTCAATGTGTATATTCCATTTCATATTGTAATCGAAATGTAACCCTAAATAATTATGGCTTTCAACCCTATTCATAAAGTTGCCTCCAATTTTAATATTTATATCCTCTTGAATACTATCACAGTAGTTGCCATAGGTTATGTATACAGTTTTATTTACATTTAATGATAGTTTATTTAACATCAGCTATTTGGCAACCTTGCCAAGATAGAAATTCATCTTGTCTTGTGCTGCCGACCACGAGTTATCACTCGAGATGATGACTGTGTCGTCTGCATAAGACATTATAGAGTCTTTTAGTATATCTATCAGTAGGTCATTTACATATAGGATAAAAAATAAAGGACCTAAACTGGATATAGAAATGCTAAGAATGACAAATTTGACGTGCGGGACTTATAACTGATAGAAGGTGTTGTGTATGTATGTTGAGGTGAGGTGAGAACAATAAAGGTAACGCAGAGCCAAAGGACGTAAGAGGTAGTTTGTAAGATACTTTTATTTAAGTTGTATCACCAGTACAGGGGTACGTATAACAGGCGAGTCACTGACCAAGTGCCACACACCGCTAGTCGCCTGCCGACTCCAACTCCCTCGCGGCTTGCACACACTCACACCTGCTCACACATTCACGCACGTCTCCATCCCTACCCCTTTACATCCTAATAATCCTCGCTACTTTTATACATATATCTATACATAACAGAAGGCGTACTGGGGAATAAGGGGAATATATATCTGTAGAAACATGAAAAATTTTCGAAATAGAATAATTTAAATTTAATTTCTCTTTAGATAAAATACTTTCAATAACGACTTTAGCTTTTTGGAGATTTTATAGTTGTGGGTGTATTCTGAAACTCAGGCACCCAGTGCAAAACCGTTCCGAAATACATAGAATTGCGTGTATGAGAGAAACAAAAAACACTGGCGCCCAAGTTTCAGAATACACTGTGTATCTCAGACAAAAAATTTGTAGATAACTCAATGAATACAAACCAGGAATACCTTGAATAACAACCATCAACTTATTACCATCCCATTATCTCATGCAGAGTGACTATTAATTATAGTTACAAATAATATACATAAACATGGCAAATAAGTTACATTAACATTTTATATTTTGTTACTTCTCAGTCCCATAATGGTCATTACTTATAATTTTATCATATTAGTCATTAAAAAAATTAATTTTCAATATTTTTGATGTTTTAAAAGGTGATACATAACATACATATTTTCGAGATAGAGACAGCTAGCCAAGACCTGCCAAAACTACCAGTGGCCACTGGCTGTTTTTACTGAACAGTCGATATGATGGTGACTCGCTAAAACTGCTGTGTTCTACAGCAGAAACAGCTGTATTTGTGTTTTTTTTTAGTGTGGTTTTAGGCGCAATTGAATTATTCCTTCCCCTGTATAACCCTGGTTTTAGGTGCAATTTAATTATTCCTTCCCCTGTATAACCCTGGTTTTAGGTGCAATTTAATTATTCCTTCCCTGGTCTAACCCTGGTTTTTTATTATTTATATTATTTCTTTCCCACCCCAACCCTGGTCTTATGCGTATAATTCCTTCTCTCCTCCTCCAACCCAGGTTTTATGCACAATTTTATAATTTCTTCCCTCCCCCTCCAACCCCGGTTTTTCCTTACCCCATCTAACCCTGGTTTCAGGTGCAATTTTATTATTTATTTATTCCAGTTTATATTTATATATTCAGTTTAGATTTACATATATGGATTAGATCCTACATGTAAAACCTTGCAAGAGCTAGACTTTGCTAGCTATGTGCAGGACCGGTATAGAATTACATAATTAATTACTAATACAAAAGTATCTTACAACTAACTTATATCTAATGCATTTTAATGCATACAGCTGTCGGCACAGAACGTATTTGACAAGCTTTAGAGTACTCTATTTTGAAAATGCTCTGATTTGACAATTTCTTTTAGTTTGTTTTTACTACAAAGTTTATTAATATCCAGAGTTTTTAGGTCGTTCGGCAAATAGTTGAAAGTGATTAAAGCCTTTGTGTAGCTATTTTTGTTACTGATCCTTTTTTTATTTTTTGTATTATTGGGCTTTTTTTTCTAGTTATACTACTCTCTAGATACAAATTTTTAAGTTTACAGTAGTGGTATTTTAATGATTCAAAAGTGAATAGCTGATCAATGTACATAGCACACTTTTTCAGTTCAATGAAATTATTCTTATTTACAATCTTTAGTAGTCTTTTTTGAAGACTTTTTAATGGATTTATGATATTGTCATAAGCACCTACCCATGCTATGATCCCATAGCTTATGATGCTATTGAAGAAAGCATAGTATATTAATCTCATTGTGTCGGACGACATGAATTTAGATATCTCGTAAAATATATACACTAAATATTTAGTTTTCCTTATTATATATTGTATATGCTTGTCCCACTTTAGATTATAATCAAAGATTATCTCCCAAAAAAACTTTTTTCAAAAGTGAAAATCTTGGCAAGAAAAAGACTAATAAACGTAGTGAAATCGCTAAATATTAAAATGTCAAGTAAATGTTTTTTGCTATACGCATTAAGATATCATTTTTTGGGAAAACTAATTTTAACTTTAATTTTATATCTTAATGCATATAGCAAAGAACATTTACTTGACATTTTAATATATAGAGATTTCACTATACACCTACAATATATACGTTTATTAGTCTTTTTCTTGCCAAGGTTTTCACTTTTGCAAAAAGTTTTTTTGGGAGATTCCACATCTTTTACAAAGCAAATCCTCCTTGCTATTGCACTTCATGAAATCTTGATCTATTCGATAGAAAATAAGCTACTATTGCTTTAGACATTGATCGCATCGCGCATATAATCGTATAGCATTATTATATGCATATAATCGCGTGTGTCGCCGAGTAGCAGACGAATGTCGGTTCAAGTAGATGAACCGCGCTTTAAATTCATAACCGTCAAAACAGTCATAACTCATAACCCTGGTATAAATGTTTGAGGTGTTTAAAATGAAATGTGGATACCTTGATAACAGATAAAATATATGTAATATAACTAGCAAGAAATTTTAGTAAAAATGAATCATTACCAAGAGTGTGTAGTATTACAACATGTGTATTGAAAAGTGGCATCCTAACCCTATTTGAAGTAGTAATAAAGTGTGTGAATATTATTTAGTTTTTTTTTTTGAAATGTCAGTGAGAAGTTCAATTAAAAGAATAAAGAGTTTGAAGATATACTGTGTCTCTGTGCCCAAAGTCGCCCTCGGTGAGGTTTGAGAGGTGAATTTGAAGAAAAGTTCAGTATCCGAGTCAGTAAGTTTAAGTATCATTATACAATGCTCTTTGAATTGTAAAAAGGCTACTAGACAACTAAAATATGACACTGCCACGTGTCCTATGTTACCTAGAAATATGTAACCTAGATGATTCTGATTTAACTATTTTCGTTCATATTGTCGTCATTCGTCTATTCGCTTGTCTGTCTTACATAGACTCTGCTTAATTTGTTTTTGGACTTGCTGTATCTTCGCTACTTCCTTTGATTTAATTAGTATGTTCGTGATGTTTGTGTCTGCCCTTCGTTAATTGTCAACCATTTGGGCATATGTGTACTGGGGTAAATGATTAGCTAGCTGAAATTTTTCTTTCAGTAGCGTGTTGTCTTCTTTTAGTTCGACGTTCAGACTTTTTAGAATTTCATTCTTTTCTAATAACTCTTCATTCTCGACTTTCAATTCACTAATTTCTCCCTTGGCTAGTGTTTATTTTTGTAATGGTCCTTTAGGCGCTTGATTTCCTGTTCGAATTTTGCTATGATTTTCTCAGTCACTTTATCACATATCTAATCGGCTTTGTCTATTGAGGTTAGGTCCAGTGAACTATATTTTTGAAGTCCTTATCTCTGGTACCACAGCTAACATGGTAGAGCTTCTTGCAAATTAGACAATATACAATTGAGGCCTTTTTCTTAATGCAACAGTTGTATGCAGTTTCCTCGGGCTTAGATAAATCTACCTCGCCCGCCATCTTGATTCGACATTCCGTTTATAGATTTTATAACAAAAAATTGAATTTGCAGAAAGCTTGCAGAAAATAAGTTTTTACACATTTACCCAAAATAAACTTTTGAACAGATTCTTCAAACATCGAAATTCCATATTCCTATTCTAAAATACATTTACTCAATCTACTCGCCCTCTACCGGTGTACGATGGTCATCACAAATTTCGTTATGCGGCAACTTTTTATGTTCTTCAACGTGCTCTTAACCTCTCATACAACAGACTCGTCTACTTCATTTTTTATTTATTCTCTTTTCTTATATATAACATTAAAATATCCATGTTTTGAGAACAGATTAAATTTCCTAATATTTTTTTTACTTATGATATGCTCTTCTTCTTCTTCTCTATTTATTCGCCGTGGGTCTTATCTTAGACTCCGATACGCCACTATTCATGTGTAATTTTTGGGTTTGTGTTTTTTCTTTTTTGTATTATTTTTGGCGGAAACCTACAGAACCGGAGGAGGCCACCACTCCAACTAAATGGACCTAAAGCTTTAAGTGGGATCCGAACCACCAAGCACACGGTGAAATAGGCACATGAAAATTATTCAATATTTGGTGGTGCCGGCCTTTTTCGGCGGGAGGTGGGCTCGAAACCGAGACCTTCGAGTTACGAGCCCAACGCTCAACCGCCTAAGCCACCGTGACTCCTTATATATATATATATATATATATATATATATATATTTCGCCTTTATAATATGCTCATATTTTGATAAACTTTACGACGGATTACTTTTTTTAATTATCTGCCGTAAGTATAACAAGGGCCTTAAATAAAATTATTGTAAAATAAAAGTTTTAGAGCATATAGGAGAGATTTAGAGTAAGATATATGATGGTTAATATTGTTTATGAAGAATATTAAAAGAATGAGGCCAAGTTGAGAGCCCTGAAACAATTTTAACCATGAGAAGACATTAAATTTCACTCCCAGATTCTACAGGATGTTTCATTTTAATCCGACCACGACAAAAAACCATGGAAAAACTAATTTTAACGAAAAATGACCTTAACAAAAGTTGAAG
>JAZHPH010000112.1:73397-144941 GCA_037356405.1 Nasonia oneida | reverse complement strand
CCTTTACCCCCTTCAACTTTTGTTAAGGTCATTTTTCGTTAAAATTAGTTTTTCCATGGTTTTTAGTCGTGGTCGGATTAAAATGAAACACCCTGTATATCCTACGGTAAACAACTAGTATTTTTCACATTCACAATAAAATTTTCTTTTATATTGAATTTATAAAACATAATATTAAAATTTTAAGTTATATCAGACAAAAAATTAGAAATACGCTTTTTTTTTTGATAAACGTGTTTCAGGAGCGTGTTTTACGAAAAATTTCCTGCCAAAATAAACAATGACAAAAAATCGAGTTTTTTGAAGTTTAAAGGTCTTGTGTTTCCTTGAGGCACCGTCGTTTGTTTTCACGGATTTTCTTCTTAAGACTCCTTTTAGCGTGTTCAATTCTTTTCCGCGGGCATCTACTATTTTCTGGCCTCTACCAGTTTTATAGTATTTCTTCCTCTTCCATTATTCTCGTTTTCTGGTCCAGTGGCACTCACTATGTGCACTCGCAATCTCCTTGTCCCACCACTATACTGGTGGTCGTCTTCTGTATGCCACATTCGAGTTACCTGCTCCGCCTTGCTGTTCACCGTTCCAGACAGTTGCATTTCCTCTAGTGCTAACAGGAACATCTCCTTATCATAATCCTTCGTTTTCCAACTAACTATAGAGTATGTGGTTGTTGTACTCGCACTGGGTCCCTGTTTTGATATTTCTACCTCCATTATTATGGCCTGGTGATCACTATGTGTGTAGTGTGCACTTACTGTCCATCAATCAACTGAGCCAATAAGGCTGCTGCTAACAAACGTCAGATCGACAATATGCGTCTCCTCTTCTAAAGGTGTGGGTGCATCCTTGGTTAACTAGGACCAAATGTAGGAGAGCGGATGCTTCTTATACTGCCTTATACTGTCTTACTCCACTGCACACGCATTGAAGTCGCCTGCAATTAGTACCAGTTTCCTCCTTACTGCGTCTTGTATAAGCCGATCTAGCAGTTGCTCAAACTGCTCAATTGGAGCGTTAGGTGAAGTGTAGCCCGTATAAATCCTTCTTCACGGGTCTTCATTTTTGCCATGCCACGGCTTTCTGAAAGATTCGGACCGTCTTCTTTACTCTATCCGGGCTTAAAATGCACCTTAAACATGTCTCCTCAGACTAAACGAGAGACATTTCTAAAAAATATCATTTAAATATTGCTAGCAACAAATTTTGAAGCAACAAAAAATCTAGTACATTATGCAACAAGAAGGCGAAAGTAGCAACTTAGTTTTAAGGTTTGCGCGCGTAAATACCCATTTATATTTCAAAACTTGATAAAAAACTAACTGCTGTTTTCTTTTGGTAGAATGATTCTTTGAATAAAACACTAGTTCGCTCTGGTCTTGGTTTTTTTTCTGTTACACACTTTATTTAAAAAGTCTCACGTACCAGAAAAAGTGTTTTTAGCTTCCACATCCCAGTAAAAGGGACCGAAAGTCAATTAATAATTCAAATTTGGCGCTACAAAATAGTAGTCGGAAAATAAATTAATTTGCTTATAACAATTATTAATAAAAGCAAAATTACGAAGAACCGAGAGTTAGTTGCCCTCCGTTATATAATTATCTATCATTTTCCAGGTTTCAAGTTATTATTACAATATGTTATTATCTTTGAGCAGGACTTACACCTACACATCAAAAACCCCGTAGCGCAGCGCTTATAAACTTGATTTTTTGTGCGCTGAAAACCTGGACATCGCATATGAAAGTTTTGGGAAAAGTATTTATTACTTACGAGCGGAATTTTCATCAAAACATTAAAAACCACGTAGCGTACTACCGAGATCTATTTTTTTTTTCTTGTTTTAAACACCTGGACATGTTCAAGAGTTGCAGGTGAGCTGAACGTTGTACTTGGAAAAATGATTTACCTACATATCAAAAGCTTACCATTATCTAAACTTATATTATAACACTAACATTTTTTTCGACACTATGTGTCACACATCATATAAATACAGTTTAAAATGCGGCTCAATACACAAGCTAAAATTTTATCTCAGCCTTGTGTGACCTTTTCACAAACGATCAGACAAGACCTGGTTCACAAACAGTGAATAATAAATGCACTAATCTAAGTAATTATTTTTATCAATAATGAACTAACATTATAGTATGCACAACAAATACGGGTGTCTCCTGCCTGTTTTGATTTGCATGCGGGAATTACCGCACCTACTGATTAAATTACTAATCTATTTCGCACCTACTACTTAAATTATACTTTTTATTAATTTTTTTAGCTATACTGAAAATTTTCGAAAAATATAAAATATTTCGAGGATCCCAAAAAATGTCTAGATTCTCGACAAATCTTGAGATTTTCGAGACGATATAGGATTTCTAAGTCAAGACGGGATTTCTTTTCTTGAGACGGGACGAGAAATCTCGAGGTTTTTTTTTTGGTCTCTCACATCCTTAGTACAAGCTCTTTTTATGTTATGGATAGGTCTAACATAAGTGCGGATTTATGCCACGCATTGCTTAAATAATAGTACATTATGCAACAGGGGAATAAAGTCGTTGATTATTCCCGCGGATAAAAATTTACTGCTCAAGCGAAGCAAGTTTTTCAACTTTTAAAATTTTTAATATTTTTAAGAAAATTTTATGGATTTTGCGCAGTAAAGTAAATTTAAAGGAATAAAATGCTATTTTAGTCTCGCTTTTCAGGGTATGAAGTAGCTATTTAGTCGTGAATTAATAATATTTTAGTCAGTGTTGACGCAATATACATTTAATTCTGTCAAAACTTGATTTATTTTCCCTTTTTTTATATCAAGTAATCGAAGTTAATTTAAATATTATTTGTTTACAGATGTTTTCAATGGACTGACAGTGTAATACCGGCGGGAATATTTACCGCCAAAGACTGATTCAAGGAACCTTTTTTCGGAATTCCTGAAATGAATTTATTGCCAGAATAACAAGACGATTACTGAATCCTATGTTTTTGAACTACAATTTAAAATAATAGCTTTTTTATTCTATAGGATAGGTACAATTCTTTAGATTGTGAATTTTTTGTAATGCGGTATAATAATTTAACGTAAAACTTGATATTACAATTATGTATAAGTTTTATGTTAATATTTGTCGTATGTGCTTTTATAGAAATATTATTTAAATGAACAAATTCTAAATTGTATATAACGTATTGTATTGTACGTTTTATACTTTGCAGTAATCATGCTTAAAAACATCGCAGTAAACATGTGAATCGCATATATTTTAGAATTAGCATTATAGCTCTTACAGCTTACACTGTAGCTGTTTTATAAGATCAATGTGTTCAATGATGCATATGTTAGTGTTTCATATATTGTGTATATTAATCAGAAATGAACTGGCACTTAGTGCAAGTGAAAGTGAAGCGAATAATCCTGTATTTAATTTAGATCATACAGCGTTAGAAAAAAATATTGCAGCAATTTTTAATAAAGTTGCACATAGTTCTGCCACAACTAAGCGGAGTGTACCGGCATATGAAGCTCAAGTTTCACAGAGTACGACACACTCTACTTCTCCGTCGTCAGCGATAACTTCATTAACAACTTCTTCAATATTATATCCTATGATAGTATCAAAAGTAACGCATCCCCCTTTGCTTCGTGAGTTACCATCGTATGCACCACCTTCTAGAGCTTTATTTACTCCGCCACTACCGCCAGAATATGCCAATCCATTTGCTGATAAACCTACCCTTAGAGGAACCAATATGGAACTTCATTCGACTGCCAGGCGCCCAATGCCACCTCCAAGTCTTACGCCAGCTCATGAAAGAATACCAATAAAGCCTCCTGATTTCATTGAAGACACTTTAAAAAATCCAGACACTCAAATTCTTTTTAAAGACAGTTTTGTCGATTCTGTTATTAAGGATTCTTTTGAGATGTCTGATCGAGGTAAAGATTTGAATGATACAGTTGATATCGTACCTATATTACATATTACTAGTATATCAAGAATATTGTCTGGAAGTAATGGCCGGAAACAAGACATTCCAGAAATTTTATTAAAACCTATCCCAACAAAACTGCCCTTAAATTATTCAACTATGAAATCGGCAAATGATTCTTCGCCTACTGTTCTTGGTACAAAGTCTACGTATAATATATCTCAAACTGTTACTATTTCTTCATTTATTCCTTTACTGAATCGGAAATCTGAGGAAAAAGATATTGTTGCAAAAAACTTTTATGGAAGTTCTAAAAAAAGTGACGAACCATATAGAGTTCATAATAGTGATATTGTTCATAGTGAGAGATTTCCATATCCTCAGACGCAACCTCCGACGAATCCATCAGAAAAGCCAGATAAAAAGGATAATAATCAAAATATTATACCTCATTTTAATAAACATCCGTTAGAGACAACTTGGAAAATCGTTTGGTCTCTTCATGTTTATTTAGCAGCTTCTATGTTCACTATTGTAGCTTTATATTCCGTTTACAAAATAGTACGTTATAACGATGCTACTAATCTTTTGACTCAATCATATTTTTTAATTATTCATCTGTTATTAACTATTGTATGCACATTAAGATGTTTTCACTTATTTTATGATGCATATAATTTGGGTCATTCTTTTCCTGAAATATTATCGAACGTACTTATGTTTTTACCTTCCTCTCTGCTTGCAGCTGCCTTTGCAACTCTTATACTATATATGTCTCGTTGTTCATCAGCACCATCTTTATACCGAAATAAATTTTCATCACCAATAATTCTTGTATTTGCGTTTATTATACATATAACTTTATGTATTTCTCTCCATGTATCCGGTTATATGCTTGGTTATGTAGATGATTCAAAAATTCTTCCTCTAATTTGTCAATGTATATACATAATAATTTGTGTAACTTTAGGATTAAGCTACATGTATGTATATCGTGTTATACGAACTCAGCTGCATATTACAAGCACAAAATCTGTTAACAATCATGTAACAGCTGATTGTACAACTACACTTAATACAGCGATAACTACAACTGTTGCTACAGCGTTACTTTTTATATTAATGGGATTTGTACAATTGTATGGTATTTTTGGTATAAAGAGACATCTTCAACCGTATCCTTGGTTGTGGTGGGGCTGGGAATTTTCTGTTCGTCTCCTAGAGTTATCAATGTGTGGATTATTAGCATGGGTAGCAAGCTTGTCTAATTATCAACTACAAGAAAAGCAAATTCAGCAACATATTGTTCATTCTGGGTTTGCTCTTTTTCCTTGTGGTAATTCGACATCAACCGAAAATATGGATGATGCTTTGTATCCCGCTATATGCAGTACAAATCAAGCTATACAAAACTATGCAATACGAACAGGAAAACAAGTGTATGACGATAGTTTTCCATTAAATACATTGCCAGAAAGTATAAATGTTACTAGTACATTCGAAAGACATTTGACTAAAAGATCTGCTAGTTCGTCTGGTCATTTTTCACAAGAAATGCGGAGTTCTTTTGGTCAATGCAAAAACGATACCCTAAGTCCTCGCAATTCTGAAAATTTAAGTAAAACTCACACACTTCCATTAAATGTGCATGAGCATCCTTCGTCATCGGGTTCTACAATGTTAGTAGCTGAAGATGGTTTTGTTAGATTTCGAAATTTAGGTCCAGATGAAGAGGAATTATCAGATCCTCCAAGTTTAATAGGATCAAGCGACGAAAGAAGAAGTCCTGTCGCGTGTAATGACAAATTTAGAATAAAACCATCCTCGACAAACATGCAAATGGCACAAAATTTACCCGAAAATTCTCTTCCGCATTTACATTTAAGTATTCATCGAAATCAACATCAGATTTATAATAATACATAAATAAAATAATGCGAAATATCGAACAAATGTTTACGTACATGAAGTTAATAATTCAATACCATCTTTTGTAATATTGAATTGAAACAAGAATTTTTATTTTGATTTGTAAACGCTTTTTAAAACTTTGATACATATAATATTAATGTTGAATCAGACTGTACGAAAGTATTATTTTATATGATGACATAATTATTAAATGTATGGCTAGTTTTTAATAATAATTTTTTACTTTTATTGTATACTACGTCCGAATATGTTAGTCTGATTATAAAATATGAAGTGTAGAGCAGTGGTAATGAATGTACGAATTCTTGTCTTTTACTGCACTGCAACTTATTTCATTTTTAAAAAATACTATATGGCTTTAGGTACTTATGATTTTTAACTTAATTTAAACATGTAATATGCTGTAGCATTGTAGAAAATACTATTTAATACATTATAAAATTAAATACATTATTTTTTAAAAGTCATAAATTTTGTTATTACCCCTATGCACATACCTATTTCTGAAAACTTTAACAAATAAATTTATATATATATATATATATATATATATATATATATATATAAATTTATATATATATATATATATATATATATATAAAATTAACTTAATGATCCACTGACTTTGAAAAATTATGAACGAGTGTATGATTTATTTTATAATTTTTTGCATATAATATATTTACGATTCCTCGACTTCGGTAGGAATATTTGTAACAATAAAATCAAGTTCTATGATTTTTTTGGCGATGATCCAAGTGAGGCAATTTATTTCTATAAGCAAACATGTATTTAAATAATTTATCACAAAGCTTTAAATTTTTAGTCAATGATGAACATTAAGGAACAATATTCTCCTTCGGTGACTTTCTTTATTTTGATGTATGCTACCTCTGTGATTTTTTTAGGAATGCTCCGAGCAATTCATAAGCTTTGCCACAGGCTTTAAATATGAATTTTAATCATTTTAGCACAAATTTATGAATATCTTCATTTTTAGCCAAAGATACAGGACCCCTGCCATTCTGGGACCCATACAGGAACTTTTGTGGGTGGCAATCTCACGAGAGCAGAATCAACTTTTGCGCACTTGTATCGAAATTTACTATTTGAAGAATTCTTATTGGACAAAAAATCTCAAGTGAGATCTTCGGTCAAAATTTTATCTGCGATTATGTGTACGTGTTTTGAAATTTTATAAATAGATAAAATTCAGTTGTTAATAAGCAAAAGACACTTTATTGATTATGGAAACACTATGATTTTTCTCACCTGAAATTATCATCATAAAATGTTTCAATGCATGTATTTTTGAATAAAATTTTAATATTTAAAAAATAATTTTCAATTATAACAAACTAAATAGGAGTATTTGAGAAGTAAACCTAATATAGCAATATACCTTATAGTAGAGATCTCATTTGAGATTTATCAATAGGGATGACTATAGATAATTGATGATAATGACAATTTACAAGAGCTTGACAATTTACAAGGTACTAATAAAGTGAGATGTCTGACTAAACGCGTGTTGGTCGCACGAGAGCTCTCAAACAAGTGAAGCGAGTGAGGCAAACAAGTGAGCGGGAGTACGGCCTCATGTTCTGCGTGCATGTCTCCGTCGAGTCGTGAGATTCGTTATTATCATCTTTGGTACACATATATTTCGAAATATATTATTGTGTAGGGTATAGGGTTATTTTTCTGTAGGGTTCGTACTCTTCGCTGGGAGAATCTGAATTGCACTACTTTTTGCCGCTAGAATCTGAACTGCACTACTCTTCACCGCAAAATCTGAACTGCACTACTCGTTGCCGCGAGAATCTCAACTGCACTACTTTTTGCCGCAAATTCTGAACTGCACTACTCTCCGCCGCAAAAATCTGAACTGCGCTACTCTTCGCCACAAAAACATGAACTGCACTACTCTTTGCGGCGAATATGGACTAAACTACTCTTCGTAGGAAATCTTAACCGTACGTCTCTTCGAAGGGACCGACGGTATGTAGCACAGTGTGGTACAGCTTGGCACCGTTTCGGCACAGTGCGGCACAATTTCCATTTCCACTAGGGAGGTTAAGAGGATTATCTATTTTTAGAGTTATTTTTTAATCTTTTGCAATATATCTAAGTTATTACGATATGCTCCCCCCTCCCTACGCAATAATTCCATAGCTTATTATACGATGGAAGAATGCGTAATATATAATTTACTTTATTTGTAAAGTTTCAGCTGACATTTATTTAGCTATTCCATAGATAATATATACAAGATATTTTCTTACTAGGTATTTGTATGTGCTTGTTTCATTTTAAATTGAGGTCCAAATTATCTTATCTCCTATTCTAATATATTCCAAGCTGGAATATTATCAATGTATCTTCTGAAAATCTGTTTAAACACAAAACAATTCCTGTATTTAAAATATGCACATTATTGCTAGCGAGCTATAATACGTTTCCCAAGTTCTCGTCTTCTAGTCATAATTGCATGTCTATGACGCAATAGTTTAATGCTTTTATGATCGGCACCTGATGGTTATAATCGTTCTATATAATCTGCAGGCGTTTAATCCGACACTGCTCCCCTCCACACCTCGGGTCGCATAGCTGTCGCTTGGTCATATCTTTTCCAACAAATGGAAGCACTGCAGATTCAAGTACTGGAAAGTGCAAGTAATGGACCTGCGCGTCTTTCAAACAACCAGAATAAAAAACGAATAAGAATAAGAATTAGAAACTTTAGAAGAAACTCAGTCGCGATTTATAACTTTGTACACTGCGCTATTTAAAACTTCGATTCTACTAGCTATAAGATCCGTTTTATAAATATTATAATAAACTAATTTTTGTATCAACAACACAGCGTGTTCGTTTTCATTACTTTTAAAAGCAAGCCGCAACAAAGTCAACATGCGGTTTTATCAAGATTTAGTGATAGTTTATTAAAAGTAAACCACTCAGATACAACTCTCAAGTATTTGTTCGTATTAACTTGGGCATCGTCTCAATTAGCACTAGTTGCAACAATTGCTGTATCATCAGCATAAGCCATGATCGCCCCTTGGGGGATCAAGACATCGATCATATACAAGATAAATAAAAGTGGGCCCAGGATAGTAACCTGTGGAACCCCTGTGTTGATTGGTTTTCTTTATTGTAATTTCCCTTATTGTCGCATCGATTTCCACTTATTTGGGTCTAGTTGCCAGAGATTCATGGCTTTCTTATAGTCCGGCAGCCCCGGGGAGTCTCTTTCTGTTTGACCTGGATTATTCAGGATCATCGCCCTTTCTTCTGCGGCCGCACGTGTCCGATGCTGACTTGTCCTGTCGCGTTCTGCGTTGCCGACCGTCGTTAGTTCGTCGGCCTCTGCTATGACTACCTTGTAACCGTGGTAACGTAACTTGTCAGTTTGACGTGATATTCGTATTTGTTTTGACCGGCCAGTCCAGGTAATGGTAGGCTGACGTAACAAAAGACAAAATTCCATATCACAAGTTCGATTTTCAACGTTCGTTTATTTTCTTACGCAGCTCGCACTCTCTACACCTTTGCAACTCTCAAAGATATGAGAAAGACATACGGACAGTGATCGGAAATAGTGTATAATACTAATTGTAAGTGTATATTAATAAATAGTCAAAATGGAGGTATCGATATATACGCGATGCATAGTCTTAAAGATTAAGAAAATAATAGTAAATATAACAAGGATAAGGATAAAGACGGATAAGCGTTTTGAAAAACGATAGAGACTAAGGATAAAGATTAAAATCCCAAAAACACAAGATAAGGTAGATAAAGTTAATACTCAGATAAAGTTCAATTTAGAAAAAGACAATCAAAACGGTGATTTAAATAAAGATTAATTTGAAAAAAGACAGATGTAGAACTGGATAGAAGACAAAAGAGCAAAAACATGTAAGGATCGCAATTGAGATTGAGTTATATAGAAGCTGTAATGAGTATAGGCGTGGATGAAAAGTTAAAGGAAGACATATAGAAAGAGATCGATGACAGAGGTGATATCTGAAAAAAATAGATAAGGAAAGAAATCGGGATTGATATAAAGATAAATACAATAATAAACTCGCAGATAATGTCAGAAATAAATAAAATATAATAATAATGATTATAATAATAGTAATAATAATAAATACAGTGTAACGAGGAACAACGTCCCTTGCCACGCCGGTAATCGAGGCAGGACAGAGAGTGACTCTAGCGGGAGGTTATAACGGGGAACAACGTCCCTCGCCACGCCAGTAATCAAGGCAGGATAGAGAGTGACGAAATAGGGCAGCGTTGGCTCAGTGGTAGCACGCGTTACAACAGATAATAAATAAAAGTTAGATTCCAAGGTTATGCAAAAGTTCGTGATAGACATTGTCGTAGAGATTGAAATAGGAATAGAGATAGAGGTAGAAGAGAAAGTAAATAAGCTGTGGATAGAAAAAGAAATTAAGATAAAGAAAGTTACTTAGAAAATAAATTTGTAGATTAGCGCATAGAGATAAGAATTTAAATCAAATGTTAAAGAAAAAGATGAAGATAGAGGTAAGTGTGATATATGAATAGAGATGGAGAAAGTAACGTCACGCGTATTTTTACATTACACTTATTTCAATCAATAATTTGACTCTTAACCCATAGTATATCCAAGCGTAAGAAAAGTCACTCGCCAACGTATTCTCTGAAAATTTCCCACGCATCGACTCAAATACTATCGTACATCTTTTTCCGACCGACCTTTTTTTGGAAAGGACAGTATCTGCGCCTTAGTTTGTAAAGTACACTCGAAATCTCGACTCAGAGTCGAAGCGTCGCATCGCGGTCATCTGTAAAATGTAAAAAAAAGGTTTTACGACTTCCGGGCTCCGAACCGCCGCGCACGTGCATCCTTGTTCGTAGAAAAGCCAGAAAAATTTCGACAGTTACAACTTTCACTTTTGAGCGACGCTTTCCTTTCTTTTAATGTATTTTCTTTTTTTTAAATATTTTTGAATTTGGCATGTAACTATTGATTATATTAACGGATGTAATTTGCGATTATATTAATATTAGTTATTTCTAAATCGATAGATTTTAAGCGGTATAAATAGGTATAAACGTTATACAATAATATTTTCGATGACGCCTAAATTATTGTTGCTTTGAACTTTTAGCATAATTCATTATTCATATCAGAATTGCATTATTATTTATCATTGATTATTACAAATTAATAGAACAAAGCCGATATACGTATTATTTCCTTTTCCGACAAAATATATTGTTACAATTATTAATTGAAATAATGTGTATATATTAGTTTATACTTTTGCTTACATTTTTATATTCTGAAAGAATTTATTTGACACTAATTATATAAATATTAATTCTTGCTATTTACAAACGCGTTAATTTAAACAAATGTTAATGGGAAAAAGAGAAAATAAATAAGTATATCTGTCAGATGTATCATCCAAATATTATTGTATTTTTAATGTAAACAATAGAATATTATTATATTTTTAGTTAAATTACACATAAATTTATGTTGCCATTAATATTGTTTATATCAAATAATTAAATAAGTGGTTTAACGATCAGAAAGGTACCAGTCGTGCCATCTGTGTAATCCACGGTATATTTAGTATGTAAATTTAGGAAAACGATGCTTAGTCAAGAACCAATAGGATTTGAATCCCCAAAAAAATGTGTACACCCAACTTTCGGGTAAACGTTAGAAAATGCCCAATCGGAAAAATCCTAGTGGCAAACAAGATTTTTCATTCGTCCATCCCTCTCCTTCGGGCCCTCGCAGCATCGAAAATTCCGAGCTGTGCGACCTTCCCTCACTCCTGCGCACTCTCTCGCTGCACCCCGCACAGGAAGGTCGGGTCCTCACAAACATCCTGCAGTTAGTTTTCTTTCTTTTACTTTACATCCCGCTCAAGAAGTCGGATCGTGAATAAAATATAAAAATCGTGTCAAGGCTATAAGCACCCAAAAGATTGTTCAAACACATAGAGAAAAGTAAGTTAATAAATTCTATAATAAATAACTTCCTATTTCTTTCTCGCGCTGACCTGTCTATTATTCTGTGTTTCCTCCGAGAGAATCGGTTGACCTGTAAGAGGTCGACTATTCTTAACCCTTCCCGATATCCTGCGTTAATCGGACCCTATAGGGGTTAGATTGACTCTTTCCTATATTCATACACATTCCCCTTTCATTTTTCCTCTTAGAGTAAAATATAAGGAAAGCATTGAAAAGGACTCGTCTCGTCCCAGCGTGTAGCTAAAACGGAGACAGATTTTCTGCAGTGACGACTGAGATTAAACTCTCGGACATTACAGTAACAGACGGCGCGGTATAGTTAATAGGGGTTTTAAATTAAAATAAAACGCAATTGGGAACGGTAAAGATAGAGATGATAGAGATATAGTTTGTAGCGGGCATGGTCGGGGATAAACGTAGAGTACATGGTCGATATAAAGGCAGAAATATTTATCAAGATACAGATAAACAATGGGGATATATAGACATAAAGTCAGTAAGACAGAAACGAAGTTAGAGTCGGAAATTAGGAATAGAGATAAAAACCGCTGCCGATTCATTGGCACGTAGCTTCCTTCAACTTAATTTATAGTTCCAATAAGTAATATATTGTTATAATATATAGTATGTTAATATTTTTTAAAATTTTTTCAAATACATTTTTTGTAAAAGGCAGCAAAATTACGCATAAGGTTTGATTTAATACAAATTATCCAAATATAAAAACAGTAAACATTTTTCTTGTTCTATAAGACATATGGAACACTTAAAGGTGATGATCCTGACTCGGCACAATGCTTTCTAAACGACTTAAATTATTTTATCAGAAATTTTATAAAATGTCTACCTTTTTCCAGAGTAAATTTAAAGAAGTTTAATAAGTTTTATAAGGCCACAGTTATCAAAATTAAAAAAATTATTTTTTCCTGAAGTATCAAAAAACACAAATGCATGTCAAGTTTTATTACTATTTACCACGTGGTTCCAAAAATACGACGGTATACACACACAGCCATCCGCACGGTAATTTTCTAAAATCACACGATTCGATACATCTTAAAATACGTTTTCATGATACGTGCACGAAAAAGGCCACTTTCCATGCATGTAAAATGAATGGAATATCGAGTTTTTCTTAGCAGCGGAAAAAAAGTACTCCCTTGGGAGGAAAAAGTCTTTTCCTCCCAAGAGAGTTGTTTTTTCCTCACTCTGCAGCCTATCCAATGGATGTATGTCAATATAAGTATTTTCAAAATTTTTGAAATATTTGAAATTTTGAATACAAATTTGTTTTACTTTTAACAGTTCTCGAATTTCCCATTTCTTTCATATGCATGATAAGTGGCCTATTCGTGCACTTATCATAAAAAGTACAGTCTGCAACAAGGGGGGAGTGTCCGTCTCGGGCGCCTATGGCGCCCGAGACTCCCACTCATGCTCAAAACGTCACCCTCGCTAGAAAAAGCCAATTTTCTCCCCTAGTTGCACAATATACAATTCTATGAAGTTCTAGCGAAACTGAAAATTTTACTATTACAAAGCTTCCTCTAGGAGGAAGCAATAAAGTAAGATTTTAATGCTCGGATTTTGATTTAAATTGGTCAAATATAAAATGATAGAATATGGTGAATTCTATGTGTGTAATTTATATTAAATTAAAAATATATAGTTTTTATACAAAACGTATTTACAATAGTCTACAAAAATATAATTCTCCCCGTACATCTTTTTTCTTTTTTTTCTTTTTTTCTTATACATAGTGCACTGTAGCTTCCTCCTCACTAGTCTTCCTACTAGCTTCCTCCTCACTAGTCTTCCTACTACCTTCCTTCTTGCCCTTCTCTTCTCCTCCTCCGCTTCTTTCACCTTCTTTATCCTACCCTCTTCCTCTATCCATTCGTATGTCTATCCTTCTACTCGCACCCTGATGTTCCCTCTTCTCATTAGTTCACCCCTTCTCTTTGCCTCCTGCAGGCAAATGACGTCGAATTCCCGTAGAAATCCCCATCCTTCCTCGTCCACCCCTTTTAGTCCTGCCACGTTCAAGCTCAATACTTTCAGAGTTTCTTTTTCTTTCCCTTTTTCTCTGCCTTTCTTCTTTCCCTTATTCTTGCCTTCTTCCTCTTTTCCGAAAAAGCTGATCCTTTCTCTCATCCCATATAAACTCCTCGTCTCCCACCGTCAGTTTGTTTCTTCCTACTTTAACTTGTTTCCCTTCGCTTCTCCACTCTTTCGCCAGCCCGTTCAGCTTCTCTCTATTTCTCCTCTCTATCCAAGTGGTATCGTGATCTATGAACACGTCTGTGCCCTTTAGTTTATTCTTAGCCTCCATTATCTTTTCCTTTTCTTCTCTGTCTACGCATTCTACCCCGATTCTGTTTGTGGCCTTGCCTCTAATCAGCCATGTCCTCTGTACCTTCACCGTAATTTCTAGCTTTTCTTCAAACCAACCTTCGTTCTTCACCTTGTCCCACCTATTCTCTCTGAGCCCTGTTATTACCACATTGTTCCGTTTCCTTTCTCTTTCTCCTTCCTCAATCTTCCATTCTAGCTCCTTCAGTTGTTTATCATCCTTTTCCTTCTCCTCTTTCCCTTTACTTCCTGCTTTCGCCTTATCTGTCTTCTCTCCTTCAGCCTTCTCATCTTCTTTAAAATCTCATCCAGTGACTTTTGCAGACTATCCATCTTCTCTCTTCTCTTTTCTACTGCTTTCTTCTCTGCTTTTGTTGGAGTCCTCGCAGTTTAATACTCCTCTCGAACGGGCTTTTCTCCCTTATCTCTTCTGTCTTTTCTCCTTTTTTTCTTCCTCCGGTGCGCTTCCCTTTCTTTTCTTTCTTTTCTCTGTGAGGGTTAACTTCCTTTGTGTCCCCCCCTCTTTCTCCCCTTCTATCCCTTACTATTCTTACTCTTCCAGAACTACCGAAACACAGTGCACTAAGTATGTGGGAGGAAGCCGGTCGGAGACCAAGAACAAGGCTCTTCTCCTGGACAAGGCACTTTATTTCTGTCTCTCTCTCTCTCTCTCTCTCTAGCCCGTCTGGCGTGTGCTCTGGTCAGAACGGAACTGACGGCGGCGTCAGCGCTCGCTCGCAGCTGGCGCTGCTCTCTCTATCTCCGCGGTCAGACGTGCCGCCATCTATCAGTGGGGCACCTACAGTACTCCCCCCGAAAAGGAAAAAAAATGAGTAGCTTTTTTTTTATTCTGTCAGCGGCTAGAGAGTAATTTACATTTTATGAATACAGAGATTTCTTGATAGAACATTAGCATCGCTTAGCGCTTACAAATAATAATTGAATTTTCTGAGCGTTGTACAATAACTCCATCTGATTCCAAAGCTCTTTGCGTTGATGCTAAAGCGACGAACTTACAGTTAATGAATTTTAAACTTAATTTAGCACAACCAAAGATTACGTCTCTTAATGAAGCTAGATTGATTGCACGGGTTCTCTTTTTACCTCGTGTGTTATTGACTAATACATCAAGCTTACTTTTATTGACTAGGTTGGCTAACGTAGTTTCGATAGCCTGATTGTAGTTAAGTTTAAGAGAAGCTAAAAATGGTAACCTATGTAACGGAAGCGAATACTCGAATTCTAATACGAGGATGTTCAACTCGGTTAGATTGGACGCGTTATCAATAATTGGAGGAATCCAATTCTTAAAAAAATCATTATTTTCTAGGTTTAAAGCTCTTAGTGAGGTGGTTTGATTCAGAACCATGTTGGAAATCAGCTGAGTGGAATTCTCTTGTGCTTGAATAATCGAATTGGAATTCCTCTATACAATTCCTACTAGAAAATACTGCTATGAACAGGTCAACTGAGTTTTTGTTTCTGCTCTGACTGTCCTTAAATACTAGCGTTTTTAAGTTAGTGTTAATGGTAACGAAGTTGAACAGCTTGTCCATTGGCACTGCATTGCAACCAATGATTTTTAGCGAGGTAATCAACGAGAAACAGTCTTTGGTCAAGAATTTTAACGATAATTGCGCGTTGTTGACTAGTGTCAGAGTATTTAACTTATTTATGTCTAAGGATCTATCGCAACCGCCTGGGGTGCTTCCTAAAGTTAGGTTGATAATCGTGCATGATTCAGACAACGTTCTAATTGTTTGTTCTGAAGCTGCGACCGCTGATAGATCGACTTGGAGTAGCCAAAGGCGTCTGTCTGGATCAAGCCGATGATTTACGCAAATGTTCAACAATTTGTTAACAAAAGGAGTTTCTATAGTGATTCTATGTGCGTTGAACAAAATACTTCTGAAGCTCAATTTTCTGGCATCATCCAACATGCGATTTAATCCGTTCTCGCTGTTGTACCTGTCTGCTGCGGAGTTAAAGGTAAAGTCAACACTGAGAAATTTTGGATTCACAAAGGAAGCTATGTAGAAGTTGTAAATGTCGTTTGCCGAGATGTAATCTAACAAGTGATTTACTGCTTGAGGGCAGTCCAACAGACTTGAAAGAGCCTGCGGCAATACTGATATTTTTTTAGAAGACGCTTGCGTGGGTAGCATTTGACTGGAAAATTGAACAGGTCTGATCCTAATGTATGAAACTTTCCCTTTGGGGTCTGTCAAAATTAGCTCTTTTTTGCATGATTTTACTTGAATCTTGCAAGATGATGCCAGAGACTTACAAACTAAGGTAGCTACAAAGCCCGACTTGGTGTTTTTGAGGGACTTGATTTCTACGTTCTCGAAACCCTGAGCTGATAAAACTTCACGCAACTTATTCTTGTTTAAGCGGTAATTTAAATCACGCAAGAACAACTATGTGATCGGAACATTGTTTGAGAAGAGCTGAGGAATGGGAGGTTCGTGTATGACGGGGTGATCCGCTAGCGAGTGATGTCTCGCCATGCGCAGGCGAACGTCTCGATGTTCTAACTTTTGTCGTAGAAAGTTTCCAAGCAGTCTGCACGAACTCTCGTCACTCGAGTTGTTTCTGAATCTGTTGAGCTGAGCTCTCAACTCTCCTAACTTGTCCATATTTAAAAGAGAAATTTTATGATTACTAACTATTCTATGTGAGATGTAATGTTGGTTAGGCACTGCGCCCCCCGAAAAGGAGTTGAGTTTTCTCGGTGTGTGATTACGTGACTGTATTGAATTCGCGTTCGTTTTCGTTTCAATATGTTTGGGACGAACTTTGTGCGTTTTGGCCCTGGTTCCGCAGACGGAACAGGTTCACTAGGTTGATTCTTGCTACATTTTGAGGTATCCGAAACAAATCTGACGCGTTTGGGTGCAGGTGGTTGAGGAACCGGAAGCGGTTGGTCCGGAAGATCAACGATAGGAGGAGAAGGGGGTGCAGGTTGAATGTCGTCTGCTGGAAGCTGTGTGCGTATGGATGTCTTTGGTGCTCGTTGAGCACTGTTGTCCTTTGTGGATTTGGAAATCTTGATCGGTTCAGGTCTAGCGTTTTCCTTAGCACCGTCAGGATCCTCTTGAAGAATGAAGCAGGTTTTAGGCGTTGTAATGATACAGTCCTCTGCGTTCCATTTATGTCTATGTTGAAGGTCTGGTTCTCCATGTTGCGAGAGATGACCTTGTGAGGGCCAGTGTATGGCCGTGTCAATGCCGGTTTGATCGGCTTTTCTTGCATCCAGGCGTGAGTGCAAGTTTTCATATCTTGATGTATGAATGGTTTGGTTGCCGTTTTGTGGCTAACTGGGACTGGTCTCAGTTGCTGCATGACGTCGCGGAATTCATTGTAGAACCTGCGGACGTTGGGTTCTTCGTTGGTGAACGGAGAGAAGTCTCCGGGAATTCTCATTGTCTTGCCAAAAACCAGGTCAGCTGGACTGGCATCCGTGTCTAGTCGAATGCGTGAGCGCAGTCCCAGCATAACTGTTGGCAGTAGACGAACCCATTCTTGATTGTCTCCGTGACACATGAGGGCTGTCTTGATGTCCCGGTGGAGGCGCTCCACCATGCCATTGGAAGCGGGATGATACGCAGTGGTGCGAATCCTGTTTATCCCGAGAATTGACAGTAGCTCATTGAAGAGCCTGGATTCGAACTGTGCACCTTGATCAGTGGTGATCGTTGTTGGTGCACCGTAGCGACAAATCCAGTTGTCGTAAAATGTACGTGCTACGGTTGCTGCAGTTATGTCTGCAATTGGGATCGCCTCAGGCCACCTCGTATAGCGATCGATGATGGTGAGGAGATGTGTGTAGCCGTGACTACAGGCAAAAGGTCCTACGAGGTCCAAGTGGACGTGATCAAATCTAGCATCTGGAGCAATAAAATTTGGTAAAAACTTGTTGTGTTTTGTCACTTTAGATTGTTGACAGGCTGTGCACGTTTTGCACCAGCCAGCTATGTCGCGACTCATGTTAGGCCACACGTACTGCTGATGGATCAGTCGAGCTGTGACTTGCTCCAGGATGCGACGATGAGTGGAAGTTGTTGAAAACTTCCTTTCTCAACTTTTTTGGAATGTATGGACGAATGACGTCTTCGTGAATATCGCAGTAGAATTCTGCGTGTGCTGAGCCCCATGTGAGCTTGCGAAGCTTTAGCGGATGGCTCGCGTCGTTGAGAATGCCCTTGAGCTGGTCGTCATTCCCTTGTTCTTGACTGAGTTGCTTTGCGTCGAACATTGTTGGTAGCTTGAATGCGCTGATGTTCGCGAGAACTTCTTTTACCTGTGTGGGTCGGTAAAAAGTTCCGGATCGCTCCAGTTGAAGAGTGTAGGGGAGGTGAAAGCGTTGATTCGGGACAGTGCGTCCGCAACGTCATTCTCCTCTCCTGGGAGGTAGTAGATCTCCGTGTTGTACTGGGCGATGTACGACAGCCTGCGTGAGCGAATGGCAGGCATTTTGTCGTGATTTTGTTGTAGAGCATAGATCAATGGCTTGTGATCTGTATAAGTCTTGAACTCGACACCTTCAAGGTAATGGTGGAAGTACCTGATGGCTTCGTAGATCGCCGTGATCTCTCTGTAGTATGTGGCATACTTCATCTGGGCAGGTGAAAATTTCTGCGAGAAGAATGCTAGAGGCTGCCAGGAGTTACCCGAGCGCTGCTCGAGGGCTGCCCCCATGGCAGTGTCAGATGCGTCGGAAATGAGACGCAGCTCTGAATTTTCACTGGGAAACGCAGTAAACGAAAGGCTGACGAGGTCATCTTTGCACTTTTGGAATGCTGCCTCGGCTTCTTTGGTCTATGGGACAGGACGTTTGTCTTTTTTCTTGGCACCTTTGAGAAAGTGGTTCAAGTGACGTTGAGTTTCTGCTGAGTGTGCAAGAAGTCGCCTGTGACTATTGACTAGGCCTAAAAATCTGCGAAGTTCTATTGTCTTCGGCAGAGGAAAGTCGTTGATTGCTTTGACCTTCTCTGGGTTTGGTTTGAACCCATTTGGTGTGATGAGATGGCATAGGAAGATGAGCTCTGAGACGCCGAGACTGCATTTCTCTAAATTGACCTGCAGCTCGTGCTCGTTGAGACGACTAAGCACTGTTTCCAGGTGCTTCTTGTGCTCTTCTTCCTATGTTGAAGCGATTAAAATGTCGTCTAAGTAGACGAAGACGAAATCGAGATCTCCAAGCGCCGAGTTGATGTAGCGCTGGAACGTCTCTGACGCGTTGCGAAGGCCAAACGTCATGACTGGGAACTCGTAGAGTCCAAAGGGCGTAATGACTGCCGTCTTTGGGATGTCCTCTGGTGCGACGGGTATCTAATGATATGCCTGACGCAGATCCAGAGCCGAAAAAATGTTTTTGCCGTGTAAGAATGCCATGCAGTCGTGCATGTGTGGCACTGGGTAGCGATCGGGTACCGTAACAAGGTTAAGTTTGCGGTAGTCACCGCACGGCCGTACCTTGTTGTTTTTCTTCGGTACCATTTGCAGTGGGCTTGGCCAGTTGCTGTTTGATGGGCGGCAGATGCCCTGCTCGCCCATCCTGCGAAATTCTGCTTTCGCTATCTTGAGCTTTTCTGGCTTGAGACGCCGTGCTCGTTGTGCGCTGGGAGGTCCCGTCGTTAAGATATGGTGAAATACGCCACGTTTCTTGGTCGATCTAAATTGATCAGGACCAAAAACTTTTGGGAAATTGTTGATTATATTGGCGTATTTGTGGCTTGGTGCCAGAAACGAAATTTGCATGGGGCGCACTGACTTAATAAACGCCGGCGCATGCGTGAATAGATTACCGTCTACCAGCCTTTTGTTTTTGAGGTCTGGTAGCAAATGATAATGTGTGAGGAGATCAGCTCCGATGATTGAATGCGGAACATCTGCGATTGTGAAGTTCCATGTAAGTCTGTAGGGCAATCCGACATCAAGTTCACGAAGTACGGTGCCGTAGACGTTGATGGTGGAGCCATTGACTGCGTAGAACTTGAGGTCAATTGGCTTACCTCGACAGTTGGTTGGCTTGGGAATCACCGAGATATCCGCACCTGTGTCTATTAAGAATAGGTCGGTTGAGAGAATGTCTCTCGTGTGGAGACGTGCGGTGTTAGGTAACCGGCTGTCAGTCTCCTTAACAGCAGGATGCTTTAGTTTTCCGGCTTCTTAGAGTCTGCCGGTTCTCTCACCCTGTATTCTTGCCCAGGTACAGGGAGGCTGGCAGTTGCAAGCTTCTTTGCCATGCTTGTTGTGGAAAAAGCATAAGCCGTTGGTACGTGACCTGGACTTAGGTCTATTCGGTGTAGAGCCGCGCTTGTTGTTCGCGTTGTTGCGAGAGTTGTTTCGCCCCTTGGATCTTGAGCGATCATCTGGTTGTGTGTTCGGCGTTTTCTCGATTGCCGCAATGCACTGTCCAGCCTTTCCATGGTATCTCTGATTGACGAATCCGGCTGGTTGCCGAATTTCATGGTACTGATGTTGTGAGATTGTTGAAGCACCTCATAAGCCATATCTGCGCTCATGATGAGCTCTGATTCTTCCTTATAGTTCCATACCATCAGTCGAATCTGAGGTGGCAATCTATTTTTTCAGAACTGGATGACTGTGTCTCTCGGTACTCGGCCTTGTGCCAGCTAATCATCTCTGCGAGAAAATCTGATGATCGTTTTACACCGATTTCAAGGCCTTTGAAAAGCCAGTCCGGTTGTTGCTCTGGAGTCTCGGCGTATTTGTCGGTGAGAATTTTCTTCATTTGCAGGTACTTTTATCCTCTGATGAGAGTATTCATTTTGTACTGGATCTCGTGGTGAATGTCTGGGCTGAGGTACCTGCCGATAAAGTTGAATCTTACTTCGTCTTTCATGACGTTATTTGTTGCGAATAGATCCTCTAGTTGCCTAAACCAGCCCTGTGGATCGTGTTTATAGAACGACCAAAATAGCAAGTGCCTGGTGCTTGCTGCCGCAGATGCGTTGTGCTGTTGACCAAATCCTGTATTGACCTGTGTTGGGAAACCTACTCCCATGTTTGGCTGCGTGCCTGGGACTGGAACTGGTGCGTACGGCGGTATGTGAGGCTGCTGAGGAGGAAATACGATCGATGGAGCACTTCCGCATGCTCCTTGTGTCCAGCAAGTAGTATTTGCTGTGGTGAAGTTTGACAGATTCGTTGTCGTCGTGACCTGAGGTGAACTCGAGGTCGTGGGTATACTCTTGTCTTCACCAGATGAGGCTTGTTGGTGCGCGAACAAGGTGGTGAAGTATTTATTCATGTAATCTTTCATTTCTTCTATGCCACTCTTTATTTTGTGCTCGACAGATTCCATGATCTGCTCGGCATCTATTTCTGTGGACTTCTTCTCTGCTGACTGTCGATGCTCATTGGCAGTTTTGTCTTGATTATGCCAACTTGACTTTTTGTAGGCACCTAGCTCTGAGCTAGACATATGCGTGTTTTGCGACAGTGAGTGGTCTATCGTCTGTGACCATTGTTTCGCTCCGAAACAAGTTTGCGTGTTTTTTGGAGACGACGTAGGCGACGTTGTGTTTGCGGACACGTGTTGTTGGTTAGGAAACCCGAAGTTGAAGTTGGGCCCTGAAGCACCTCGTTGCTGGCCTGTGCCAACAGCGAAGGCGTTTAGAAGGCCATAATAATCTTGGCTGGATCCTGCTGACAAGTCGGTAGAGTCTATGGGAGCGAAGGTTGTTAACCCTGATGTGTTTGCAGGTTGCTCTGTGTTTGCCATCGCTGTGACTGGAGGAGTCTGAATGCGTAGGCTTTCGCTCGATGTGGTGACCTGGGGCTCGTTGTCTTCATTTGTATTTTGTGACTTGATTGGTGTTCTTGGAAACGTCATATTTCTTGATTTTGTAAGCCTCTTGTTGGCGTGACTTGCGGGGAAGGATAATTTAGGAACCTGCCTACCCGATCTGAGACGTAAATACAAGTCACGTTCGCTCATGTACGGTGAGGCGCAGTGTTTAATCTAACCTCGAGTGCAGATCAGACCTACAAAATTATTAAAATGACTAAAATGTACTCGCAGGTACATACATGAACAAAGCAATGTCTGTCTGCCTCACGCCTAATCTAAGATTGTCAACTTGTGAGAGCTTTTTTTACCTTATCTGCTGTTGCAGCTGGTTCAAGCACAGCGGATACGCTAGAGTCTGACGTGGTTGCTTTGCTGTACTACCCACGTGGAGCTCGGTCCGAGAGGCAGTAACAACGAAAGGAGCCATTGCAGAACTTAACGCGTTCGCGCTTGCTTGCCGCTTATTTGCGGATCAGCCGCGTTGATGAAGCCCAGGTAGTACCGCTTGCGAGGAACACAGTCCGGAAGTGGTAACTGCTGGAACTCCTGATAAAATAAAATGTAAGAATGCCGAATTAATAAATAAATTTTGACTGAATAGCGCTTGCGAGAGGCGCAAGTATTTGTATATTTGTATAGCGCTATTGTCTGTGTAAAAATGAAAAAAGAAAACTTTGTTACTCGCTTGAATCGAATTAGATTTATCGAATTTGTTTTGTATGGTGGCTACGCCGCGCGTGCGTGTCGATTCTGTAAACTAAAGCCATTCGCACTGGCTTTCTTAGAATTGATTGCTGGACGAAGCAAGATGGCGGCTTTGTGTGAAATCTCGCGCGCGCGCACTTATTTACCTTATGAAATAAAAAAAATGGCGATTCTCGCGTGAATCGCCGCGCAAAAATGATGAGAAGAATTTCCTGCTGCGTTGTCGAGGGGATGCTAGACTTATCGATGAAGGCGCCGGTGTCGGTGGCTTCACGCAAAGCAGGAGTGATGCAATTCCCCCGGTGAAGGCGCCGGTGTCGGTGGCTTCACGCGTATCCAACGACGAACCCGCTGCAATGATGTGCGATGAAAAACTCGGCTTCGGCTGCCCCGCGCCAAAGTGGCCTCTGGATGCTGTGCTATGCTGCGGTGTCCAGGAAGCCGATGGTGCGAGTGTGCGTCGGCGTGCCAGTACGCACACTCTTTCTCGCGCAACGTCGAGTTGTGACAAGTATATACGCGCCGGCGTGCCTGCGCGCGTATAGCTTGGAGAAAATGGCGGCGGGTCTTGCCGACCTGTTGCTGCCGCGCTCGACCGTGGAGACGTGTGTCGAGGAAGTCGGTGATGTCGACTTATCTTTGTGTGGCTCTTCACGTGTGTACCGGCGTGCCAGCGTATACACAGAAGGGCTGCGATGCGCGCTGACTGACGCAATAGCAGCGTGTCTTTGTCCGCGAGCGTGCGAGACAAAGACGCCGTTGCTAGAGAGAGAGTCGCGGAGACGCGTGCACTGTCACTGACACTATTCTTCTCGTCGAAGGTGCTGTGGCTCGTTGCCAAAAATCACGTCGGGGTCACCAATGTGGGAGGAAGCCGGTCGGAGACCAAAAACAAGGCTCTTCTCCTGGACAAGACACTTTATTTCTTTCTCTCTCTAGCCCGTCTGGCATGTGCTCTGGTCAGAACGGAACTGACGGCTGTGTCAGCGCTCTCTCGCAGCTGGCGCTGCTCTCTCTATCTCCGCGGTCGGACGTACCGCCATCTATCAGTGGGGCACCTACAAGTATACCCAAGCACAACGCGTACGATTCAGCCAAAAGGCGCTAATTCTCTCATATTAAATTAAAAATAAGATATAAATTTATTAAGGATAAAGCATCCTTGTTAATTATTTTTACAGTTATTTATAAATTAAAAATTCCTATTAAAAATAGGAAAAACCAAATGCGAGGTCATGACCACGAGGAGGATGATCTCGATCAGCTCAAAAGGAAGGTAGCTAGGTACAACAGACGGATTGAACGAGCCCTAGAAAAGGAAGAGGACAAACGGGCGAAGGAAGACGCAAAATATGAGAAGAAAAATGGCGATCCTGGGGCTTCACCACCTCCCGACGATATTGTGCCCGACGAGGAAGACCAAGGAAAGGATGAGAGAAACGACTGGCTTAATTTCGTTAGTTTTACGTGAATTCTAACGTATGATGTACCTAACCTTCCGCGGGAAGGCGCTGCGTCAACGTTACGTGCTGTTCGCGCCGAGAAGGCCGATTCTGAGAAACAGAAACAGTTTATTCGCGACAAACAAGACGATTTGTATACGCTTGTAATCACAGGGCAAAGCCCGAATATTTTCTCAAACTCGTCTATGCTCGTTTATAGTAGCGTGATAAAGACGTAGCGATCCATCTGTGCTCGTTTTATGGCGAGACAAAGATGTGAAGTTCTTTCTGTGCTCTCTTGTGTGGTAAGACAAAGAAATGGAGACTCAACTGTGCTTACTCTTGTGATAAGACAGTTGTACGAAATGATCTAATTTTGTGTGGCATAATAACAGATATTTAGCTTACATTATTATATAAAACAAATTTCATTTAAATTAAATTATTGAAAAACAAAAATATTGGAGCTCACAGTCAGAGTGTTCGTGTTATCATCCTGATGGTAACGCCAGTACTGGCCCTCATTATGTGAAATTTATAAATTTTACTTATTTTAAACAACTTATAATAAATATATTAAAGATTACAAATTTTGAATGATTATCACTAACATTTTATCTCATATAAATGCATATTTATAACCATCAGCTTTAATAAAAATATTGAGCTGAAATCACCTGATAATCAGCTGACGTTTTGGCATGATTATCAACTGGTTATCAGCTTATTATCAGTTGATTATCATCTGATTTTTTTCAGTAGGGTTGGAAACCTCTATGTGAAGCTTCCTATATTGACGCCTTCACAATTGTATGATCAAATCTCTATTTTTACGCATTTCCCCGTTTCTCGCTCATTTAACGTACTTTTGCAAAATTTAAACGCGATAAGGCGGAAAGTATCATAATATTACCTTTTTGGAAAAGTCAACCTTGGTTTCCTCTGCTTGAAAATTTTATTTTAGGAAAATTGTTTATTTTCAACGCTAATCCAAATTTATTACTATCTCCGTGTAGATCGCAAATACATCCTCAAGTAGATAATCTGCATTTAATTGCATGCAGAGTATCCAGCAAGCCTTTGCAAAGAGAGATATCCCAGTAGATGCCTTAGATATTGCCATGTCCTCGCTAAGCGAGTCGACTATAAAACAGTATGGTAGTGCTTTGAAATTATGGCACGAATTTTGCCATACAAAGAATATTGATTATTATAATACAGAATCAAAGTTTGTTTTAAGTTTTTTGACTGATAGGTTTAATGCGAGAGCTTCTTACGGAATCCTGAATTCTTGTAGAAGCGCAATATCTTTAATTGTCAAAGAAAAGGTCGGGGAACATACGAGTATCACTCGGTTTATGAAAGGAGTTTTTAAACTTTGACCATCAAAACCTAAGTATGATATAACATAGGATGTTTCTGTAGTATTAGAATATATAGAAAACCTAGATGTTTCTAATTTAGAAAATCTCACCTATAAGACTATAGTTTTACTAGCATTAAGCACAGCTCAAAGAGCACAGACACTCTCTAAGATAAAAATTAGTAATATTCTTGAAAATAGATTAGAAATAATAATCACAGAGATTTTAAAAACGTCGGGGCCAGAGCGTTGCCAGCCTTGTTTACCAATTTTTACCAATTTAACCATTTTTACCATTTTAACCAAGTTACCAATTTTTTCTAATAAACCTAAGCTTTGCATTGCATCCACTATTAAGCTATATATTGAAAAGACCGCATCTTTAAGGAGAAATCATAATCAGCTTTTTATAGCCATAAAGAAACCTCATAATGAGATTACTACTCGAACCATTAGCAGATGGATTAAAAAGTGCCTGAATAATAGTGGTATAGACACTTTTGTATTTACGGCTCATTCAACGCGTCATGCCTCTACCTCTGTGGCCCTTTTAGACGGGATTGATTTAGACACGATTCGAAGAACCGCAGGTTGGTCAAATCAATCCAAAGTTTTTGCGAACTTGTATTCGCACGTCCAAGCAAAAGTGGCACACCTAGCGGATTTTCCTAAAAGTGTTGAAAGTTATAATAAGCAGACG
The DNA here is from genome assembly GCA_037356405.1 of Nasonia oneida. Lineage (NCBI taxonomy): Eukaryota > Metazoa > Arthropoda > Insecta > Hymenoptera > Pteromalidae > Nasonia > Nasonia oneida. The sequence goes on along the minus strand of JAZHPH010000112.1, from coordinate 118,647 downwards.
ACACACAAAATATGAATATACAAATATTACATGAGTAGGGACTTGAGATAGAAAGTTGTTGCTCAAAAATTAATAAAAAGTTATAATGTTGAATAGGGAATACTACAATATGAATTTAAAAGCTTTTCTACTCTTTTTTAGTTATTACCTCCACGTATCACGTGGTCTTATTACCCCTGCTGAAAAAACTCACGTGAGTTCTCAATTCATGACGTGATTACTAACGTGAGTACTCACGTGATTACAAGAAATATCAGTTACAAAATTATATCACAAAAATATAAACAAATTATCTAAAATTAAAATATATTTATCATTCATACTATCAACAATAATCGATTATGCTACAAATAACAAAAAAATAGTTGGCTGGTTAAAAAAATATTTATTTCAGATTAAAATACATATAAAATGCTTTCTTGTAACAATGCTGTTTTTTATGTACTTTTTTTAATTTTTATATAAGTATATACATTTATAACAAACAACTAATAGAATAACTGATTTGGTGTTGGAATTATGTACGTTACATCTCCTGTTTCAATGAATACACAAGTTTTATGAATATCATGTATTTTTATACATATTTCATCAGACATTTCAGATACTTTTCTTATAATATTCGCATATTTATTAGCTTTTGTTTTAATAACACGGCATATTGTCCGTTCAGCGTGTTCTTCAACGTTAATAATAAAATGTAATATTCAACGAATTTCCCATTTGTTAGCTGCGCGTAATAATTGCAAGATCGTTTATTTTTCTTCTTTGACGTCATAAATAAGGAACCTCCATAAACAATCTTGTGATAAACTTTGGAATTTTTTGGTATATTGTGTGCATTTATTAAATATTCAGAAACTACTTGTGCTTTACTTATATACGTAATATTGGATACTATGTAAGCTTTTTTAACTAGCGAAGATATGAGATTCTCACAAAAGAACATTGATATTCCAGGATATTCTGAATAAACTTTTTTTTCCAGAATTTGTATGGTTCGTTCAATGCTTTCATATCTTATTATTTGAGAAATCACTCCTTTAGCCCCATGAATTGATTTTAATAATTTATGATTAGCAGCTTCAAAGGCATAGGTCGAATGACAATACAGAGGGCCCCAGTTATATATGCTTTTAACTATATGCAGCAGTTGATGTGCGTTATATGTTAACGCAGTTAACGAATATATATCTGCTGCTTCAGCCAAAAATTTAAAAAGCATTTCATTAGCGTAATTCAAATCTGCAAAGGTAATATCGATTTGCAAACAAATGTGCAAGGCGTTTACTAATAATGACCAGTGTTTTAAGATTTTTTTGTTTTTTAAAACAAAACTTAGCAAAGCAATGCTATAGTATAATATCCAATTCTCGTATTCTCGAGCTTTCCATTTTCCGCAGGCTTTTAAAGATCTTCATAACCGTGATAATTGATTAGGAACCTTTAATTTTTGAAACATATTCTCAAGTATATCTTCCTCAGTCTTTATTAACATTTTTACGATGTACTCAGTAAATTGTTTACCAACACCAGCTACGTAACAGTGCATGTAGTCTGGTGTAAACCCATCAATAATATCAAAGTTCTGTAAATTTAAAAGTGGCGAAGCAGTTTTAACACCGAATACACGTTTCTGAGTTTGCACAGCTTGAGTTGCATGTTCAATAGTCATTTTATGATTTCTGTCTTCAGATAATGGATTTTCAAACGGATATAGCATACTTCCATTACAATAATATCCTTTGTGCAAACACCAGTCGCGCCCATACTCTGAATTAAATTGACTAGTACCATTCATTGGTGCCCGAGCCACTGTATCGACACAAGCGATTAATGCATACACTTTTATAGTACGCTTTTGTTTTTTTATTGTACACGGAATACCTGCTGTTGAAAGTTTGTTCATTAAATTGACAAATGCATGTAAAAAAAGATCCATTTGTGGTTTATTTGGACCAAACCACAAAGCAGTCGTAATAACGCTTTTTAACCTTTCTTGAATAGGAACTTCGTTAAGTATAAGATAAATTGGCCATATGGAAAAAGTAGAAGATTTAAAAACTGGCGCGCCATCCGTATTGAACATTACCGTCGCATATGCATTGCGATCACATTCTTGGATTGTTTAAACAAACTTTCTGTACATCATACCGTCGTAGATATCTTTTAAATGATCAGGCTCATGCTGTCTTTCATTAATGACATAATCATAATAATTTTCATTACTTTCCAAGTAATCACGAATAGCATCAGATGGATTGATAATCGCAAAGAAACACGGGTTTGATGGATTTGACACATCAACACTTGTATATTGCACTTTATAAATTGACTGATACCGTAAAATCGTCAAACGTACCAATGTATTGTGAACACGTAGGATATTTTTATCATCATTACATAATTGATCTATTTTATATCGAGTTTCCGGTAAAACATCTTTACCACATATTATATTTATAAATAAATTTGATATACCTGAAACGGATAACGAATTTGATATAGAATATTTTAGAGCCATAAATAATAATTCAGCAGGACTTCTTTTAACGTGTAACGACATTAATTTAAAAAATTCGCTGTCATCTAGTAAATCCCGTACCGTATTGGCACTTTTCATTGTTTCCTTTAAAAGAGATGACAATTCCTCGTCACTGCTGTATATATCTTCATATAAAGTAGCAATATTATCCTGTACAGAAATATAATAATTAGTCATACAGATTAAAGAAAATGAAGATAAAATTTAATTATATTCATGCTTTAACTATAATAGCCACTTCTTTGACCTAAAAAGTGGGATGAAGTAGCTATTTATTCCCTTAAATAACTTTTTTCCCGCGCCCGCTAAAATTCTCATTTCCCGCGAAAGGAAGAGTTCTGACACCCGCAAATACAGAAAAAAATTCTAAAAATTGTACAATTTAAAAAAAAAATTTTTTTAAATTAAAAATGTCATAAAGTAGTATACGATACTCGTGCGCGTAGGTGATGATGATCGCTACGCTCGGGCGACAAAATGCGTTCGAGCAAAAATATAAATTACAAGGACTCGCGGACGATTCCAGTTATTTTTCACAACTATGCGGCTACGACTCTCATCTCTTCATCAGGGAGATCTCTAACGCCTTTCCGGGACGTATCATGCTGTTACCGCAGACGAAAGAGCGTTACATCTCTTTCAGCAAATACATGGGAAAGAGCGAGGTAAACTTTCGATTCATCGACTCTATTCGCTTCATGGTCTCGTCCTTGGATAAGCTGACATCCTATTTGCAAGAGCTGAAGACTGTCGAGGCGGTGTTCGAGAAGGACGACGCTTACAGCACGCAACAGATTGATCTGTGTGCGAAACTCGGTTTCTTCTAGCTGCTTAGCGTGTGCGAAATGCCTGATTTTTACACTAGTGTGCGAAACTCTGAATTTCGCGCACGCTCATCTGCTAAGAACGTAGGTTCGCACACTCATGAAACCAGTATGAAAAATAATTCTCTGCACTTTCAAATCTTACAAAAAAATATATCATTTTGATCATATATCTTGCTACTTCTTTCTTTTAAAATATTTCAATTGAAGACGTAATAGTAAATTTTATTTTACATTATAAAATACATGTCGTATGTAACACTATTCGGATAAAGTAACTTTGAACGCACGAACGAAGCGAGTGCGAAAATCGAGCAAAAAATATAAACACAGCCGTGCTCTCTCTCTCTCTCTCTCCCTCTCTCTCTCTCTCTCTCTCTCTCTCTCTCTCTCTCTCTCTCTCTCTCTCTCTCTCTCTCTCTCTCTCTCTCTCTCTCTCTCTCTCTCTCTCTCTCTCTCTCTCTCCCTCTCTGGTGAGTCGCTTTGACAGCTTTTCATTCTACTCCTACTTTCGCACTGCTTTTCTGCCGCTTCTTGCCTTCGGGCCCTCTTTTGTTGTAGATTGTTGCACGCTCTTTTTTGCAACCTTTACGACGACATATAAATCGTTGAAGGTTGCAATTTATTTTCAACATCTTTTCTGCACAAACTTTCTGCACGGCTTCTAACCTCAAAATCTACTCGGCTCGGCTTGGCTTGGTTTCCCGCTCGCACGGCGTCTCTCTCCGCTCCTAATCAACATCGAGGAGACATCTACCGCATCGAGGGAGAGCTTCTAAGGCGTCTGCACATTGTTTGAGGTCGGTAAGTTATCGACGAAAATGAGTGAGAACGGCGAAAAGAGCGGGGAAGTGCCTTTTCGGCAATGCGGCAGCTGTAAACAGCCTATTCAGCACAAGGAGCCGAAAAGGTGTGCTTTTTGCAAGCTCCATTACCACGTCAAATGTCTGAACACCATCAACATCAAGACATTCGTGGTAAACGATAGGCAGTTTATAGCCTGTCCTCCCTGTGCGGACGCCAAGGGTGCCAAAGCGGGACTCAGGTCAACATAGGCGGCGGGGGTGACTGCGACAACAGCGGCTAAGACCACCCCAAAACAACCGGGGATGAAGAAGACGAGATCGGCACCACCATCAGCCAACACTTCACGAAGTACATCACCAGCTCGCTCATCACCAACCATCGAAGCTGCATTGAAGGACATTCGTGAAGCTCTCGATGACATCCGCAATGCTCATGCGGAAGCCATCCAGACACAAAACATCGTGTCGGAGAGGATCTCGAGAATTGAGCAACGTCTTAGCCCGCTGGAGAAGCGCCTAAAGGCCCTCGATGAGCTGCCTGCACTCAAGACTCGCATACTTAATGCTGAGTCCACCATCACCGAGTTGCAGGCACAAGTCCAAGATCTCTCATCGAGGAGCCCAGCATTGCAGCAGGACAACAACAACAACAGCAACAACAGCAGCAGCGCTGCGGAAATTAGCAGCCTCCGCAGTGAGCTGGCTGAGGTCAAACGACGGCAGGAGCAGACCTCAAATAGTGTTGTTGTCATCACGGGCTTGCACTACACCCGTGAGACCTCGCTGCATCTTCTCGCGTTTGCAGTCATAAACGCACTTGACCCAACGGTCCTGCGGAGAGATGTTGCATCCGTCAGGGTCATGGGTAGGCTCGATGCACCCCGGAACACCGCCAGGAGTGACGACAGATTGCCACCACTGGCCGTCACCCTCTCGTCGAGTGCACTAGCACGAGCAATCGTCGTTGCCAAAGCTCGTAAACGCAAGCTCCACACCAACGAGCTGGACGCAACCGTGATGGAGGAGGCCAAAGCTCTGAGCCCTGACCACCAAGGGCTCATAAACATCAATGAGCTACTCCCCACCGACGTCCACAAGCTGCGTTCACGGGCTAGGCTGGAAGCCAAGAGGAGGCAGGGCTGCCGAACGTTCGTCAGAGACGGGAGATTATTCGTACGCTGCAACGATGACAACGAGCGTGCCACCGTCATCACCACCGACGCCGAGCTGGATAATTTTTTAGCTCGGATCCCGCTCGCCGTAAACATCACTCCACAATGAAGCTGCCACACATACATTTCATCCCATCACGTCCGCCATCAAGCTCATCCGCCGTGTCTTCATCGGGTTCCAAGGTATCTCTGTCTGAAGGTCTAAGGGTCTGTCATTTTAATGCGAACTCTCTCACGGGTCACATTGAGATGATCAGGCTCTTCTTATCCACTCGCTCTTTATTCCACGTAATAGCTGTTACTGAGACCTGGCTAAGCGAGAAGGTGACATCCACCCCTTCGCTGGATGATTACCTGCTCTACAGACGAGACAGAAACAGAAACGGTGGAGGTGTGGCCCTCTATATACACAAATCTCTGACGGTTAGTGTTATTTCATCATCCGACGGTGAATGGTCCGGCAAGCCAGGCAAGCCTGAATACCTCTTTTGTGAGATATCGGCCAAGGGAGTTTCTCCCATATTCGTGGGGGTTGTGTATCGTCCACCTCATGCTCCTTTTTTCCAAGGCTCTAACTTTATTAACGAACTAACAACTCACATGCACAACTACTCCACGAAGGTTATAATGGGGGACTTTAACTCTGACCAACTATCCTCATCTGAAGATGCCAATTTCATCAGGGCCTTCATTGATGAGAACTTCATTGAGGATAGCAATTTGGAATTGTTGATAAGAGTTGAACTTGCGTATGAATCATTGATAATAACAATAGACATATTGCTATCGTTAGTATTGAGCCAAATAAGTAGTTTTTTTATCTTTCTAATTTTTATGTTTTATACGTGATCTCTGAGTTTTTTCAGAGTTGAGGTTTATAGTTGAGCTATGTTTCTGAGAAGTACGATAATAAAGAAAATTGGTAACCTGTTTTAATGAGTTTTTCCATTTAAAGTTTGAAAGAAATGTACTTTTTCTCAATTATTATTAGCTTTCGTTCCTTATAATTTATGGCATTATGTTCGTTCTGCAATAAGACAGAAAGTATATAATAACAAAACATTGAAGTGAAAACTTCTAAATAATTTTTAAATGTTTTTGAAAGCTATATTTTGTTAGAAACGTCTAAACTGCTTAAAGAGGTTGCTCTGGTACGTCGACAGTAAAAATGTAAACACTTTTTTAAAATTCTTATGTCGTTTGGGTACAAGTAATATAATAATTTGGGACTTATAATATGTTAATAAATAATAATTTTGGATAAAGAAATGAAACTGTTTAAAAATAATCCAATGCACACAACATCCCTGCTAAAAATATGCGATTGAATTCGATTGATATCGATTAAAATTTAATCGAATTTAATCCATTCAATCGACCAGCCAAATTTCGTCGATTAAATTCCTATCGATTTAAATTGGTTTTAATACGAAAAAAAAGTATTAAATTTAATACATTTTTATCGATGTTTATGTAGTAATTATTTTAGTTCAGTTGAATTGTAATTTATTTCACTAATTTTTATCGATTTTAAAATCTCTAATCATTACTAAATCGTCTATCGATCTTAATACTAGTTTTATGAATAGCTTTGAATATATTTTAATCAACTTTAAAAACTAAAACAATTACTATTCTTGTTATATCATATAAATGTTATTTTGTCAATCTATTTTAATCGATTTGAAAATCACTATTTATTACTAAAAAGTTTATCGATCCCAATACTAGTTTTATGAATAGCTCTGAATATAGTTTAGTAGACTTTAATAACCAAAATGAATACTATTCTTGCAATATCATTTAATTGTTATTTTATTAGTATATATAAATCTGTTTGAATAGTACGTTATTAGTAAAATATTAAATCTATCCCAATCTATCTTCCAAGGATTAGCTTTTATTGTTACTTTAATCGATTAAAATGATCACAACAATAATCATACCTTTAATATTTATTTTTATTTTTGTCAACAAACTTGAATCTTTTTGAATGGTAATTTATAAATATAATATTGAATCGACCCTAATCTTTGTTTTTTACGGATTGGTTTTAATAGTACTTTAATTGATTCGAATGATAAAAATAATAATCATTTTTCTAATATGATTTGTTCGTGATTTTATCAATAAATTTGAATTGATTTATAAGGTAATGATTCGTTTATATAATATTTAATCGATCTCGATACTTTTTTACGGTTAGATTCAATTATACATCAATCGATTTAAATAATCAAAAAAAAAGAATCCCTGCTAAAAATACTAGATTGATTTAATCGACGTTTTAAATTATCGATGTGAATTAGTCTCAATAGCAATCTAAATCTCAAAATGACGATATTTTTATCGACTTTCATGCGATGATTATTTTAATGCAGTTCCATTGGGATTCTTTTAATAAATATGAATCAACTTATTAGTCTATATTAAATCAGTTTAATTTTACACAAAATTTTGATAACAGTTTAAGTGACCTTAATGATCAAAGTTTTGTAATATCCCTTATGAAAAAAACCTTCACATTTCGATTAGAATCGATTAAATTCATTGCGAAACTAGTCGATTTTAATCGACCTTATGTTTCTTAATATAACCGCTTGGTGTCGCTTCAAATGTTCATACTCGCAAGTGACAAGATTTCTTCTCCGTTACTATATAAGAAAGGTCAAATGCAGTAGAATACAGAATAGATTTATTAACTACAATCGATTTGAATTGAAACTTTATTGAAATCGATTGACTTTATTAAACGACACATGATTAAAAAAAATTCACGTCAATTCAAATCGATCATTGGTTCCGATTTAAATAAGCATTGAACTGATTAAGTGAATATCCTAATACTTATGCATTCTAATCCGGTTTAATCGATATTATTTTATCGTTTTAAATCAATTTTAATGCCATCAATATATTACACACGCAGCAGCCTGAATGTAATCGCTTTCAAATGTAAAACGCAGGATTAAGATATAGACTCGGAATCGATTCATTTTTTGTCCATCGATTTTAATCGCATATTTTTAGACTGGTTTTGTGGTTAAGCGCATGTATTTTTAAAGTAATTAAGTAATTAATGATTATGCATAGAGGTATGGTTAAATTCGTCAAATATTAGTTTTCTCGTATAAAAATTTGTAACAGAAACTGTTCGTTGATAAAATGAATATTTGCAAATTAAAACCAAGACATAATACTGCATATAAAATTGAAAAAAATTGTATTATTATCTTGTCATTAGGGTATCCAAACGACTTTAAATTTTGCATATGCTTTTGACACTGCGTAAACTCTACACAAAAAAATCTTGCTTACTACACAAAAATAACCGTATACATAAAAATTGTACACAAATATTTACTGCGCAAGATTTTTCTTCATGCATTTTTTATTATTTCACCAGAATGGTAAACTCTACACAATTGTGTAACCAATTGTCGTTAAACATTTTTTATTATTTAACTTGGCCGTTTAATACTCTACACAATCGTGTAACCAATTGTTATACATTGTTGCAACAATAGATAATACATTGTGTAGAGTTTACTGGTGCAGTAAAATAATCTAAAATGCATGCAGGGAAATTTTGTGCACTAAATATTTGTGTACAATTTTTATGCATACAAAATATGTGTGTAATAAGTTATTTTTGTGCAGTATGTAGGACTTTTTTTGCGTAGCTTTTATGTGCTGAATAGTGTTTTATTAATATATTAGTTATATATTTTTCTCCTAACATCGCTTGGTAATACAAAATTTTTAAGGCCCATAATATAAGGCCTAATGTTATAACGTTAATCGTTTAGTTAAGCCAGATTGATCTTTTAACGACAGAGCCAGAAACGAGAAGCCCTTTGATATAAGATAAGATAAGATATCTACGCATATGAACTTTTTTTCCTAAATATGTTTGTTATTTTAAAATCTGATCAACCTCCTTAACATGTAATCTTTTTGATTTACAAAACTCGAGAGCACATCAGATTGAAACATACGAATGTTTTTGTTTTCGTTCATTGAGATTTATGCAGTTCTAGAGTACTATGAAGAAAGTCAACTTACGTAACGCGTTAATTAAGGGGATGTCGGGGCAACGCTGATCGATTGGTCGAAATGTTCTAGTTTTCTTAACCTCAAAAATATTTTAGATCATAAATAATAAACACATACACTTATTTATAGCACATAAACGCGGTGTTCTGAGGTGCGTATTATAAAATTGTACATTTACAAGCGCTTAAATATGTACACTAATGTGTAATTTAGACAAAAAATCAGAAGTACGGAGCGAGGTTAACCCATTAGCGCCTGAACGGACACTTTTCGACACTAAAGTTCAGAGATTCACGGTACAATGAATTTGATCGAAAAAAAAATGTTTGAACCACTGTACCTCATGTTTTAAAGGTCGCTCGTTCGAATAGTGATGGTTAAAAATCCCTAAAATGAGTTTTTGTATGTGAAAATTACTAAAGGACGTTTTTACTCTGAGGAAATTTTTTCTAAAGTCCATATAAATTGAGAAAAAAATTCATAAAGATTACAAGTAAAATTTATTGTTTTGAACGCAATTTTGTATGAATACAAATTTTTGTATTAATCTTAAGCCAATAACTTTTAGTTTAGGGTCCATGGACGCGTTATTTATCGGTATTAAGTACGTAGAAAAATGCATAAGCAAAAAAAAATTTTCTTAAAAAAATTAAAAAAAAAAGTGTTTTTTTTAATTAGCAATTTTCACATAAAAACGCTCATTTTAGGGATTTCTAACCATCACTATTCGAAAGAGCGACCTTTAAAACACGGGGTACAGTGGTTCAAACATTTTTTATCGATCAAATACATTGTACCGTGAATCTCTGAACTTTGGTGTCGAAAAGTGTCCGTTCAGACGCTAATGGGTTAAGCGACGATGAAGGTGATAATCAGTAAGATGACCGTCATTTTCTCGTACAATATTTCATTATATAAAGTTTTTTAATAATTAAATCGCTAAAATCTCTGTGTTCCGAGGTCACTTACACGATAACGATCAATCATCAATTTGATTTTCGTTGATTTGAAGTATATTAAAAGCAAATAATGAGAACTACGGCAGGAGGTGAGGGACAATCAGTAAAGTTCGCTCCGACAGCTCCTTTACCCCTCGGATTAAAAATTTCAAAAAAATTAAGAAATCTACAAAAATATATCTGAACATTTTAAAGTTATAATTTATTTGTTGACATTATATATATTTCTTTAAATTTATTCGTTTCTTTTTTTTTAATTTTTACCCGATTCAGTTTGTTTAAAATTGTTTTTGAATTTTCAATTTGCTAATTTTCGACTTGTAATTTTATTATGTATCATTTTATTCTAAAACCTTTACCACCGTACGTGTCTGAAATTTCTAACGTTATTATTATTTAATAACGTTAGAAATTTCAGGCACCTACTACCATTCATAATACCAAAATACTTTGTTTATACAGAAAAATTAAGCTGCAAATCTGAAAAAAAGGAAGAAGTTGTACGTAACAGAGCCCAAAACGTTTTAAAAGACTTGGGGAAAAATTATGTGTGCCCACGATTTGAAGATGTAGACGTTGAGAGTATAAAGTAACATAGTACTAACAATATTCAATTAAAGGATTTAAAAATTGTATTGCAACAGATCAATCCTCAAAATTTAAGCCAAGCAGCAGTAGATGATACGCCATCTCAGTCTAAATCGACCCGATATAGTCAAATATATTCCTCTTCTGAGGAATCTGAGACAGATGACGATGACGATACCCAAAAAAGTGTATCTTCTTTATCACAACAATTAGACAAATGAAAAGATATTTCAGTAAACACAGCATTACCTGATGTCGGATCTTTGTCACGTAAACGTCTCCGTTTCATGAAAGATCACGGACAAGCACGTCACTATCACATCGAAGGTCACGCTCGCGTCACCGGTTGCCCTCACGACGGACGTCACCGTCATTGATTCATTGTGCGTGTAGTTACTATTTTTATAATTATATAATTATAACTATTTCAGGTCAAAAACGTTCAAAGAAAACAATGGCAGAGTTTATTCTTGGTTGCATAGAGTTTTATTCAGCGAGAGATGGTTATGGACACGAGGGAAGGCGCAAGCGATATCAGAGACCTATTGATGATCAGGTAATTGTTTAAAATTGATAAGTTTTATTTATAAAGCTATACCCAATAGAAAAAACGCGTAAATAGGGATGCCCCTTAAGGGAATGTGCTTCGCAAATCCGCCACGGGGTATTTTGTATTTCCAAACTTCTAGAAAAATAGAAAGTCCGATTGAATTTTTCTTTTGGTAGAACGATTCATTAAACTTAACACTACGGCGCTACAGACTCGGTTTTTCATTTGCAAACTTTATTCAAAAAGTTTTATGTAATAGAAAAACAGTCTTCTTTGGGACGACATCCCCTTAATCACAAAATATTTATTTATAACTTAATATATATTGTACTATTTAAACTATGTATAATTTGTAGCTTTATCTGGGAGAAAATATATACATTGGAAGTTTTCAATGGGAGCTGTTGCAAAGAGAGAGACCCTCTATTTTTAATTTATCTGGCTTTGCACATATCGGATTCGCGTGACTTATGTAATAGAGCCTTAGATGTGAGCAAAGTTAACAATCATATACCTGGAAGGTCTCCTGTCAAACTGATTGAAAACAATCTACTAAGATTACTTATAAGTATGTATTTTTTAACAAATGAAATCAATGACTTTTTATTTTTTCAATCACTTTCTAACTAGTTTATGTTTTTGTACAGGCTTGTACTCGGACTTTTTGATACGCCAAGGCTACTCAACAGAAGAAAAAGTACGCTTTCTTTTAAAAGTTACGTATATTCTACGATTTAAGATAAGAGATTTGAGACGCGAGGAAATAAAACGGCTTACCAATGCAGCACCCAATTAATGCAATCCTCGTAGAAAACTACGTTACACTGATTAGAATAAAATAACTAAGAAGTCTAAATCAAATGAAAAATACGTTGAAAATGTTTTATAAGGCTTTATCTTAATTCTCATTATTCCATTCATAATTCTTAATTCTCATTATTCCATTCTTAATTCTTAATTCTCATTATTCCATTCTTAATTCTTAATTCTCATTATTCCATTCTTAATTCTTAATTCTCATTATTATTAATTATTTCCAAACAAGTTTTGACATGACCTCATCTCAAATATTTTGATTTAAAAGTTTGAAGAAAAAAATTTCTTTCTAGTATTATGTACATTTGTACAATTGAAATAATTACTTATAATTTTAAGTTTCATTAGTATTAGATATACTTAACTGAAAGATGCTCAAATTTTATTTGTTTAAAAATGTAATTGACATCTTCATAGTTATCAATAAATATTTTCTAACCATCCAAAATACAATTTTTTAAATCCATATCAACATTACTTCAGGAGATAATGTTGTATTCTATTTTTATTACACATTTTTTCGTATAATCACGTGAGTAATCACGTAATGAATTGATCGATACACTCACGTGAGTTTTTTCAGTAGGGATAACTTTCAACGCTGAAAATAAACGGTGCTTACTAAAAGTAGCTTGCTCGGCTACACTTGTACACGAGCACTGGGGGTATGTGCAATCAATATTGTTCCCTGCTGCAATTTATCATGCGGCAGAGGAACAATAACACTGATTGCTGTCGCGCCGAGGAGGATAACCTCACCTGCCAACCGCATGGAGCAACGGTGGCTCCCCTGCAGGGCAGAGAAGCTAACTCGGACCGAGATCCGGAGCATGCGCAGTATCCTGCTCCGCTGCCACGCTCTCATTGGTGCTCCGCACTCCCGCGCGGTTTGAAAAAGATGGGGGGCGGGGCTTTGCGTCAGCCGTTTTTCGGAAGGACCGAGTTCAAGCCCCGTGAACGGAAAATTTTTTTTTTTACTCTTTTCTGTTAGTTGATATTCTAATTGACGTGAAAAACTCTTTGTGTACTAAAAAGAACAATTAGAAAGCTACACAACAATTTTCACATAGGGATATACATCAGTAGGTAGCATATATCCAAGCAAACCCCTCATGACTATGGAAACATAAATATCTAAACCCTATAAAGCCTAAAAACTTAAATATCTGTTAACAAATCATGTTTAAGCTTAAACAAACCCAATTTAAACAAACAAGCCACCCCACCCTCTCGATAAACATATGCTACTTTCAATCTTTCTGCTCCAACGACGTTCGCGGCGGCGCGGTCTACGTCGTCGCTTAGTAATCTTATGCTCCCGGGTTCGAGTCCGATACCTGGTGATTTTTTTTTTATTTTTTTTCTACTTTCTTACAAAGTTCGTAGTATAAAATCAACAACCACAAGTTTTTTAGTTATTAAATAGCAAGATTAAAATTAACAAATAAATTTATAGTTTTAACAGTTTTTTATATTACACACACACTGCATTAAATTTACACTTTATTTATAAATATGAAATATAAAATATAAAATAAATATAATATTGGCAATTTTCCACACAACCCGGGAGGTACTGCCACATGCGCGTTGCTTTTTGATTTATATAAATTATCCTATTTATTAATATTAATTTTTATATTTTATTGCAAGCAGTTAAACGACATGGTAAACTGCTTACAATATTAAAAAAAAATATTTACAACTGGGATTATTTATAAACGTGGAAGCCTCGCCAGTAGCCCTACTTTACCACGTAAAGGAGCTCCGCCTTCCTCCACGCTCCTCCATACTTGCCTCCAATCTTAAACGCAAAAGTCTCAATAACGAACATGTTTTTTAACAATCTTCTAATAATCAAAGCTTCATTACTTTCATAAAACTTTAATGCTTAGAATATTGATAAAAAAGAGCACAGTAAACGAGCCTTTTTGCGCAAAGAGTCCACCACGGAGAGCGAAAAAGACTGTTAAAAATCTCCGGCTAAAATTCGTCGACAGAAAAAATGTATATAATAATAGCAAGAGATAAAAAAGAGTCTTTTTCGCCCTGATGTAAATTCGACTGAAGAATATTGTATATAATAATAAAAATAAGTTCATGAGTCTAAACTATAAATAATACAAAACGCTAAAAAAAAGAATTTATCAATTTTACAAAAGAAACTTATACAATGTTGTTCAATCGAATTTACGTTAAATAATTATACAAATACCACTTCCAAATAGAATCTATTATCGCATCATGTCATACGATAATCTAAAATAAATGAAAAATGTATTTATATTACTATATATTAATTTTAAACTAATTTCCGTTTTTCTGCTTCTAATCTAGAACAAAATAAATTTATATTTAAAAAATATACAATATACAAAATATAATACATGTATGACCCTCTTAAAATTAAATTAGCAACTTTAATAATCAATAATAATTTTGAAATGACTTTAAGAATTTTATATATTAATTGTTTCTAATTTATCTACTGATCGCTTTTTAAAAGGATATACATTTTCTGTCGTAAACATATTTAATTGTTTTTTTGACGGTTCAAACGTTAAACTACTGATATTGAAAGCGGCGTTATAAGATCGTAAAAAACAACGAGCGTTAAGTAATGCAGTACTTGTTTTATTGCCTTTCAAATCTTTAACTTCATTGACATCAGAAAAAGTTCGCTCCGGTTCCGCATTGGAATGTGGAAGCGAAAATATGGCCTGAACAAGCTTTGTTAAAGAAGGGAAAAGCAATTCCGTTCCTGCATCATTTTTAAGATTAAAAATCACAGATCAAAAAGACTACATCCGATTCCATGTATTTCGCGATTTCATCAGGACTAAAATGCAAAGGTAAGGTTCTCCATTCAAAAGCTAATTTATCTGAATCAATATAAGAAAAATATTTAGTAATTCCTTCTAAATATGGAGAATTTTTTCGTTCGTCTAAATCTAACGCGATTTTTGGCTCTACAAAAGAAATACAATTCAATAATTCGCGATGCTCCAAAAATCTTTTTCGCGTCTCTTCTACACAAGTTATATTATAATTTAAACAATTTTGTTTAATTTCCGAAACAACATCAGCTGCTAATCCTTTAAGAAGGTCGGCTGCAGATGCACCTAAAAAATATCTTCTAAGGGCTTCAAATGATCTTTAACAATGAAGTTATCAGAAGTTATTTGAGAAAGCGATTCGGGATTAAGAAAATCTTGGCCAATCAGCTTAAAGATTTTTTCAATTGAAGAATATAATTTATGGATCATTAATCCCTTAGTCTGATAAAGAGCGTTAAAAGAATTATGATAATTTAATTAGAAGGATCTAATAATAATTCTAAAATTCTTTGCGCGCTACTGACTTTAACTTCGCCTTCATCCGTTTTTACGATACTTTCTTTTGCGAGTTTCGGCGCGACAATTTCAAAAGCTTCTATGGAAAATTTATTAATGCTGGATATGCTAAATTTACTCTGTCATAACAACAATATGCTTCTAACCAACGAGTTCCCGATAGTTTCAACATTTTCAAAGGTGGCAGCTCAAGAAAGCGAGCAATTTCTAAATATTCAGCAAATCTTTTGGGGCTATTTGAAAAATAAAACGAAACGCTTCTCAAAAGTTCTTCAACTTCTTGAGGGATCATGCGGCAACTATTTTTTGCAACTAAAGCCGACGAATGGCAAATACAATTTAACAGAAGGCAATGTTTAACATCTGTTTTTAAGAGAGCGTAAAATCCCTTAAGGTTACCGGTCATAATGCTGGCATTATCACACGCTAAAGCGACAATATTTTGCATGTTAATATTGTTGGAATCAAAAAATGCTTTAAAATCTTGAAAAATATCTAAAGCTGTTCCTTTTTTACCATCTAACTCTATTAATTGTAATAAATGTTGAACTACTTTACTTTTTATTTTACTAAAATATTGCACAGAGACACACAAAACTTTATTGTTGCCGACGGCCGTACTTTCATCGACTAAAATTGAATAAAAACAATTATTTAAAGTTTCTTTCAAATCATCAAAAGTAGATTTATATAAAATTTCTTTAATTACTTGACTGCATTTATCTTCTTTTAATTTAATACTTTGTACAGCCTCAGGATCGATACACATACTTTTCATGAATGGAACTAAATCATCTACTAATCTAACACCAACATTATGCTCAGCAACAAAAAGGGCAGTTTTTAATTCTACAGCATGAACCCTGTCTCGAAATGATGGCCCTTCTACTTTGGTTGTTACAAAAGTACCAAACCTCATAGCAGCTTCAATATTATCTAAATGTTTTTTCGTTTTACAATGATCTGTTAAATGCGTTTTACGCGTGAAAGAAATATCAACAGTACAATTTTTGCACTTAGCTTTTTGAATGTCAGTTGGGTGCTTTTGTAACCAATCTTTCAAATTTGGATCTGCTATCCAATCTGGCTGGAAATGAGTTACTGTCTCTCTCTCGCTCGTTCGACGCGAATGGAAGGGAGCGTCCGTGCGGTTGACGCCGGCAGTGTCGCGCCGCCGTTAATTAATATAGAGGGCGCGGATTTGGGTTTTCTGGGAACGCGCAGGACTTTGGGAGAACGAGACTTCCTTCTCAATCACAATATCCTTGACTGCTGAACCGAAAGGACGCACTTGCTACCTGCGGTCGATCTAACTGGATCCCGCTATTTTAATAAATCTGTTGAGCCGCTGTCGATTGCTCAGCAATCCAGCAACGTACTCGGAGAATTATCAATCCTCTGTTGATCGCTAAGCGATCCAGAAATCGACGGCTAATTGGGTAGCGCCGCTGTTGATCGTCAAGCGATCCAGCTTCGAACAAGGGGAATTATTGAGCCGTTGTAGAATCGATAAACGATCCAATAATGGTCTCTGGTGTTGCGTAGCGCCGTTGTTGATCGCCAAGCGATCCAGCCTCATCAGGAAGAACCAGCGAGCCGCTGTCGATCAACAGATCCAGTAATTAGGAGAACACTTAGTCGAGACGCCGTTGGCCTTTTAAGTCCGACAACCCGAAATTCCCGTAAAATATTTGCGTGGCGTCGTCGCCGGTCGAGCGGCTGTAGCGTTATCCTCTCAACGAGTAGTAGTCGCGGTTTCGCCTTACGAATAACCGTTGTTCGTATCGCCACCGAAGTATCCCTTATTGCGGTGCTTTTCGCGACGTTTTAGGAGATTTTCAGCAAATATTCCCACTGCGGGAAAGGCGACAACGAGCGAATAAATACCAGCGATTCCCAGAGGGCAAATATAACGACCGAGCGCCATCTTGACGGATGCCACGTCCTTTAATCGCGACGCCGACGCCATTTTGAGCGATTTAAATACGGAATTTAGAGTCACGGAAGCACGGTTGGTCTTGTTTGTTTTCCTAGTAAAAGTTCGTTATTTGTTCGTCAAATCAGTAACCGGGTATTATCATGTTTATTTTGGTGAGTTCGTTTATCATCGAATAACATCACGCGCCGAGTTCACAGCTGAATTAGTACGGGTAACTTGTAATCAGACTAAGTCTGATCCATACTGGGGGTTGCAGAATATACGATTATTGTTATTCAGAATAAACATTGTGTAATAAGCTTTATTTCGACACCTCTGCCACGCCACGCATACCTGTTCCTAGACCTAGACGTTGTCCCCTTCTGTAGATGTAAGAGTCAGTGGTACGAAGATCGACGTAAAAACTAGTGTAATCTGATTGTTTGCGTCACCGGATCGGTTATAAAAAGCGCAACATCACACAAGAACAAAAGTTGAAATCTTATACTCTAAAAAACTACATATTATAGTAGAGCGAGGACAAAGTAGAACTAGTCGATGAAACGAACTTACCTAAGTAAAGTACCATCGTAATTCTACGCTGTCCTCGCTCGAGTACATGAACCCCTCTCTTTAAAAATAACAAGTTATTTTTCCCACCAAAAAAATAAAAAAAATATTCTGTCAGCTTAAAGGTAAAGAAAACGCGCGAGGCGGGTGAGGGGGGGGGGGGTGGCCGTCTTGCTTTTGACTCTGAATACGTGCGCCATCAAGCGGACCAAGAGGATTCTACATATTAATGTACTCGAGCGACAGTGCTGGGATCGCGATTATGCGGAGGGTCGCTCAAATGCCAACTTCAGGGGGCATCGCGGTAATAGCGATCTGCTTTGTCCCCTGAAGTCAGCCATCGGGCGACCCTGCATCAATTCGAAAATGTTCAAATTACTGGTGTCTGCGCCGATGAATAAGAAAGTGTCAATCTCAACCTAAAAAACAAGAACCCTAAGCACTAAATCTAGTTTCTCAAAACTTAAATATAAAACGCGAATACTAATATCTCGACTAAAAAAAAGCAGATAATAATCAGCTGATTGTCATCTGCTTTTTTCATTAGGGATAATAGTATTTAAGTTTTGAGAAACTAGATTTAGTGCTTAGGGTTCTTGTTTTTTAGTTTGAGATTGACATTTTCTCATTCATTGGCACAGCCACCAGTAATGTGGTAATTCGAACATTTTCGAATTGTTGCAGGGTCGCCCGATGGCTGACTTCAGGGGACAAAGCAGATCGCTCTTACCGCGGTGCTCCCTGAGGTTGGCATTTGAGCGTCCTTCCGAATAATCGTGACGAGCGAGGACATCGTACAATTACGATCGAACTTCAGTTAGGTAAGTTCGTTTGATCGACTAATTGTGTGCATACTGTTCTACAGTGTATAGTGTACGTGCACGTGAAATGCTGTTTATACAATTTTATTATTATTATTCAATATACAATATTATACAATAAATAAAAAACTACAAGAGCGATTTGTTGATTTTACTTATTCATGGTTCTATCATTTCTAAATTAATAAACTTGTATTAATTTTGGCGCGTTTCGAGTTTTAAAATATATTTTATAAATTTGTTTATAAAGGTACATTCAGTAATGCGTTTAATCTGATAAGTTCTATTTATTCAGTATGTTTGTATGGTTCAAATATTTTCAGTGCCGTTTACATCCCGTAAGTGCTTTATTTCATAAGATTTAGAAATAAAAATCCAAAATTTCCTAAATTCTCATCCTTTATTTTTTAAAGTAACAATAAAATTACTAAATTAACTCATAATGAAACTTTTATAATTACAAACAATACTTTTGCAAGCGTGGGTGTGTGCGTAGGCTCGGTCCCAACTATATATATTTAGAGAGTTGAGTTGGATATATATATATATATATATATTTATATATTTATAGATATTACTTAATGTACACAATTACATATCAATTTTCTCTTGCAAAAATAAACCATGCAGATAAATTTGAAAATGATGTCAACTAGGAATTTATGTTATAATTCGACATTGTATTTTGTTATCTAAATTTTATTAAGCAATTTTTTTGATGCTTAAGGTAGACCTCTGACAAATCCCTAGTCAACTGAGAGTGTGCAAAAATAGTTGTAAGCTTATTGTTTCAAGTAATTGAGTAATATTTATAACGGTTTTTTATTAACTTTTATGTAATTTGTTATTGATATAATATGTTAACTTATATTTTTATCGACAAATAAATTACATTTGGACACACGTATGACTTGGGAGTCACACTCATAAGTTAGAAAAGTGGCACTTTTTCATTTTCACATCAAATAATTTTCTAATAAATTCAGCTTCCCATATTTATCTTTGGTTCATTGGAATGTCTGAAATTCATTCTTTTAAATCCTAGTTTTTCTGTTTGATCCGTAACGCTTGTGTAAACTAATCCGAATATTAACCTGTTTATTTATACGACTCCTATAAGCCCTATGTTAAAATAAGAATTTTCAACTAACTTTTTTTCGAAATATTGGTTGGTAACAGGGTCTAAATTTTTTGAACAAGGTACATTTAATGCTTTTAAATAGCCTGCAAAAATTTTTATTTGGATATCTAGTAATTTATTTTTTGGACGGCCTACCTTAAGGGGAATGGGAGCCAAAGCTTCCCTAATATGCCATAAGATATTCTGCATGTCAAATGCAAAAAAAAATAAACGGAATGATTATTTGCACCAAGATTAACGTAATTACTTGACTTTACTTGACTCTAAGGGTAGCTTTTTGATCGCATTCTTAGAGTCACGTTAATTTTCAGGAAAAATCTTAGAGTCCGTAAAAGCTCCAAGACA
This sequence comes from Nasonia oneida, assembly GCA_037356405.1. Classification (NCBI taxonomy): domain Eukaryota; kingdom Metazoa; phylum Arthropoda; class Insecta; order Hymenoptera; family Pteromalidae; genus Nasonia; species Nasonia oneida. Next base: position 98,183 of record JAZHPH010000112.1, on the reverse strand, counting down.
CGTAAATTTTGTTTACAGTCACATAAAGCTTACAGTCATGTAAATTAAGAAAATACAAAGTTGTTTCAATTCAACGTTTGGCCATTTTTCTGGAGTACGTTTGCGAAGAGTGTACCTGAGTGGGTATGATTGCTTAAGCACATCTGAACAAGAAAATCAATTAATTAGTGACTTGCAATTTACTTTTCTTCTGCAAAAAGTAAATCTTTGTACTGTTGCTTTCATACCCACTCAGGCATCTCTTCACAATAGAAAAATGGCCAAACGTTGAATCGGAATTAACAACTTTGTGTTTTCTTAATTTACGTGACTAGAAACTTTACGTGGCTTTAAAAAAAAATCTACGTGTCTTGGAACTTTTACGTGACTAAGATTTTTCTGGAAAATTTACGTGACTAAGATTTTTCTGGAAAATTTACGTGACTAAGATTTTTCTGGAAAATTTACGTGACTAAGATTTTTCTGGAAAATTTACGTGACTAAGATTTTTCTGGAAAATTTACATGACCTCAAGTTGTCTGAAAAATTTACGTGACTTTAAGAATGCGAGCAAAAAGCTACCCTTAGAGTCACGTAATTATGTGAATCTTGGTGCAAATAAGAACATCCAAAAATAAAAGTCTAATTAACTTATTCATTTGGTAGAATGATAGAATCGGATCTGTACTGTTTATATTGATGGAAATTCAAATAATAAAAAGTTTATTGGTAAAATTAAGGTACTACTTAGTTTTAAGGTTGGCGCTGAAAAGTATTTCAAAACTTAATGAACAACTAAGCGTCCAGTCCACAATTTTGTGTGGTATAATGAATCTTTGAATAAAACAATATTGCGCTCTGGTCTTGCTTTTTCTTTACATACTTTATTTAAAAAGTTATATGGACTAGAAAAACAGTGTTTTTAGCTCTCACATCCCATTAAAACCATTTTTGAAGATTTGTTCTACATCAAAGCATTTAAAAAAATAATTGTCATGCTAAAAATAGTTGTATCCTAGTGGAAAAAAAAATGTAATAAATTGTAATAAATTGTAATAAAACGTAGAAAACAGTAAGAAAATGTAAGAAACTGTACATTTTTGTTGGATTTCGGACCTTTGTTCTCCTACGTTTTTGTACACTTTCTTACATTTTATTACATATGTTATTTACCACCTAATATACTCAATATATTTTTTAATTATTAATTTTATAATAAAATGTAACAATGCATAAGAAATTGTAAGAAAAAGTAAAAGGATGTAAACAGAAGTAAGAAAAAAAAAGTCGCCATTTTCTTATATAATATTACGCTTACAGACAATTTGTTACATTTTGTTATACTTTTTTACGTATTGTTACATTTGTCGTTTCAAAGAAGAGACCCCCATAAAATCCTGGATCAATGGATTTGTAATACATTGTAATAAAACGTAACAAAATGTAATACAATGTAGCAAACTGCAATGAAACGTAAAAAAGGTCCGAAATCCAACAAAAACGTACAAAATGGTACGATTTGTTACATTTTCTTATATTTTATTACACTTTATTACATTTGTTATTTCCACTAGGGTATATTTAAAATATCTATAACCTTTATGTGTTACCTAACCTTAGAAATTGTTTAGATCATAAATCATTAATAATGCTTATACTGTCGAAATGCATTGTCCAGTGGTCACTATTACAATAATTTGTAGTAACTAAGATTTTTTGTATATATTAATGCGTAATTTTTGCAAATTATGAAAACTATGATACAAAGTAAAGACAGTGATATCAGCAATATGACTCACTTTCATATGCATTATTGAATAAAACAAAAATTTTTAATAATTGAATCAATAAACACTCTGTGTCCCGCAATAACTTACATAATAGCAAACAATTATCCCCATCTAAAACAGGTCATGACTGGATTTTGTAAAGTCAAGATGGACGTTGTATGATTGGCTTATGTAGTGCGCATGCATTTAAGTCAGGCAGTCTAACTGTCTTTAAGGTTAGGATGCTCACTGCGTGCTTTTCAACTTCTCGCCAATTTAAATATTGATGTTACAAAGTATATGGTAAACAAACAATGTAAACTGATTTGAAATGAATGTCATAATTCTTCACATTGGATCTAACATCCCCTTAATGTATTTATGTCATTCCACTCGCTGACACCCAGCCAACCCTACTGAAAAAAAGTAGATGACAATTAACTGATTATTAGCTGATAATCTGCTGATAATCATGCCTAAACGTTAGCTGATTATCAGGTGATGTCAGCTTAATATTTTTATTTAAGCTGATAGTTACAAATATGCGTTTATATGACATAAAATGCTAATGATAATCAGCTGATTATCAGGTGATAAACATCAAAAATTTTTTAACCTTCAGTATATTTTTTCGAAGTCATCTGGATGGTAAAACCGTATTGGCCTTTATTATGTGAATTTTATAAATTTTATTAATTTAAAACAACTTCGAAAAAATATATTAAAGGTTAAAAAATTTTTGATGATTATCATTAGTATTTTATCTCATATAAACGCATATTTGTAACTATCAGCTTAAATACAAATATTAATCTGATATCACCTGATAATTAGCTGACATTTTGGCATGATTATCAGCAGATTATCAGCTGATTATCCGCTAATAATCAGTTGATTGTCATCTGCTTTTTTCAGTAGGGAAGTATGGTTTGATGATTGAGGAACACACGAATTTGAATGTAATACATAATTTAATTTTTATTATACTCTATGTTAAAAATACATGTTAAGAATTAGATAATTATAGTTACTATGTTAGTGCTCAGCAGGAAGCAAAATTAAAAATTTTTCTAAAAAGATGTAATTGATTACTTTATATCAATAGTGTGTGAACGCACTCAGATTTCCTACTATTTTTATTAAAGCTAAAAGCTACCAATATGCGTTTATATTAAATTTAATGTTAAAGATATTTATTTATTTATTTATTCATTTATTTATTTAATCCATAATAATATACCTTAACGCAGGCAAACAATTTGCCTGTCCATAATACCCTAGTGGAAATAAAATATAAGAAAATGAACAAATCGTACCATTTTGTACGTTTTTGTTGGATTTTGGACCTTTTTTACGTTTTATTACAGTTTGCTACATTTTATTACATTTTGTTACGTTTTATTACAATTTATTACAAATCCATTGATCCAGGATTTCATGGGGCTCTTCTTTGAAATAACAAATGTAACAATACATAGAAAAGTATAACAAAATTGTCTGTAAGCGTAATATTATATACGAAAACGGCGACTTATTTATTTTCTTACTTCTGCTTACATCCTTTTACTTTTTTTTACAATTTATTATGCATTGTTACAGTTTATTATAAAATTAATAATTAAATATATTGACTATATTAGGCGGTAAAATAATATATGTAATAAAAAGTAATAAAATGTAAAAAAAGTTAACAAATCTGAAAATGTAAGAAAGTGTACAAAAACGTAGGAGAAAAAAGGTCCGAAATCCAACAAAAACAGTTTTTTGCATTTTCTTACATTTTTTTATGTTTTATTACAATTTATTACAATTCATTACACTTTTTTCCACTAGGGTAGGAATGGACAAAAGAAGACCAATAATTAAGAACTTTATCCTATCTAATAAAAGTGATGGAAACGCAATAATTCGGATGACTTTTTTTGCAAATGCATCAAAAATATATAGTACATTAAGGTTTTGAACACGGTAATTCACACTGAGAGAAATGTAGAGTTAGAATAGCCGTACATTTTTCTGTGGTATTAGCCTTGGACGACCACAGCTGATTTAGCGGTGGACTCAGGTAGATTCTACACGTGAGGTTTTACTTATATGTTTGTTTTTTAGCATATCATATTACAATGAGTGACAAATTCATATCATACCTATTGGTTTCGTGGAATTTGTAAAAGTTTTGCGAAAGGTTTGAGAATAAGTATTGCAATATGTACAACCTAACCTATTAACTTCAAAATTTGTTTACTTATGCTGAAGCACACAATTTAAATAATTATAAATCAATGCATTGTTCAACCACGCATATTGGTTTACAAGCCTTCAGAGTACAATGTGACATACCTGTAAAGTCTCTTGACTTATCTGAAAGCCGTTGACCCGCATTGCCCTTAAAACCTGATGTTGCGGTAAGCTCGTCAGAGTTAAGCAAACCTTCTGCTTTGGGATCATGAAAATTTACAAATACGATAAACTGTACTCTGAGGACTTGTAAACCAATTTTCATGCCAAAACAATGAATCACTTATTAAATATTTAATTTTTATACTTATGCTTACTGCCAGGTAAAAACTGCCGTAGTGCTAAGGCAGATTCAACCTTAAACCATTTGCTTGAGCTCTCCGGTAAAAACCGCCGGAGTTTCCGGTTAATCAAACTCCACATTTCTCTCAGTGCAGTAAAACGATTAGATATTAAATATAATAGTTGAAGTTGAAGTTGATAGTAGATAATTATATTACTATTTAAAATATATTATTTATATCAGTCAGGTTAGTTTTTTAAATCGTAATCAAACATTATTTATAAGTGCTTAATGTACCTGTGTGCCGTGAAGCAATTTACATCTTTTCTCAATAACTTAACATCTAGGAGTTACCCTGACACCTGGACATCATTTATGAGGCGGATATCATTTTGGGCCTTGAAATTTTTGGGCCTTAACATTTTTAAATTTAAAATTTTTAACCTTTATATTTTTGGGCTTTAAAATTTTCGGGTCAGTTTAATTTCCTCCATCTTCTTCCTACTAGAGATAAGAATAACTTCCGTTTTGTGGTTGGCTAGTTCCAGACCCGTCTCCGTTAGCCATTCGTGTATTATACAGGTCGCCTCTTTCGCTATTTCTGTCACCTCTTCTTCATGTTTCGCTACTGCCACTACTGCTATGTAGTCAGTGAAGCCCACGACTGTTGCTCCTTCATGTAATTATAGTCTTAGGACCCCATTGTACATGATGTTCCACGTCGGTGGGCCAAGCACTGACCCTTGGAGTACGCCTCCTGCAACTTTATAGTTATTGGTACCGTCCTCCGTGTCATATAATAGGATTCTGTCCTTCAAATAGTCGGACATCATTCTTCTTATATATAAGGGCACATCCTGTTTCCGGAGTGCTTCGTGTATTTCACTCCATTTGGCCAAATTGAATACATTTTTGACATCCTATGTAACTTTGGCGCAGTACTTTTTTTCCTCCCTTCCAACTTTTTCCCTTTATCGCTGTTTGCGCAGTGTCGATCACTAGGCTAACTGCGTCTAGGGTTGAACGATTCTTCCTAAAGCCATATTGGTGTTTCTCTGATCCACATTTTCCTTCTATAAAATGATCCATTTTGACGCACATTATGCGTTCCAGGATCTTACCCGGAATGTCCAACATGCAGAGCGGTCTGTATGATGAGGAATCCTGGGGTGGCTTCTTTCCTTTTGGCAGAAGCACGAGACGCTGTTTCTTCCAGTTTGTGGGAAATGTTCCTTCTTCTAGACATGCATTGTACAAGTCTACGAAGACCTCTGGATGAGCATGAATGGCATGCTTTAATACAATATTGGGAATGCCATCCGGCCCTGGGGCCTTGTTGTTTCCTACCCTTCTGCAGGCGGCTAACAATTCCTTAATTGTGATCGGTGGAACAGCCTCTTTATTCAATTGATAAATTTGCTGCTCTTCATTTGCACCTCTTTCGATGACACTTGGCTCTTCCAGTTGCCTGGGGAATAGTATGGTCACTACCCGGTGTACTAGTTCCGGGCATTTTGGAGGGGTACGTAGCTTCCTTTAATCTTCTTCATTACTATTTTGTAAGGTTGACCCTAAGGGTCCTGTTCGACCTCATCCTGTAGTTCTTTAAGGCACCGTCGCTTGTTTTCGCGGATTGTCTTCTAGCTTTCTCTTAGCGTCCTTCATTTCTTGTCCGCGGGCATCTACTCTTTCCTGTCCTCTTCCGGTTTTATAGTATTTCTTTCTTGCCCGTTGTTCTCTTCTTCTGGTCTGGTGACACTCGCTGCGTGCACTCTTAACCTCTTTGTCCCACCAATATACTGATCGTCGTCTACAATTGGGCACTGTTCTCGGCACGGCTGCGTCACAGGCTCGTGTGGTATTACCCATCACCTGTTCCGCCTTGCTGTTCGCCGTCCCCGAGAGTTGCAATTCTTCCGGTGCTCGTAGGAACATCTCCTTATCATAATCCTTCGTTTTCCAACCGACTCTGTTGGTCCTTGTACTCGCGCTGGGTCTCTGCTCTGATTTTCTTACCTCCATTATTATTGCCTGGTGATCACTATTTGTGTAGTGTTCACTCACGGTCCACTTGTCAATTGAGCCAATAAAGCAACTGCTAACAAAGGTCGGGTCTACAATAGATCCTGCGTCTCCTCTTCTAAAAGTGTTAGTGCTACCCTGATTAACTAACACCAAGTCTAGGAGAGCAGATACTTCTAGAAGTACTCGTCCTCTTTGGTTAGTCCTTTGACTGCCCCACACTACGGCCCATGCGTTAAAATCGCCTGCGATAATTACTGACTTCCTTCCTGCAATATCCTGCACGAGTCGATCTAATTGCCGCTCGAACTGTTCGATCGGTGCGTTAGGCGAAGCATAGCAGCTGTATACGTGTATTCCTGCTATCTTTGCACGAACAAATCCTTACTCGATGGTCAACATTTTTTTCTGGAATGCCACGTTTCCACATGCCCAGATCGCTGCTCTGCCAGTGTCGTCTGTTTCCCACAATGTCTCGTCCAGAGCCCTAATGGCTATGTCGACCTCCGTCTCATGAATCTACTTGTTAAGTAAATCCTGTGATGTCTCGCAGTGATTCAAGTTCAACTGCACTATCTTTATTATATTCGTTTCTTCAACTTTTCTACTGCCGCTCGGTATACTGGGCATATGTGGCTACCAGCAGCATGGTCACTTTTCTCTGTTGCGTGTGCGTGGGCGTGGGCGTGTGCGTATGTGTATGTATGTAGGAATGTGGATCTTACAGGGTTCTGATAAATAACTTAATAGGCAATCTAGTAATAATAAACCGTATTGTAGAATAACATAGAAATATACTTGGATATACGCTCGTTTAGATTCGCTCGGTTGTCTAGGGCTCTTAGATGTTCGCTCGTTCGAGGTCACTCTGGGACTGGTGCTTTGGCGGGTCCTGATCCCTCTCGGCGCATTGAGGGAGGTGAGGGTAGTTTGGCTGGGGTGCGACGTTGCCGATCAGCACAGCTGATCGGTACGTGCACGTCTGTCTCGATCTCAAGCTTTCTCACAGATTCTTTCTCCTTTCTCTCTCTCCCTTCCTCTCTCACATTCTCTTACTGACACATGGTATACGTACACACTACACGCATTCCCACACACACACGCACCCGTGCGTGGCGCGTTTCCTGGGTGGCGAAAAGGGGAATGCTCATTGGCGCGTCGAAGTCTCCTCCACCGGCGGAAGGGTAGAGCAGAAATAAAATATGCTCCGCGGACCAAACAGGCTAGGGGAAGAATTCTCGAAGATAAATCAAACATGGATAGTGAGTTAATAATATTATTACCCCAAGCGGGTCAAGCCACAGTGCCCGGTCCCGCCGACGATTCCGATCGGGTGAAAGCCCCGGTGGTCGACTCTGGCCCCATGGAGTTTGGGGGAGGGGGGGCAAACTCACTTAGAATCCGCAGAGGTTTATCACCTGGCCCCTGCAGCATGTAGAGACGCAGGTGATATGGATATGGAGGTTGATGCAGACAAAGATAAGAGAGCTGTATGCATAACGCAGAGGAATGTGCAGTTGGATCGTCTGAGCTGCAGAATCGATGAACTGATGGATTATGCCAGGGACAGGCACAATGTGCACAAGCAAATCAAAGATCTTGCCCGAATCATAGGAGTGAGCTATAAGAATCTCTGCATGGCAGAAGATAACTTACAGCAATGCCAGCGCCCGGAAACTCAGGGGAGGGAAAGGAAGCCCCAACTACTCCACAGGATAGAAATAGAGGAAATGAAGGAGCGGATAATCAACCTAAAAAGTCATCCTGTCGCTCGGATGGGCGGCGGGACCCATCTAATCCCTCATGACTCTGCAGGTCAATACCCGAGTTGTGCACTGCAACTCACACATCGAAAGATAAACTCTCTGCCCAGCATGCGGGCAACCACTGCCACCACGAGTCCTTTATCCTGTCGGGACAGGACGCCTGTTCTGCGGCTCCCCGACCCCGTGGTACTGATTTTATCCTCCCCAGTAGAGATCTTCACCACCCGTGTGGTGGTCCTTCAAACACTAGACTAGTTACAGCTCGGAACATTACTGATCCTTCCCCCTTCCTCTCGTGGGGTGTATACCGAGGCTACCGAAATCTCAGGGTTCACCCAACAGCCCTGGCAGAAATGCCACCCGCCAGGGGCTCTTCCGTTCGGAAGATTCATCAAGGCTGCAGAAGGAAAGAGCTATACAGACATCTTGTAAAAATGAAAGCGGCTCCGTCAGTTAACATACTGGGGAATAGCGTAAATAAAATACGCAGAACAGTTGCAGGAGATCTTCTGATGAAGCTTAAACGCACAAGAGAAGTCAAAACCTCGGACTTCCAAGAAGCAGTTGAAGCGATACTAGTGAAAGGCGCCACAATAAAAGCACTCCAGGAAGAAGGAACCATTGGATTAAGAGATCTGGACATCAAAAGAGGAGGTACTAGAAGCACTACAGAAGGAAATTGGCGAAGAGAACATCATAGAAGTCTCTACGATAAGATCTCTGCGAAAGACGTATGGTGACACGCAGATTGCAGTGATACGAAATACCAGTCAGATAGCGGCTAAGATCACTAAGCTACAGAAGATCAGAATAGAATGGGTCAACTGTAGCATTCGGGTGGCTAACCGCAAAAACGAGTTGCTTAGGTATTATAAATGTCTAGGTTTTGGCCATATCTGTAGAAACTGCACAGTAACTGAAGACAGAAGTAAGCTTTGCTTCAAATGTGGAAAAGATGGGCTTAAGCAAAAAAGTGTGAGAACCAACCCAACTGTGTACTCTGCAAAGGACGCACAGGTGGGAAGAGTGACCACGCAGCTGGTAGCTATGCATGCCCAGTTTACCGAGCTGCAGTAGAAGCCACTGACAGACGAAGAATATAAAAATAGTGCAGTTAAATATAAATCACTGCGCGACTGCACAGGACCTACTAAGCCAGTATATCCGTAAGACAGAAATCGACATAGCTATCGTCTGTGAACAATACAGAGATCTGGACAAACTATTGTGGACAGTACTGGTAAAGCGATATGGGCATGCTGAGACGCCGCTTTCCAGAAAAAAATGACAAGACGTAATGAAGGATTTGTACGCGCTAAGGTCGCAGGCGTATATATTTACAGCTGCTATGCTTCTCCTAACACGTCGATAGAACAATTCATACAACTGTTGGACCGGATAGTACAGGATGCTGTAGGAAGAAAACCGGTACTGATAGCAGTTGTTTTCAACGCCTGGGCAGCAGAGTGGGGCAGCTAAAGGACGAACGTAAGAGGACGAGCGCTATTGGAAGCATTCGCCCACAGGAGACTTGGTCTTAGTTAATCAGGGATGTTCTTACACATTTCAAAGAGGAGACGCAGAGTCCATCATAGATCTCACGTTTGTCAGCAGTTGCCTGATTGGCTTAATTAGATCGTGGATGGTGAACGATCATTACACAAATAGTGACCACCAAGCGGTAATAATGGAGATAAGAATATTAAGGCAGAGATCCAACGGGAGGGAAACGACAAAAAGAGTCGATTGGAGAACAAAGGATTATGATAAGGAGACATTTCCTGCTGGTTCTATATTACCCGAGCCTACGATGCAACCATGCCAAGGAGGGTTCCCAACCATAGACGACCGCCAGTATACTGGTGGGATAGAGAAATTAACGCGGCTCGCAAAGAGTGCCATTGAACAAGAAGACGGGAACAGCGGGCTCGGAAGAAATACTACAAGACTGGTCGTAGTAGAAAAATAGTAGACGCCCTAGGACTAGTGGAACACCACTAGAACTGCAATAGAAGGCAAAAGATGGAAAGGAGGATCTAAGAAGTACTGTGCTATTATTACACTGGATGTTAAAAATGCGTTTAACTCAGCTAGCTGGGGCAAGATACTACGAAAAAACCGCTGCTAACTTAATTAACAGTATGCTTTCTACAAAAAATATGATAATTAAAAGAATCGTTTTAAAGTTTCTTAATGAAAATATTAAAAACTTAGCACATACTTATAATAGTATTTTTCATGACCGCCATGCTCATAAATTTTAGAATGCGTGAATCGACACACGATGCGATGATAACTACAAAACAATTTCGAAACCTATAAATATATATATATATACATACATGGATGGACTCTTTCACGTCATTGCATTCATTTTCATAGTTAACCTTACATTGTTTTGAATTAACTTATTTTTATCTTAATTACATTTGACCAATGTTACACTTGTACTTTTTTATACAGCTAAATTATAATATACAAGTTTGTAATAATTAAAACGAAAACTTTTACTTTTTATTGATATTTATTTATAAGTAATTGAAAGACGAAAGATTCCAAAATTGTGATGCTGAGATATTTTCATTCTTGAAGTTTAGAACTTTAATACACAAAAGTAAAGTGACGAGGGTGATTTGACGCAACACCCCCAAGATACCAAGGCGCGTGCTCTACCAGTGACCCAAAAACTCCCTCATGTAAACTTGGTGGTAAGGTGATTTGGCAGAACGTTTTTGAGCAACAAGTACAGATGCGTTCGGGAGTTATAATAAAGATTTTTTATTTTCTAATGTTAAAACGTATTTTTTTCGCGCTTCATTTTAGTAAATCGGTTCCGACACATCCGACACATCCGCGTTCGAAGAGATGACAGTAAAGTCATTGCGTAAGGCATACGGTGACACGCAGATAGCGGTCATCCAAATGCCAGAAAAAGCAGCTCGACAGATAATAGCTAAGCAGAAAATCAAGATAGGCTGGGTAGTCTGCAGAATATGGGAGATAGAAAGGAATACTCGCCCACTTAGATGTTATAAATGTCTAGGATTTGCCCGGTAGCACAGGCCCGTAGTATCCTCTGCTACAGATGTGGGAATGGAGAACATAAGGCAAGAGATAGCCTATCGAGCTGCATTAGAAGAATTAAAGAAGAAAAGAAAATGAAGATAGTGCAGTTAAACCTTAATCACTGCGAGACAGCTCAGGACCTACTAAATTAGTTTGTCCGTGAGGAGAAGATCGATGTAGCCATCATATGTGAGCAATACAGAGATCTAGACGAGCCAACATGGGAAACGGACACCGCTGGCAAAGCGGCGATCTGGGCATGTGGGAACGCTGCTTTCCAAGAAAAAATGGTGACTCGTGAGGAAGGTGTTCGCGCAAAGGTAGCAGGTATACACGTATACAGCTGCTATGCTTCGCCTAACGCACCTACCGAACAGTTCGAACGTTTTTTAGGCCGACTAGCACAAGATGTTTCGGGCAGAAAGCCAGTAGTTATCGCAGGCGATTTTAACGCATGGGCTGTAGAGTGGGGCAGCCAAAGGACTAACCAAAGAGGTCGAATACTACTCGATGCATTCGCCCTTCTAGATGTGTTACTAGTTAACCAAGGTGGTACCAACAGCTTCAGAAGAGGAGGCACAGGATCGATAATAGATCTGACGTATGTTAGTAACTGTCTAATTGACTCAGTCGACACGTGGACAGTAAGTGAACACTATACAAATAGCGATCACCAGGCCATAATGATGGAGATAAATAGACAAAGGCAGGGACCTCGCGTGAGTACAAGGACCAATAGAGTCGGTTGGAAAACGAAGGAGTACGATAAGGAGATGTTTCTGTTGGCACTAGAAGAAATGCAACTCTCTGGGACAGCGAACAGCAAGGCTGAACAGGTAATGGAATGTATTACCCGAGCCTGTGATGCCGCTATGCCAAGAAAAGTGCTCAACGATAGACGACCACCAGTATACTGGTGGGACAAAGAGGTTGAGAGTGCGCGCAGCGAGTGTCACCGGACCAGAAGAAGAGAACAACGGGCAAGAAAGAAATACTATAAAACCGGAAGAAGCCAGGAAATAGTAGATGCCCGCGTACAAGAAATGAAGGACGCTAAGAGGAAGCTTAAGAAGACAATCCGTGCCAACAAGCAACGGTGCCTTAAGGAACTGCAGGACGAGGTCGACAAAGACCCCTGGGGTAGACCCTACAAAATAGTTATGAAGAGGATCAAGGGGAGCTGGGCCCCCCCCCCCCCCCCAAAATGCCCAGAACTATTAGACCGAGTAGTAACCACTCATTCCCAGGCAACGGGAAGAACCGTGTGTTATAGAAGCTGAGGCGAACGAGGAAGCCATACCCCCAGTAACAATGGAGGAGCTGCTTAGCGCCTGAAAGAGGATTGGAAACAATAAGACTCCAGGCCTGGATGGCATACCGAATATAGCGTTAAAACATGCTATATATGCGCGACCAGAGTCCTTCATAGACTTGTACAGCTCATGCCTAGAAGAGGGGATATTTCCCACCGACTGGAAGAAACAACGCCTCGTGCTACTACCAAAGGGAAAGAAACCACCTGAGGATGCTGCATCATACAGACCACTCTGCATGCTGGACACCTCAGGCAAGATTCTGGAACGCATAATCTGCGTCAGGATGGACCAGACTATAAAAGGGAGAGGAGGACTTGCGGAACACCAATATGGCTTTCGGAGGAAAAGATCAACACTAGACGCAGTAAGCTTAGTGGTTGACATTGCACGAGAAGCGATAGAGGGGAAGAGATGGAAACGAGGAGCAAAGCAGTACTGCACCGTCGTCACGCTGGACGTCAAGAATGCATTCAATTCGGCCAAATGGAGCAAAATACATGAGGCACTTCGAAATCAAGAAGTGCCCTTATATATAAGAAGAATGATGGCTGACTATTTAAAGGACAGAGTCCTATTATATGACACAGAGAATGGAACCAAGGCCTATGAAGTAACAGGAGGCGTTCCTCAAGGATCAGTACTTGGCTCACCGACTTGGAACGTCATGTACGATAGAGTACTGAGACTGCAGCTACCCGAAGGGGCGACAGTGGTAGGTTTTGCTGACGACATAGCAGTGGTCGTAGTAGCAAAAACCATAGAAGCAATCACAGAAGTAGCAAACGAGTCTATTCGTATAATACACGAATGGCTGGCGGAGACAGGGCTGCAGTTGGCCAGTCATAAGACCGAAGTTCTTCTTATTTCTAGTAGGAAGAAGATGGAGAAAATTACACTGACGGTAGATGGACACGAGATTGTTTCTCAACCGACCATTAAGTACCTGGGCATCACCATAGATGCAAGACTTACATTCAAGCAGCATCTTGAGACGGTGAGCAATAAAGCAGCAAAGGTTGGCACTGCGTTATCTCGATTGATGCCAAATGTAGGGGGTCCAACCCAGAGTAGACGGTTACTCTTAACCAGCGTAATCACATCGATTATGTTGTACGGGGCTCCAATATGGGGAGATGCCATGTTGGTGAAATCCTACGCGCGGAAGCTGTCGACTGTATATAGAGGAAGTGCATTAAGGGTAGCATTCGCTTACCGAAGGGTATCGGACGAAGCGGTGTGCATTATAGCAGGCATGCCGCCTATTGACCTGTTAGCAATAGAGAGAAAGAGCGTATTCGAGGAGAAGAGACGGGTAAATGACAACACACAGAAGGAAATCTGGGACTCCGCAAGGGAACAGACAATAGCTGAGTGGCAAAAAAGATGGGATGCTAGTGACAAGGGGCGATGGACACATCGCCTCATACCGAGGATAGAAGACTGGATGAAAAGAGGACACGGGAAAGTTAATTACTACCACACACAGTTTTTGACCGGACATGGATGCTTCCGGGATTACCTGGACCGCGTGCGCCGCTCGCGTCGCCTGGCGCGTCGTTGCTGAGTCGTTCGCCGGCTGCCGCCGTCCGTGCTCGTGCGGACTCGCCCTGCAGATGTTGCGCGTGCCGCGTCTATTGCGGTCGCTTTCACACGTATTTACATGTGCGAGACTCGTGTCTCGTCACAATCCAAGAAAGCTTTGGAGTATCATCACTAAGCAAAAATAACCAAAAAAGCAAGACTCTTGACAATCTAGTTCTTAATAATCAAAAAAATAAAAATAAATTAATTATATTGAACGTAATGAATGATTACTTTTGTAAAATAGCCATTTATTTAAGGGGCCACTTACATAACTAACCACCTTAAACCACTTTTTTGAAAACATATGAATGGGTCGTAAAATGTATGTAATATAAGGTTTTCGAGTGCGCTGATTACGAATCTGTCATCAGATTTGCAAAAAAAAAAATTGTTTAAACAACCTATATAAATAATGTATAGCAAAATTAATAATTTTTCAAGTCAAATACTTTTTGCACGCTAACGCACACATACATACATATATCTACTATATTTATTATTTATTAGCTTCTTTTATGTGTGCGCGCGCGTGTGTGTGTGTAATATAAAAGTAAAATAAATCAACCTATATCCACAACAGGGAACAGATACGTCAGATACAAGGAACAGCTCGCTTTTCCTCATATCTATAGTTATACTTATCTATGTATAAGGCCCGTTGGGGCCATTACAGGCAAAAAAGAACAGGGAACAAATACAGATACAGGAACATATACAAGAAGATAACATTGGTTAGTATATTTATATAAGTGAGGAACAGCGACCTGTTATCTAAGCTGTATATCTGTTCCCTGCAATTCAAGCTTACGAGCTAATTTCAGAGCGTTAGGTCGAAAAAAATGCGCTACTGTTAATGAAGACTAGAGACCATCATGAGCAGCAGGGGGCGCTCTCAGCCACAGTAACTTTTAGATATATAGATCTATATCTATATGTACAATTTTCATAAGGCCAACAAGGATAACATAACCTCTAATGTCAATGTTTATATGTCATTTATTGGATCTGATGAAATCTAATATCTTAAAGATATAGTGAAATTTATAATATAAAAATACTATAAATATAAATATATACACAAAGTTATAGTATAAAGTTATAGTATAAAAATATATACTATAAATATATCCTATAAAGTTATAGTGAACAGTGTTTTCATAATAAATTTTTATTTTTATATAGTGTCTGCATAATGGATTTTTCAAGACAGCATCACAGAAAAGTTGATTCAAGAAATTATATCGGCAGAAAAAAAGACATAAATTGAAGATAAAAGAAAGATGGTAATAAAAAAATTAAAAGTTCTTCTGCCCGTAAACTGTCGTCTCTAGATTATCCTGAGGTTGATTTAGAAGGTTATAGAATCTTTGATCCCTTTTTTGCACTGTAAAGTTTGCGCACGAGCGTAGCGAGTGCGATTATCACCACGGTGCAAAAAAAGGTTACTTATTCCATCGCGGATATGCGTGAAATAAGTGAGGATTTATTCCACGCAGTGCTATACAAAATCTTTCTAAAAGGTAAAATATTGGCAAGTAAAAGTTTCTTTACAAAAGTAGGGAAATACATGGAACGCATGCAGGTAATTATTTTATTTTATAAAAACCTGCTTGTGTGTATCTAAAAAATATGAAAAACAATTACTTGCCATCAGGTATGTTTTTTTTTGGAATTTTCCCTACTTTTATAAATAAACTTTTACTTGCTAAAATTTTCCCTTTTAGAAAGGTTTTTTCTATGAGATTTTATCACTTTAATAGAAATTATATATGTATTACATGTATTACATTATACGGTATGAACAGTAAAAATTTTAATACTTAAGATAATTCCTGGAGACGACGTTGATACTGTCTACCCTGGTCACCAGGTACCTTTGGGACCGTTGCCGTCGCGATATTTGCGTTCAGCGACCTCAAAAACCACCGATTAACGAGTTTCGACTAATTATATTACAAATTTCCATAAAACTGCAGGAGCAGACTTTGCTACTGTCCACCCCGGGCACCAAGTACTTCGGAGACCGTTGCCGTTGCGATATTCGTGTTCAGCGACACCAAAACTCATTTCCACCAATATTTAATGAGTTGTAAATTTTTTATTTATTGTCTTTTTGTAATGCACTTTTAAAATGCATATTGTTTATGCAAAAATGTTTTTTTTTTTAAGTAATTGATAAACTTAGTTCACAATGTTTGTGGATGCTCTCACGAATCAAACGCAAATAACCGTATTCCATCTTACTGCTCGAAAAATCTAGTTCATTGCTATATTGCTACATAGTTTATTGCTTTATTTTCTCGATTATTCAAATTTTCGCGCCTTCAACCGACCAGACGACGGGAGAGGATTATGAAGACCATGCAGCTAAAAGAAATATACTAAGCGAAAATTAAATTTGCAATATTTCGCTAATAAAGTAATCTTTTAGAATGAATCTTTTTTCTCCAGAAAGATTAGGTAAATAGATTTCAAGTCGATATCGATAGAACGGGTATAGGTGCAACAATAATGATATAAATGCATTTGGAACATTATTTTAATGTTAGAGATCTCAATATTAAAGTATAATAGGGACGTCACCCGCGCTATCATCGCGTCGTATACTTCATATTCTTTTACTCGCCAGCACGGCGCTGTCGTGCCTCTTGAGAACAAGAACAAACAATACTAGAAATAAGATTATACAATTGACAAGAATAGGCAAAACTTTAAGTAAAAACACAGCTATTTCGTAGCTATTATTAATTTAATAAATTGACAGACGATCTCAAAAAGATAACATACAGCAAAGCAGAATAAAAAAAGCCTAATAAGAGATAATTATGTAATATAGAAATAGTTGTCAACGCTCTTTAACCTACTTTTTGTTATGGACCTTTATAAAGGTTTGAAGAAAACTTTTATTATGAAATATTTATTTTTGCTTCCTCATAGAGAAAGCTTTGTAATAGTAAAATTTTGAGTTTCGCTAAAACTTCGTGGAAACGCCTTTGGAGGTGTTTAGAGTTCGAATCATGTGTTTCTAAAAAATGTCCGTGCGGATGGCTGTGTGTGTTTTTATAATTCTAACCATTTTATGACCATATTATAGCCATTTTTCGATTTTTGAAAAAATATTTCTGCGTTTTTTGATGATATGATTTATCATTCCGTTCAATTGTTAAGATAAAAAAGATGATTTAAAAAAAATGTATTATCTCCAATACTAATTTGTCAAACGTTTTGAACAAATTTTTAACAATAATAAACGATAATATCTATTTCCTGTAAAAATGTTAAGCCATTTTAGCGACTAGTTTTTAAGGTCAAAATCGAAAACCAAAAAAAAAAATGGGTTTTTGATGTACGATTACGGGAGTAAAAAGACTTTAATTGAGTTGAAATTTTGAGAAAAGATAAATCTTTTGCTTACCTCGGTTAAGTTTTTTTTTTTGCAGCTCATGAAACTGATTAGTTTAATTCTTTGTCTCTCACCTTGTATATCCTGTATAACTGAAAATTACTATTTTTGTTAAACCTTATAACTCGCTAAGTTCAGAATGTTTTGAGAAATTTCATTATTTTATGAGGTTATGAGGAGGACCCTACGGTATTTAAAATATTGTGGTTTAAATTTTTTCATGGAAATTATATGATTTGATATTGTAACGGGTGCTCATTTAGTAAAATAATTAAGATTAAAAGTTTAAAAAAAATTATTAATAAACTATATATTTAAACAATATTGTATCTATTAGAACTATACATTTTGTTGGAGTAAGCTACGTGCCAAAGACTTGGCAGCGGTTTTTTTAGTTTCAATTAATTTTGTTAGTTTTGTACCATCTCTATGTACAGGCAACTCTGTTTGCCTCTTTAGGGTTTCTTTTAAAGGTATATGTAATAATAATTTAAATAAAATAAATAAAAAATATGTACAATTTATTAGAAATAATTTTATCCATAAAACGAAAAAGTACAAAAACTATATAGATCATATGTGGAATAAAAATAATTTTGATATTGGAGCAGTACATAACGTTAAAGTCAGCTGCGTGCTAAAGAATTGGCAGCGGCTTTTTTAAGTAGATGGTTTTTCTTTATAACCAATACTCTATCCTGAATCTCCAGATGGAAATTGTAACAGGAAAAACATAGGATCAACATGAAATTGCGATGATTAATTTAAATATGTATGAGTTTTTCCATCTTCCACATTATCATTTTTAGAATAAATACAATCATCATAATTATTAGGTACTCCCGATTTGATACTATTGTATATATGCTCCACATTTAGATGTTATACTTTATTATAACAATGTTGATGTTTAATATTTTTTTGTATAAAATATAATCTATAATTAGAAAGTTTATGTAACCATAAAAGTTCATACAAACAGTTATAATTGTTAACATGAGCATTTTAATTTAATATCCTTTCTTAAAAAAGTGATCGGCTTTGTTGTGAAGCATTTAATTGATATCCAGTCGCTTGATACAACAATTTAGGAACGCGAATTAGGACGCGAATTTGATGACATAACCTACAAACGCTTTAAATTGTTAGTGCTCAGTAGGCGACAAAATTTAAAATCATTCTGAAAAGATATGATTGATAACATTGTTAAGTGAAATTTTAAATCGGCTTCTGTTGTCGGAAAATAAATGAAAAAATTATTTTTTCAGATGGGGACAGTCGTCTTTCCCGATACAGGGAATGAGAGGTGTCGCTCAACTCAATTTTGGGGTTTTTAGTGTTTAACAATCGAATATGAGTGCAAGTTTAGTTTAAATAAAAAATTCTTACCTTACTGAGATTGGGTATTCGGCGATGCTGCGACTTGGATGTATGTGGGGCAATCGTGTTCACAAGAAAAAATCTGGTGTTCCTTAATTCATTAAATACAATTCAAAATTCAAAGAGATATTCAAGTAAATAAAATTTTGAATCAAGACAAACAATGATAAATCAAATTTATGAATGTTTGGAATAAACTTCGAATCTAAAGTGTAACTTATTCCGTAACTCTTGATTTTATAATCGAGAAGCTTCGTCACTTAACAACATGATAAGAAGTGCGCAAAGCGCACCTAGATTTCCTTGTATTAGTTTAAATTTCTAGATGACTTTAAATTACATTTTTGTGTTTTTCATCTTATTTTAACTACAATATTATTTAATTATACTCAACTAATGCAAAATAATTGAATAAAAAAACATGTTTAATACTATTTTCTAGAAATACTAATCCAGTCTCATCATCGACAATTGAAAAAATGGAATCATCACGTAACCATAAGAAGTATGCACCTACTAAAAAGCTAAAGCAAGTTAAAGTAGACAATTGGGGTACTTTCTTTCTGCAACGATTATTACAGTTATATTTCAATGAAGAGTTGTTGGATTTTAATATCAAATTTCACTCAAATGATAATACACTAAAAGTAAGTATTTTGAAGTTTTCAATTATTATTTCGACATTTTATTATTTTAGATTAAAGCAAATTAAGACTTATCCTGCATGAATGTCAAAAATATAGTCTTAAATGAAAGTTTAGTTGAACAATTGATGTTTTTTTTTCTATAATAATAAATGTAAAATAACCATTCTGAAATAAAATGTCTCGTGACTTTGTGCTATAATTCTACATAATATTTAATCATTTTTACAATATTTGTAGAGAGAATAATAATTCTCCTACGTTGACTCAATCCCTTCGTGGATATTAAAAAAAAATTGATGTCGGCACTATCGGTCTTCCTGAGGCAAGTTGCGTGTGAGGAAGAAGAAAAAAACTACAACAGTTTTTTCTTTCTTCCGACGTTTCGGTGGTCAATGTCACGCTCATCAGGAAATTGTTTATTCGTAGTAAATGTAATGTACATGAGATCTTATTCAATATTTAACAAACATTTCTTTTTATTTGGCCTAAGTATGTAGCAGAGCAGTCATTAAATTTTAGTTTACAAACAACATTATTCTCAAGATTTTTTGTCTGTTTTATCCTTGCCTTTTATTATGATGTTACACATTTCGCTGTTAATTTTTGGAACTGTATCAATGTTGTTTCTTTTAAAACTATAACTAATCTGCTCGTAGAAGCCCTTTCTGTATAGAATGCATATAGTGTCCCGTTGACCGTTGTTGCTACTGCTTGTTTGTTATCTTGGTTGTTCGTTAGATTTTATTGCGTACAATCTTTTTTTATATATTTATCAACAGATTTGCTCAGATAGTTGTTGTCTACCCGTAATCTTTTTACTATGTCAATGTTATGAAATCTTTTATTTAGTTGTTTTATCGCTCTGTCGACAAAATTGTACACCATGGCAATATTCTGTAGGTTTGGATGTTGAGAAATAGTTTAGAAATCTGCCGAAGAATGTTGGTTTTGTGTACCAGTCTGTTATTAGTTTGTTCTCATCTTTTATTACTAGTTATATAGAGCGTAGCGCGAGTGTAGAAGTGAAGCGGTATGAATAGAGAGGAGAGAAGGTTATGCGTTTTGGCGTAAAAGAGCAATCAGCTGATCCTTTGTCGGCATACAAAACGGAGTCGAAGCAGCGAGCGTTAAAAGAGAATGCATCAGCTGACGTGCTTGCGAGAACGACACATCGCGCGGGATGTTGTGGGAGAGTCGCGTGTGTGCGAGAAGCGCGAGAGAAGAGAGAGAGAGAGAGAGAGAGAGAGAGAGAGAGAGAGAGAGAGAGAGAGAGAGAGAGAGAGAGATCGAAGAATCAAGCGGACTAGCGAAATATCAATATGGTTTCAGGAAAAAACGCTCCACACTTGACGCCGTAAGCTTAGTGGTCGACACCGCTAGAACTGTAATAGAAGGCAAGAGATGGAAAGGAGGAGCCAAGAAGTACTGTGCTATAGTTACACTGGATGTTAAAAATGCGTTTAGAGCTACTCGAAGAGGCAACGGATTTAGGGTTTGCAGATGACATTGCAGTAGTGGTAGTAGCAAAGCAAAAGGTAGAGGTGACGGAAATCACTAACTAGGCAGTAGGTATAATCCACGTTTGGCTAAAGCAGACTGGACTTAAGCTTGTTAGCCATAAAATGGAGGCTATCGTATAACTAGTAAGAAGAAAATAGAGAAAATAACACTGACAGTGGACGGACACGAAATAGACTCTCAGCCGACCATTAAATACCTGGGAATTACCATGGACGCCAGACTAACGTTTAAGCAGCATCTCGAGAGGGCGAGCAATAAGGCAGCAAAAGTCGGTGCTGCACTATCGCGACTAATGCCAAATGTAGGTGGACCAACGCAGGGTCGAAGGTTACTCCTAGCCAGTGTA
Source organism: Nasonia oneida (assembly GCA_037356405.1). Taxonomy (NCBI): domain Eukaryota; kingdom Metazoa; phylum Arthropoda; class Insecta; order Hymenoptera; family Pteromalidae; genus Nasonia; species Nasonia oneida. Next base: position 76,863 of record JAZHPH010000112.1, on the reverse strand, counting down.
ACTACATTAATTATGTTATACGGTGTCCTAATATGGGCGGACGCTATTTTAGTGAAGTCCTACGCACGTAAGCTGTCAACAGTTTATAGGAGAAGTGCATTGCGGGTCGCTTCTGCCTACCGAACAGTATCAGAAGATGCAGTGTGCGTTATCTCAGGTATGCCGCATATTGACATTCTAGCATCAGAACGAAAGAATATATACGAAGAAAGCCGGCGTAGTAACAATATTCAAAAGGAAGTTTGGAAATCCGCTAAGGAACAAAGTCTAGATGAGTGGCAAAGACGATGGGACTCCAGTGGAAAGGGGCGATGGACCGCCTCATACCACGTATTATTGACTGGACCAAAAGACGACACGGGGAAGTGAATTACTACCTTATGCAGTTTTTAAGCGGATATGGGTGTTTTCGATCCTACCTACACCGCTTCAAGATAGGGGACAACCCAAATTGCCCAGCATGTTTGGAAGCAAATGAAGATACGGAGCATGTCTTCTGTGACTGTTCGCGATACGAAAGGGAACGAGAAGAGCTCGAGTGTTACCTTCAGACTAGGGTGACACCTTCGTCAATGATGACAACTATGCTGACGTCGAAGGATGGTTGGTGCGCAGTAAACAACTACGTAAAAACCATTCTCAAAAAGGTTACAAATGATGAAGAAAATAGAAGAGAAAGACAAGGCGAAACAGCTGAGTAAAACTGTTGCTAAAAGAAAGCCACTAAGTAGTAGCTACGAAACGCTCCTCCGACTGATGCAGAGGAACGTAGGTCCTAGAGTCGAGCTCTCACTCCCCTACCCGATGCAGAGGAACGTAGGAGTTAGGGTTGAGTACCTTTAACTGCTCCTCAGACCGATGCTGAGGAACGTAGGTAACTGAGTTGGAGCCCAGATTACCTCACCCGATGCAGAGGAACGTAGGTGTCGGGGTTGAGTCTGTCCAGAGGATGACCGGACGATGCTGCAAGAAGCAGACGACTGGATGATGCAGGAAGAAGAAGACGAGTTTGACCCTGAATCACTTCGGTGGATGGGGGATGTATGGAAATGTCAAACTCTAAAGAAGAAGCCAGCTAGGGTGAGTGGCAAAAAAGATGGGATGCTAGTGATAAGGGGCGATGGACACATCGCCTCATACCGAGGATAGAAGACTGGATGAAAAGAGGACACGGGGAAGTTAATTACTACCTCACACAGTTTTTGACCGGACATGGATGCTTCCGGGCTTACCTGTACCGGTTCAAATTAGAAGACAGTCCGAACTGCCCAATATGTTCAGATGCAACAGAGGATGCTGAGCACGTCTGTTGCGGGTGCTCGCGATATCAGCAGGAACGAGTAGAACTTGAGAGTTATCTCCAGATCAGAGTAACTCTGGAGTCGATTATGATGGTCATGCTGACCTCAGAGGATGGATGGTGCGCAGTAAGCAGCTACGCAGCAGACATTCTCAAGAAAGTCAGAAAGGACGATGAAGAGAGAAGAAAGAGACAAGGCTGAAAACCCGCGTCGGGGTTAAGGCTGTTCAAAGGATGGCCGGACAATGTCACACAATGAAGACGACCGTCCGATGCTGAACGAAGCAGACGCCCGGACGATGCGGAAAGAAGAAGACGAGATGACGACCACATCAACTAGAAGAGGGCAAAAAGCTTTCTGCCCCCCGCGAAGCACTACTCGACGGTTGTACTGCGGGGTCTAGGGGCACAGAAGATGGAGCTAGGCACCTTTACCGAGGGTCGATAAAGGTAAAGAGGGCGTTCCTTGGGACGGTTGGGTGTTTTTCACCTGGCCGTACCGGGGATGGGTTTAGTCGATGTGAATCCGACACACGGCTGACATTGGGGATGGGGCTGTTTCGACGACCCCATAAACAAAGTCATGCTATGGTCATTCTAAGATTTTCCCTAATACCTCTTTCTCCAAGAGAGAGAAAAACAAAACATACATACATACATACATACATGAAAAAATGAGGACTCATGAGGAAGATTTGTCCGCGCAAAGGTAGCAGGCATAAACGTATACAGCTGCTATGCCTCGCCAAAACCGATCGAACAGTTTGAACGACAGCTAGATCGACTTGTGCAGGATGTTGCGGGAAGAAAGCCGGTCATTATCGCAGGCGATTTTAACGCATGGGCCGTAGAATGGGGCAGTCAAAGGACTAACCGGAGAGGACAGGTGCTCTTAGAAGCATTCGCTCTTCTAGATCTGGTTTTAGTTAACCAGGGTAGCACTCACACCTTCAGAAGAGGAGATGCAGGATTAGTTGTAGACCTGACCTTTGTTAGTAGTTGTATAATTGGCTCAATTGATACGTGGACCGTAAGTAAACACTACACAAGTAGTGATCACCAGGCCATAATAATGGAGGTAAGAAAACCAGAGCAGAGAAAGAGCGCGAGTACAAGGACCAATCGAGTCGGTTGGAAAACAAAAGATTATGATAAGGAGATGTTCTTGCTGGCATTGGGAGAAATGCAACTGCAAGGGGCGGGAAACAGCAAGGCTGAACAGGTGATGGATAATATCACCCGAGCTTGTGACGCGGCCATGCCAAGAAGAGTACCTAACAGTAGACGACCACCAGTATACTGGTGGGACAAGGAGGTTGAGAGTGCACGTAGCGAGTGTCGCCGGACCAGAATACGAGAACAGCGGGCGAGGAAGAAATACTATAAAACTGGAAGAGGCCAGGAAATAGTAGATGCCTGCGGACAAGAAATGAAAGACGCTAAAAGGAGCCTAAAGAAGAAAATCCGCGAAAACAAACGACGGTGCCTCAAGGAATTACAGGACGAGAATTTACAGGACCCTTGGGATCGACCGTATAAAATATTAATGAGGAAGATTAAAGGAAGCTCCGTGCCCCCTCCAAAATGCCCGGAACTATTACTCCGGGTAGTGACCACACTGTTCCCCAGGCAACTGGAAGAACCAAGTGTTATTGAAAGAGGCGTGAGCGAAGAGGCTATTCCGCCGATTACGATTGAGGAACTGCTGGCCGCCTGCAAAAGGGTAGGAAATAACAAGGCCACAGGGCTGGATGGCATTCCCAATATTGCATTGAAGCATGCCATTTACGCTCACCCATAGGTCTTCATAGACTTATACAATTCATGTCTAGAAGAGGGAATATTCCCCTCAAACTGGAAGAAACAGCGACTCGTGCTTCTACCAAAAGGAAAGAAGCCACCCCAGGAGTCCGCATCATACAGGCCGCTATGCATGTTGGATACCTTGGGCAAGATCCTGGAACGCATAGTCTGCGTCAGAATGGATCATTTCATAGAAAGAAAAGGTGGATTAGCCGAACACCAATATGGCTTCAGAAAGAAGCGTTCAACCCTGAACGCAGTTAGTCTAGTGATTGACACTTACAAGGAAAGGTACCCAACCCGAACTCACCGATTTTGATGATTTTCATATATGTTGTAGAACATAAAAAAATAAGAGACACG
>JAZHPH010000112.1:44729-63476 GCA_037356405.1 Nasonia oneida | reverse complement strand
AAAAAAATACGTGTCTCTTATTTTTTTATGTTCTACAACATATATGAAAATCATCAAAATCGGTGAGTTCGGGTTGGGTACCTTTCCTTGTTAGTGGTCCTCGGCCACTACCTCTCCCTCCCAAAACTTCAACTACCTCTGACAACGGAGTTACAGAGCTAGAAGTTTTCACCACAACGTTTGAGGCCGTTATTGTTGAGTTGCGGGTGGCATCGGCCCCAGGGATGCCCCCGCGTTGCCATTTCCCCACATTGTTCGAAAAGTATCGCAGTTTCCACAATTTTGGAAGGTAGTGCCGAATTGGCCGCAAACTTGACACTGGATCTGGCTCCGGCTGCGATTTGGGCAAACTGGCGATTTATGGCCTTTCTGATGGCAGGCGTAACATTCTACAGTCGGGCAGGCTGATGCTCTGTGGCCCACTTGTTGACAGTGATAGCATGCTCCGACAAATGGTGTAGAGCCTCTGTTATTGTATCGGCTTAGTGGTTGACTCTGGGTAGCATCACTGGCGTCAGCTCTGCCTTGCGACTGTTGGATCTGCCTTTGCGATTGAACGTTAACTGGTCTCCATATTGGTGGGCCATTGTTAGTCTGCTTGGGCTCGCTAGTTGAGTTGTTATTCACTGGTTGATCTGTGATCGAGGCTGAAGTTACTACTGGCGGGTTCTGTTGTTGCTTCTGTTTCTTATTTTTATTGTTGTTGTTAATATTTTGTTTGTTTGAATTCGCGTCGGTAACTCCTGCTGCTTCCTCAACTTCTTTGGCGGCTGCTACTTTGGCTTTCGATGTTGGCGTCCAAGCTGCGGCTGGGAATCGGCTTTTTTCAACAGTGGGTGGTGGTGTATACATCGCATCTCTTTCCACCTCCTCCTCTAGTGTTCGGCAGTACCTCTTAACATCTTCGTAGGATTCTATCTTTTTCCTTCTAATCGCTCTACGATACTCCGGCCGTAACCTCTCTGTCAATAATGTCAGCTGATCTTTTAATCTCATCGGTCTCTTTAGATGGGCTGCTATATATTTGAAATTCATAATATACGTAGATATCTTCTCCCCTTTACCCTGCGTTCGTCTACGTAGTTCTTCTATTACGTCATTGTCGCTCACCTCGCTGATGAATTGTTCTTCGAATGCCTTCTTAAAGGTCTTCCAGGTTTTAAGTCCTTCCTTTTCTGTTCTGAACCACATGCTAGCCTTCTTTGATAGAGTATGGGGAATCATGGCCAAAATCTCTTCGCTTTTAAGATTTAGACTCTCCTTGTATCTGAGATAAATATTCTTCTGGGTCGTCTCTAGTCTCACCAGCAAACTTGATGTTCCGCCCCTGTATAATTTGGAGTTGATACAAGTGATTGGCCAATCTCTCTTCCTGTTCTAATCGTCGGGACGATTTCTTCTTGCAGCTTTTTGTTTTCCGTTTTTCGTGGCGGTCAGAACTTGAGGAGCTATCGAAGTCGTTCTCTTGGCTGCTAAGGCTGTCACTGCTGTCGGAGCTACTACTCGAGCTGTCTCTTTTGGTCTGTCTCTTCTTGGACTTCTCTTTCTTCAGACTCTCTCGAGTTGGTTGTTTGCTCTTGGTGTCTATGGCCTTTGTAGGAGTCTTACCTAGGGCTCCGTTCTTCGACTCTTCTTTTTCCGATTCGTCACTGCTACTATCTTCTTCGCTATCACTACTACTATCAGATGATTTCTTGGCTCTCGGCTGTGATGCCGGCTTCTTAGAAGCTCCTCTGGCGAACCAGGGCAACCCAGGGTTTTGCACTGTGATTTTTCTTCTTCTAGGCTGATTAATGTCACACGGTTCTGTCGGCTTCTTCCTTTCTACATCCTCAGTTTCGTTGAGCGCTGACTTTAAGTTGGTCGGTTGAACGTGAGGTCTGTTTTTCGACTTCGGCGTTCTTAATTTCCACTCTTGTACTTGTCTCGTGAATTTCCCATCGTCTGATATCGATCTTCTCGGCGTGCTACTTTCCGTGATTGTTCCCGTATTGGGCTGAACGGAGTTCCTAATTGTTTCTGCATAAGGCCAAATCCCCATAAAATTTTGAGCTCCCTCGTTAGAGTCGAGTGTTGAGCTGGAGGCAAGACGGGACACTGGCACGACTTCTGGCTGGGCTCTAGTGGTTTTATTAACGAATAGTAGAGATGTGGGATCTATCGACTTCTGGCTGGTAGCATAACTCGATGATCCCTGAAGAGCGCTGAGTACTCGTGCAGAAATGAGTTGTTGGAGCTGATTTGATACCGTTAACGGGCATCCAAAACCGGGCGTTCCATCGTCTGTGGAAGTGAGGCTCGACAGAGCTTGTATTTGTCTCACTGAAGAGTTAACAATTTCTTCGAGGCTTTCATCACCGGCTTCATACTCGATTTCCTTGCCAGTCTCAATTTCTGATTGTGAGGCAGACTCGGCGATCACTTCTTTTTTATCTCGTTTACTACTCGTTCTGGATTTACTTTTCTTGTGGTTGAGGATCGCCGTTAGCGCCTCCTCGGAGTCAGTTGGGATAACGCCACCATTGTCCCATTCATACCACGGCACTGTCTCGCTCAAACCGGCTCGTAAAATTTCGGCTCTTAACAAACGATCTCTTAGAATCGCCTTATTTCCCTTCGTACTAATTTTCAACGACTTGAGTTCTTCTTCTACGTCTTCTTCATCATACTTTCTAATCTCGCTGGCCAAGTTACGAACTTCTCGATCTTTACGCAGGGCGTCCATCATCTTTCTGTGATTATCCATGGTTACTTTCTGCTATTTACCCTTTAAGCCTTGGTTGATGGAAAAACGTATACAATTTTCTAAACTTCTTGGTGGTCTGACTGTAATTTTCTCTCTATATTCTTCTTTTATTTCTTGATAAGATAGGCTGTAAATACTTCTTGAACTTCTCAAAAATAAAATTCTTGGCAGATAATAACCGGTTAAGCGACTGGTTTTCTTCTCTACGCAATACTTTACACGGTGGTGATTGGGTTCGAATAATCGGGGAAAAGCAAAAAAAAAATCAATATTTTCTCAGCTAAACCGCTGTAAAGGTCGAAGGGCCCACCCAGGGTCTATCTCTCATTCACTCACTGGAAAACGAATTCAACCCGACTTCAAAAATTTCGATTAGTACAACGTATTTTGCGAATCTAGAATCTGGGCAAAAAAAAGAAAGAAATAATTACTAGGGTTAGACCGAAAAAGAAACTAGTAACGATTGACCGTCTTACTGATAAACCAAATGGGTTATTCGACTGCTAGCTTATGGGTGTAATATTCATCAACTGATTTAGCCGTTCTACTGTTAACCGGCTAAAACAAGTGATTTATTTGGGGCCAAGAAAAAGCTTTCATCCAGGCAGAAAAGTTATACGAAACCAGCGGGATCGGATTTCAATGTTAAAATTTTTACAATGGGAATGCGTACAAACATCAATATACATATATATGTTTATAAATTATAAATAGATTATATGTATATATTTTATAGATTTTGAAATATTACCTCAATTGATACTTATAATTATTCATGCGCAGTCGGCATGAGTTGCGTCAATTGTAATTAAATTGTAAAGTGGGCAAATTAATTTCTTCTATTGCTAGTGCTTGATTTAATTTGCAATCGGGCCACAAAATTTGTTTATTAACTCGTTCGGGGTTTAGGATAGTCAGCGGTATGGCTAGAATTGAGTCTTCGATTAAAACTTTCCAATCAAGTCAAACGGGCTATCTCAAAATTTTTCCCGACATTGAATTCTCAAAAAAAAATTTTGTTCGGCTAAAATGATCGTTTTAAGCAATTATCAAGCAACTATATGCAAGAGAAAATTTTCTTCACTATTATTATCGACTTCTACTCTCTCAACAAACAGATCAGCAGAGAGGGAACAAAAAAAATATTTTTCAACTCTCGACGTCTTCAACTACTGCTCGGTATTTTAAAAATTCTATAACTCCAATTATTCTTCGGAAAATTACGGCTGTAAGTTTTCACGACAAAAAAAAATTTATTTTCTTCGTTTCGAATCCCTTTATAATTCTAAACGAGGCAAAAGAAAAAAAAAATTTTTTTAAAACGGGTCCGTCAAACGTTAATTTTCTCTCAACTACTACAACTTGAATTTTGCAAAAAGGCAAAAAAAAATTTTAATTCGGTTTCGTATTAAATCTGCAAATATTCTGCACTCACAATTGGCCGTAAAAATATTAATAAACCCGTATATTGCCACTGTAAAGTTTAAAAGGGCGTAATTCTGTAAACCATGATTTCACTTGTGAGAACCCCAGTTTTTACACTCCCAGCGACTATCGACACGTGGCGAGTGGTTTTCGGCAGAATTTCCACTACTGCGTGTTGGGAAAAATTTGCACACTCAACCGACTGTTAGAGCAATGCACAAACTCGTCTTTTGTTAGGCTATAATCGAAAAAGAGCACTGAGGTAAACCATGATTTTACATTTGAGAACCCCAGTTTTTGCGATCACGGCGGCTGTCAGCACGTGGCGAGTGAATTTTTCTCTGGCGGTTACACGAATAAAATTTAAATTTTTCCGGCAGTATCATACAACTCTCTGCTTCGTTGGAATTATTTATACTCTTGATTTTAGTTAGACACGGCTCACGATTAACTTTGAACGAAATTGGTGCCACGTTTCAAAATGTCGCGCACTGAACACTATCACTCGTGAATTATTTTCCACGACCGTGCCCCACACATTGGGCAGCCACTGTAACGTGGTGGTTTTTCTCTCGTTATTTTCCTTTGCAACAATGATTAGCTACTAACGCCCGGCCGTATTTATTTCGAAGGCGCCAGGTCGGACGATTTATCCGCGAACGTTTTGGGGTCGCGTCTCCGGCTAGTTACGAGACTCTACTCTCCGAGGGAGTTCGATCGGGAAAATAGGAAATAATAAGCTTAGACCACTCGACTGATTATCACTTCACAAATTTTTACTTAAACAAAACCGGCTGTAATATAATAAACGCGAGGCTCTAAGGTGATATTTTCAACTAGTTACAATTTCCGTTTTCGCACACAACGCTCACACAGTTATCCGGTGCTACAAAATCTTGGCTCGTCAAAAATGCTGCCACGAGGCAGTAAAGCTCCGACTTTCGCAACGTCCGGCTTAATCCTCTCACACTCAATATATATTATAAATATTACCATTAAACGCTACCTTCCGGCTGAAGTTCTCTCTCGTACCTCTCCCTCGTTCTTATAATAATCACGACAAAATAACACACTCTTATACTTGACTCTACTCTAAATTAGAAGTGAATAGTCAAACCGTAGGGATATTCTCTGGGCTGCGACGAAAACTCAAGTGGGCGAATTCTCTGGCCGAGGCGCGACGGTACACCTCGCTAGAGTACTCACACAAGCGCAATACATAGTTATCGGTCTAGTGCCGTTACATTTGGCGATTTACATATGTTTTCTCGTGCGATCGTTGGGTTTTCACACTGTAACATACCACCTCTCATGTCATACATTACAAATAAATAATTCTTTAAGTTACATAGGTGAATATTCTTTTTACACACACTCAACGCCTCACACATACAAGTAGCAGTATAGTATCTGCTGCCGCGGCCTGGCGCAAGGTTTTCCCCCTCCCGGCGGCGGGCTTATCTTCTGACTCGAGCGGCTTAGGTGTGAGCGTGCGTGAGCTCCAGCGTGTGCGTGTAGTCGCGCGGCTGGTGGGAGCGCTCTACAGTAAGCGGCTAACTCGGCTGTTAGTCGGCTATTCTCTCTCTCCTTCTCCCGGCTGCTATTGCACGGCTATGTGGCCGATTCCGACCTTCCTCTACCTAGAATGCATACCAGATCTATGAGAGTTAACTCATGGTGATGCAGTTCTGATAGGGTGACGTAGAAAAGAGAGAGAGAGAGAGAACTTCTTAATACTAGACGGTCACCCCGTCGCACCGTGCGCGGTTCTCCCGCGCACGCTTCTCCGAGGCGTGCACTCCTCTTTTCTGCTCTTGAAGCTTGTGCTGCAGATACTGATCTCTTCTCTGCCCTGGTGACTCTAAGGCTCGTTCTCCTACTCACCGCCTTTTCGGTCTTCTTGGAGTTTCGCGAGCGTGTGCCGACCGTCCTCACGCGCTCGCTTCCTCTTTTCCCTCCGGACAATCTCGCTTAAAGTGTCCGGGTTTGTTGCAGTTGTAACACAGCGCTTCGCTCTTCGGCTTACTGCCCTGGTGTTTGTTCTGATGCGTGCTGTGTCTCTTCTGCTCGTACTTGTTGCTGCGCTCGCTTTCTGATCGTATTTTCTTCTCGAATTTTGCCAGCCTTTCGTCCAACATTTTGCTAAACATTTCTGCCAGTTGTGTGTTCCCATCGTTTGCCTGTGCAACTTCGACTGCTGCTACTTTTGGCGGTGCTGCGGCTGGTTTGTGTTTCGTCGGTGAGACATACGCTAGTAATGCTAGCATAGTCTGCTCGGGTAGCGGTGGCGCGCGGTACTCTTGACTGCTCGCCAGTACAGTTTCGGCCTCATCTGCTTTCTCTCGGAAGCTATCCCAATCGTAGCAATCCATACGTGGTGTCAATCTTTGCAATTCTGGTTTTTCTGCAGCAGGTCTAACTGTTTCTCCAAGCACGGACGAGGCCTCATCTCTTTCATCATTCCGCCGAGGCACGTCACGTAGTCGCGCACGAGCTCGTTATCGGTACCGTTTTTCGGCGTCGGAGGTCAGGCGTTGTTGGAAGCGCCTGTTCGTCCCGTACCACCTTGTAGCTGCCGTTCGATATTCTTCCCAGCACCTCCAGTTATCTTTATTATTTTCGTACCACTCCGCTGCAACACCCGTAAACACGTGTGGCAGTGATTCCATTTTCTCGGCCTCTGTCATCTGTGCTAGCCTCATGTTCGACTCTAGGCGATCCAGAAACCTGTCGATTCTATCTGTCATGATCCCAGAAAATCGCAAGTCCCACTTGCGGACTATCGTCACGATATCTCTCAAGAATGTTCTCGTCGTGCCTCGGTTTGGTGCGGGCGAGTGTCTTTCTGCCGCTTCGCGCCATTCTCTCCACCAGTTTCTGGGAGTTGCGCCTCTCGCGCTTGTTGTCGGGGTTGACGTCTCAAAATTTGTCGCGTCGCTGAACGTGACTCTTGGTGGCGGTTGTCTCGACTCGCCGTCCGTCCTGGTGCTGGAGGCACGCGCTTCCGTGCGCTTTTGCTTGAGCTGGCTCACCTCCTCTTGCAGACATTTAACCGTTCGCTGCATTTTTTCCAGGTTGTGGTGTATTTGCGTTGGTATGTGTGGCGTAGGAGCGAGGTACTGAGATATAACGCCAGAGTTCGCGCATAATTAGGAAGAGCGAAGAAGCTGCTCAGCATGAGTGCAGGCTTTTGTAAGCCACGGGGCCGATGGAATACGTTCATTGAATAAAGAGTTAAACCAAGTGCGTCTTCATTATTAGTACCCTACTTCCTCGGTTCCTGACTGCATGACCAGTACCTACGGACAACACGTAACAGTTGGCGACGAGGAGCGTCAGAACTCCAGAGGACGAAGGCTGTGCAGCAGCAGTGAACTCGTGTCAAAATCGACATTTGTGAAAACGCGACAAACAAGAATCACGGAAGTGAGCCAACTTATAAAATACCAGCGTGATAGACGCGACGAGCGTTTATTGCACACACACACACAGCCACACGAGACACGTGAACATTAGGCGTAGCTGGAATTGGTCCGTAAACATCCGATGAGCGTTAACGCGGAGGATACCAAGCCACTCCAACCAAAATTGACGCTAAGTGAAGCACAACATTTACGAAAGCCGGAGATCATAGAAGAGTTACGAAGACGCGGTGCACAATTCGACGAAAGTTCCAACCGGGATATTCTACGTACACATCTTGTAGAATTAGTGCGAGCGGAAAATTCCGATAACAACAAGAACGCCGCAGGAGCGAGAACAAGCGACAACAGTGAGAGTTCCGAATCCAACAGCGAAGGCGAAAGATCGAGCAGCGACGACAGCATACAGAAAGATACCAAAATATTTTTCAATCTGGAGACCGATGACTGGGAAGCATTCTCAGAAAGGATCGAACTATACTTCGAAACAAAAAAAAAATAACGGAATCGACGATCAAACGAGCAGAGCTGTTAACTCGCTGCGATGACAACACATACCAATTGTTCCGAAATTTATGTGCGCCGGATAAGCCAGTCACCAAATCGTATGAGGATCTGATAGAACTAATCAAAAACCACCTTAAACCGGCACCACCCGAAGTAATGGAGCGCTGTATGTACCACCGCGCTCGACAGGAGCAAAATGAGACAGCCGCTGAATTTGCGGCTATGCTGCGACAATTATCACGGCACTGCAATTTCAAGGACTTAAGCGAATCGTTGCGCGATCAGTTCATCTGTGACATCCGCGACGAAGCAACACGTGTCCAACTGTTTAAGCAGACAAAGGTAACATTCGACTCAGCATTCAAAGAAGCTACAGCAAGAGAGAGAGAGAGAGAGAGAGAGAGCCGTGGAGAACGCAGCAGGCGCACTAAAAACGCTAACGGAAAAAACATATAAACAAGAAAATTTCTTTCACGAGCAGTGAGGCAGGGCCAACAAAGAGCGGAAGACCTACGCTAAGCAAGAAAGCAGACCAGTCGAAATAGCGATGCAAAATGCTATTGTTGTGGTGATACGGGTCACACAACCAGATCGTGCAGGTACCGCGAGCAGACATGCCGATTCTGCAAAATCAAGGGACACCTCGAACGAGCCTGCATTAAAAAGCAGAAGATGGGGAACAAATTTGTGCAAGGCGAGGACGACGAGACGTACTGCGAGTACGAGGACGGCGGAGCGGACAACAGGGCGGTAGGCAGCCAAGACTCAGAGGAGAGCAGCCACTACGTCGACTTCCACGCGATTAACTCTCCAATCAATAGGTATAATTGTAGTATAGCCAGTGAACCATGAAGCCACTGGGCCAATTAAAAAACCTTAAGGTAACGCTGAACGGTAAAACGGAATTTTTAAGCTGTTTAATTCTAAGAGGAAACAAGGTCCCACTGATAGGGCGGCAGTGGCTAAAAGCTCTGGGCCTGTGGCCACTGATCGTAGCCGGTAACCTCGACACTACTGCAAGGGCCGGGGAAGATTTCAATAAAATAGAGGTACGTACCGTGCGCGAAAATTTATTAGCAGAATTCGAGGAACTGTTTAGCGATACTCCGGGTGTATACAACAAGCGAGAAGTAAGACTACATTTAAAACAAAATGCGAGACCGGTAGCGCTCCCGGCAAGACACGTGCTATATGCTCTCAAGCCAAAGGTTGAAAAAGAAATCCAACGCTTAGTAGAATTAGGTAATTTAGAAAAGGTCGAAGCAAGTGAGTGGGCAACACCCATAGTACCAGTGATAAAGAGCGACGGTACAGTCAGAATCTGCGGAGACTCAAAGATTACGGTAAATCCTTACTTGATGGTACCGAGGCGCGTTTTCCCAAGAATAGACGATATTTTTAGGGTTCTACAAAACGGACTGTTATTTTCGCAACTAGATTTACCTCATGCATACATGCAGATTCCAGTAGGAAAAGAATCACGTAAGTTTCTAACTATCGCGACACACCTCGGTCTATACAGGTACACGAAAATGACAAGGCATCGCGAGCGCTCCGGCCGAATTCCAACAAATAATGGACGAATGTCTACAAGGCATTCCGAACGTGATAGCATATATGGACAAAATATTTGTAACGGGAGAAACACACGAGAAACATGTCGAAAATTTACGTCGGGTATGCGAACGACTATCCGAGTGCGGCTTGCGCCTAAATAAAAATAAATGCGACTTTATGAAGGAGAAAATTAATATCCTAGGTTACGTAATTAGCAAGGATGGCCTACATAAGGCAAAATCGAAAGTCCGAGCCATGTACGAGGCACCTCGCCCAGAAAACACCAAACAGCTGGTCTCGTTCCTTGGTCTGATTAACTTTTACGCAAGGTTCATCGAGAACAGATCTGATAAATTACGCCCATTGTTTGACTGTGCTAATAAAAAAGATTTCGTTTGGACCAAGGACTGCGAGGAAGCCTTTTGGTGGGTCAAGAACGAGATGATCTCTCCAAGAGTTTTAGCGCGCTTCGACCCGGACGAGAAACTGGTGTTAGCTTGCTTCGCATTATGGGCTCTCGGCGATCCTGTCGCATCGCTACAAAGACGGCTCGGAGCGGCCAATCGCGTTCGCGTCCAAAAAAATTCCACAGAAAGAGTTGAACCGAGCCATTAACGATAAGGAAGCAGCAGCGATAGTTTTCGGATTTATTAAATTCTATGACTTCGTGTACGGGAAAAGGATAATCTTACGGACAGATCATAAGCCACTCGAAACAATTTTCGGGCCGAAACGAGGCATACCGTTAACTGCAGCGAGTAGACTACAGCGTTGGGCTTATTTCTTGTCCGAATTCCAATACGACATCGAGTGGATAAAGACGAGTCAGAACGGAAACTGCGATGCTCTTTCCCGGTTGCCAATAGAAGATAACACTGATATTTTTGGTGAAGAATGCGTACAAATGTTTTACATATCAGAAAATGCAACCGGAATAGACTGCAACACTGTAGTTAGAGAAACGAAGCGCGATGAAGTTTTGTCTAAAATATTAAGATATTGTATTATCGGCTGGCCGAGCGATAGTAGAACGCTCTCTGAAGAAGAGAAAAGATATTTCGTTAAGCGTAACGAATTATCAGCCGAACAGATTTGCCTTTTTTGGGACATACGAATTATTATACCAGCTTGTCTCCGAGGACAGCTACTTGATGATTTTCATATATCGCACTTAGGAATAGGGAAAATCAAGGCTTTAGCGAGATCATACGTGTGGTGGCCAGGCATCGATGCCGACATCGAGAACCTCGTTGGATCATGTAAAATCTGCGTAGAAAATCGAAAAACACCACCGCACGCAGCGCTTATCCCCTGGCCTTGGCCAGAGAGGCCTTGGCAAAGAATACACTGCGACTTCTTGGGCCCCTTCCATGGAGACATGTATCTGATTATTGTAGACTCCTACTCGAAATGGCCGGAAGTCATAAACTTCCGTCAGAACACAAAAGCGGTCAAGCTAGTAGAAGTGTTTCAAACTCTATTCGCGAGACACGGACTAGCAGATCAAGTCGTCACGGATAATGGCAGGCAATTTGCAAGTAGGGAATTTGGCGAATTCTTGAAGCATAACGGGCTCAAGCACACCTTCTCACCGCCATATCACCCGGCAACAAACGGCGCGGCGGAGAATTTTATCGGAACACTAAAAGATAAAGTTTCAAAAATTGTTCAAGGGGGAGTAAAGGTAGAGGTAGCTATCAACCAGTTCTTATTTGATTACCGTAGTACGCCGCATTGCACAACGAACAAATCACCGGCAAGTTTGTTTTATAAGCGAGAGCTTAAAATACGCTTTGATAAGCTACGTCCGAATTTGCGCAATAAAGTCTCGGAAAAACAAGGCGAGAAGATTGAATCCACACCGCACTCGCGAAAAATAAACCTCGAATCGGGAGATTTGATTATGACTGACAATCACGGGGTGACAGGTGGGAAGCGCATCTGGTGGGAAGTGGTGTCTAAGAATGATCTGCGGCTCTCCGCTCTCTCTTGTTTTACTGCTGCGGCTCTTAGTTCGCCTGTCGGCTCGAAGTCCGACGGGTCATATTCGCCCATCAGCCACCTGTGCAGACGCACCCATTGGTCCTCTGCATTTCCGTTCTGCCTTAGTCGTAGGCTCGACAATGTTTGTCGCAGCTCGCCCCTGGTGAGGTTCAGTACCCAGTTTCCAACGTCGTCTTCCATGCCGTTCAACATTATCTGGGTTTCTTCTGATTTATTTATTCTGCGCACGCTTTAGCAACAAGTATTACCTGCTAGAGTCGAGCGCGCGTGTGCATGTGTCGCAATTCCTAGCTGTGCGTTACGCTCGCTTACGCCGTTGTGTCCCCAGTCGGTGCGACAAGTAGCAGGAGGTGAGAAAAAAAGAAAACAAAAAGATGACACAAATCCCGCTTAAGTTGTCGCTCGCTGAATTCGTAACCGGGAAAATGAAATAAATTGATGTTGTGGTTGTCGACCTCGCGTCGAGCCACTCGATAATCCGACCGGTGACACTGCCACTCCTGTTACTATTTTACAGGAATTCTTACAATTTTTCCTATGCTGAAAACGCGAAAATGCCTAACTAACACACGCTCTCGACTCCACGCTTTGTGTGTGAGTACGATCGCCCCCCGCGCTCGGCGGCCAAAACTTAAATTTCTAACCTGCTCGCCGTCCCGCACGGCGAGCCGTCGCCTGTTTATAGCAGGCGTATTTACTTTTGGTGCGCGCAACTTCGAACCGTTGCGCGCCTCTGAAGCCCTGTTTATGCCGGCGTGGCAAGCTCGACTCGAGTACCGAGCCTCTCGGTGCTTTCAGTCCGGTTATTCAACCTGCTAGCCCGCGCGCGATGTAAACAAGCGCTGTTTACGTCCGCGCCGCTCGCTCGCTCGCTCGCCGTCCTCTCGCCGCTGCTCGCTGCGCGTCGTGTACGTTGTTGCTGGGCTTTAGCGCGACAGCTGCGAAGATGCTGTCGCGTCAACGAGGGGGATTATTCACTCTTTTTATCTCCTCACGGATATCCCTCTATGATGCTGAAGTCGGCGACGGACGTTAGCCGTCGGCCCAATGCCGACTCCGTACTATGCAGCCGGGTTGCCTCGGCGTACAACTGCGCGGCGTGCGAAGCTCGTTACGCGTTCACTAATAATGTACATACTCTAGTACAGATCCTGCACAGTAGGTATTTCAAAGTGTAACATACGAAACTACACATTTCAAAACAATTTTATATAAGACATTTCATCTTTTGTCTCACATTCATTATTTTATAGATATACTAAATCTTGACACTGGAATGGAATCCACTTCAAAATTCTTTTGTTCAAGTTGACAATGATGAGCACAGAAATTATTTACGAGCATTAAATGTTCAAGTAGAAGAACACATAATTGATGAAGTAAGTTATATCAATCACATGATACAGGAAAATGATGAAACTGACGAGATACTTAAATTCGAAAATTGAATTTTATGAGGAATTTGAAATATTAGAAAATACATAAAAAAAATTACAGAACTCTATCAAATTCTAACAAAAATGGCATTAACAATTCAAACTATTCTAAAGTTTCGTAAAAAACAAAATTTATTTCCAAATGCTTTAAAAGATGGTACTGAGGCTTATGTTAAATACATCATCAATATAGCCAATATATTACATCACATTTATCAAAATTAGTGAATAAATTAATTTTATAATATATTTCTTTCTTTCATAAAATTATTTTCTTTTCAAAATTAATTCATTATTTTTTCGGAAAAAATTCCCGTGGTTATAGGGCTCTCGGCGATGATTCCACAGTTTTTTTTAGATTATTTTATAAAAATGAATCAGTATTAATTATTTTATTTTTAAATGCATTATCTTTAGAACAAAATTCATTCATTTTTAACACTAACCATAATTTAGTATAATTCATCATTTCTACAGCAGGAATGATGTAATTAATAAAAGTAATTCTGACCAAAATTTCGTCACAATGTTCGCGCAGTATACATTGCCAACGAATATAGACCTGTATAGAAGCACCATGCTAATGGGGGCGATGGATCCGAGATCTGTAGTTTCATCATCTCCGCACCTATTGCTAATTTCTATCATGCTATCTCTCTCGCACTAATGGCGCGATAAACTTGGCCGAGCTTGTAACTAGCTTAATATCTAAAAGATTTTTACATAAAATAAAGTTGGTAATACCCCTCAACCCGATTTTTATTTAATTGTTGTTAAAACGTAAATATCTAGTAAATGTATGATTGCATAATTTCATGAACTTCGCATCAGAAAATAGTAAATATCTGTAGTTACATTAATTGCAATTAGTAAATACAATAAAAATATATAAGAAAAAAGCTCGTATAAATATTTTGCATAATGAATTAAATTTAAAGTGATATCGTAGAATAATGTCAATAGACGCTTTGAAGATTAGCATATATACGTAATAAGTGTAAAACTAAAACTTAAATTAAAGCTTAAACTAAAGTTGAAATTATAATAAAATAAACTTAAGCTTAAACTTAAGCTTAAACTTAAGCTTAAACTTAAACTTAAGCTTATACTTAAACCCCAAAGGGGGGCGATGATCATGTGCGACTTTCGATCTTACAACAGTAACGTCGTCGGTAGCCGTATGGTTAAGGCGTTGCGCTAGCAATTCTTATGCTGGGGTTCGAATCTCATGGTCAACTTTTTTTTCTCTATTTTTTATTTATTTCTCGTATTTGCTCTAATATTTATAATAAAGATTTTTAAAACATTAAAACGTGATATACTTTACCTTCTCTTTCTTTAAGTACAAAAAGAACTCGCTCTTTGTTAATATTAGTTTGAAAACATTTAAAATAATATAGAATCAAGGGGCGCGGTAGCGTCGTGATGGCAATATAAAGTATACAGAGAATACAAAATTTATTTCAAACTAATATTATTCGATGGAAACCAATCGGGAAGGTGGCAGAGTTGTCTTCCATCAGGAAAAGGATAGGTTAAAAGGAAAAAAGGTATAGGAATGACAATGTTGACACATATATATATATATATATATATATATATATATATATATAATCTAAAATCCATGCAATTATATCCCAATAAACTTTATAGGAAATATAAAAAAATTACTTATTGCATTAATTGAAAATGTACTAAACATGCTTGAAAATAAATTGAGAGGATTATATTTAAGAAATAGATAAGTAAAAGTGAATCTAACTATATATAATTGAAAAATGTACAATCTAATTATACTGATTTAATAAATAAATAAATAAATAAATAAAAGCTTATTTTATTGTAAAAAACATTACCGTTTATCGCAAATTCATAAGATTTCCACTAGAAACAAAACATAAAAAATATACTTGGCTGATACAACACAATAAGCAAATAAGTACTTTGATTATCTTCGAGATATAAATGTTAATGTAGAAATTACAGTAAAAAAGTTTAAATTTACATTTTAAAATAAATGTGAAAAATACTTTTATATTCTCGAAATGTGCTTATTGGTGACTTAGCTTCTGCAGTTTGGCGTTCGGCTTGTTACCAGCAATAGTACGTTTTCGAGATTTAGAATCACGCGCGTCCCAGTTCATCCATTTTAATTTGTAAAAAAATATGTACCCTTACAAAAAAAGCTACAATACGTTTTCGATGCGATTTACATGGCTCGTCGACGCTAAAAAATTCTGGATAAAATATATCGACCTCTGATGTTATAAATTTTATTAATTTTTCAGCAAGATTTTTTTCGTGACAAATAGTTTCAAAATGATAATTAAAAGTAACGTAAGCTTTGCTTATAACGTCATTAAAAAAATCTGAAGGAACACAAAGATTACCTAATTGATTATTACTATTAAAAACTTTGTATGCTTTAAAAAAAATTAAAAAATCGTTATTTTTTTCAAAATTTTTATTGTCTCTTGTGAAGATAGATTTACAGCCTGAACATTCAAATTTTGCAAAACATTTAGAAAGTATATAACCCGCTACATATTTAACCGAACAATCATAAAGTGATGTTGATTCATTAACGTTGACTTTATCTAAAATGCTATCGCGTTTCTCTGCAAGATTCTGTAAGCTACTGTGTGAACTAATAATCGGATCATTTAAATTTTCTACTAGATTATGCATATCTTTAGACAATATTTCATCATCAGGTAAGTCAATATGATCATCGAGTTCTGGAGATGATTCGCAATCAGTGTCAGATTCATTATCTTTACTGATTAACTCATCACCTTCTTCACTCTCACGTACATTGATTTCTTGAGTATCTGAAATATCATTACTAGTTGAAAGCTTGTTATCGTTAGTCGCAATGTCGTTAAAAGCATTATCAAGAGCTTCTGTAAATCCATCATTTTTTTTGATATTATCTGTTGCTAGTAACGGTACTGTTCTATCAGACTCACAATTAGTTGACTTAGATGCTGATCTTATATTCGCGGACACGGTATATTGCAAATTATGCCTCAATTGTATTGCCGTCGGATTTTGGCAGTGACCCGCACGAGATCTTAAAACCGCGAACAAATTTTCAAGCGGATCTTGATTTAATCGAGATGTCAAAAGATAAAATCAATACTCAACAACATTTTTGTTTTGATTTGTCAGAGGACGGCGTAATGGATTTTTATCTTTAGGGCTTCTACTATTCAAACAATCAAACAGATCATTAACTTTTTTAATAAAATTACCCGTGGCAACACTGCAAGGATTATTTATAGATTATAAATCTATTTCATTAACCCATCTTCTAATACTAGTTACAGAAGGCAAAGCAAATTTTTGTTTCTCACGTAAAAAACAATAAGCTTTAGGAGATGTATAAAACAACTGTAAAGCAAATTGTTTTTCATCGTCTGACCAAGCTTTCTTTCCTTTTACATGGTTCGCCTGCATTTAAAAAAAATCTAATTGTTTTTTATTCAACTTTTGATAGTCTTTAATAATATCATCATTTTCTTTAATTTTTAAAACTTTTTTATTCAAGTTCGCGATCTTTTTGTTTTTATTTTTTAAAGATGTTTGCAAATTAGTGACTTTACTTTTATATTTTTGTTGATGAGTAATAGCGGCTTTTTTATACAAGTCGATGGATTTTTTACACTTTTCATCTTTTTTAAGTAATTGTTTAGTTAATGAAGCTACTTGTTCTTTCAATTTTTTTAATGAGTTTTCAAACGTGGATGTTTTAGTGGTGTGAAAAGAATTGTCATCGGTGTTAACGGAATCTACTTTGTGCTTAGCTAATGAAGTAGAACATGATGGCTCATTTAAATCGATTAACGCCGGCTCTAGATTAATTAATGTTGTCGAATCAAAATTTAAATTATCATGAGATAATCCATCATTAATAGGCAAATAATCCACCTCATGAGTGACATGTTCATCAACTTCTTGAGAGTCTTCTAAAACTGCATCCGACAGATATTTTTTTGGAACTGCAGAATTTTTTAATTTTCGCGTACCTGCCTGATCTGTATATGCGACATCGTCTACTGCAAAATGCAGATAGCAAATGCGCTTATTGTCTAGCTGCTGCGTTGTCAAGTCATTCAGACTGAAATTTCCAGATCGAAGAATCCATTCCGACCGTCTACAAAATTAGGATATTGTTACGATAATGTAAAACCACTCAACTTAAATATTTGCGTACGAGTCATTAATGTATATCAACTCTAATAGTAAAACTAGAAATAAGAAGTTGGTCCTACCGAAACTGTATAAAACGATAGGGTTTAACAATAGACCAATAATGGCTGTTAAACTATTTAATAATTTACTTCATGAGCACAATTATAGAATTCAGTAATATGAGTCTAGACACTATCCTTGTAATGTATTATCTAATTTTAATTAATGTATGAGCGGTAATTTAATACTAATTAAGTTTGTTAATAGTTTTATACGATAGTTTTAAGTTCTGTTAGACCGGTCCACGTACAGAGATTCATTTCTCTCTGTGGGTTTGCTTAATTGTAAAGTAAATGTATACTAGTGGAATAAATAAATAAAATTTGTTTATATAGATAGTTAAATTTGTTGCCAACAAGGTAGTTAAAATAAAAAAGTACGTGACTTTTTTATATTGATTAACAAAAAAATACATTCGTAGTGGACGTATCATTGTACGTTTGTGCAGTAAATCATTTGCAAATAAATAACCAAAAAATGATAGAATACATAGTCAAAAAACCAATCTTCAAGAAACAATCCCAAACTATAAATAAATAATCACACATCACGCGCTTAAAAGATTAATAAGACTATAAGAAATGTAATTATCTAAGAAATGTAAACAGATGTAAAATCTATACAAGAAATAAAGATATTACTACTATTAATAACACTATACCAATTAATAAATGCACCTTTTTCACTAAAAAATACAACAATAATAATTAAAATATCTTGTAATCGTTAATTATATATAAAAAAAAAAAAAAAAAAAAAAAAAAAGGGGTGGATTCGAACTCACTATCTTTAAATGTAGCAAAATATACGAGATCTCCTTTAACCGCTCGACCACTAATTCATTGTATATTTTTAATATGTGAAAAAGGTACATATTCATTGGAGGGGGTACAAAATTTATTTTTATTTTAAATTTATATTTAATTAAGCTATAGCAAAAAATGATTTGTTTATAATAATAATATATAATTAAATAAATTGTACTATAAAATTTGCATTTAAATATAACTGGAAACAGTGATGTGCAAAAAAGGTGTAATTTATTTTAAAAAATGACAGTAAATACCAACATGCATTGCCTCAAAAGAAAAACGAAATCAGTGTTACGTAATAATATTTAATATTTTATAAAAAAAATAGATAACCGTAATTAATCCAGTGTAAAATAAAAATCAATCACTCGGTGAAACAATTTTTAAAAGCACCAACGCCATGCAAAAACGATATTCAGAAAATCATTCTTTTTTTAGAAATGTTTTAACAAACATTTCATTCAACTTTTACCTGGGATTAATCTAAACATGAAATAAAGTTTCCGCAAAATTCTGTAATTCAGTTTGGTCTAACTGAAATGAAAGCAGTTTTTATATATATATATATATATATATATATATAT
>JAZHPH010000112.1:0-44609 GCA_037356405.1 Nasonia oneida | reverse complement strand
ATATATATATATATATATATATATATATATATATAACGTTCGGTTACTATCTTTTTTATTGTATTTGTTGACGTAAGTAACAACGATTGTCTAGTTAAAAAACTTACCGTATCTCATCCATGGGAAATCGGTGAAAAGTCAGTCCAGGATTTTTCGCCTTTGAACTCTCGCAGTCGCTGTAAACAGATCTGGTTCGTGGAGGTGGCATGATGATAACCCCCAAACAGTTTTTTCACCGATTGAGAACAGCACAGGTATAAATACAATCTCACAGATTGATAAACTAAATCGCGCTATTATTATTTATAAAAACTAGACACAATTTTATGCAAAATAAATGTTTAGAAACTGCGAGCAACTCGTCGCTGCATATAGTATTGATATATAAGCTCTTCGCGCTATTTACATAGCAAGATCGAGCGGGAAACTGGTACGTGCTGTGTTTTCGTGGTTATTATCTTAAGAGAAAATTTTATCTTACCAACTAATAGTTGTTAGGGGCATAAGGGGTATATAGAAACATTAAATAATCATTTTTGTATTGTTTATATAATTTTTTATTGTAAAAAATACATAAAAACACATATCTTCAAATACGAGCTAGCGCATGCGCGCTGAGTCGCGGGAAAATAATATGTGGCGGCGCCAAACGGATGGGTAACAGAACTAACCGCCTGTTACCCAAGATTCTGTCCCCCCTTTATAACCCGTGATGGTTCTTCTATACTAGGTCTATATTCGTTGACATTACTATGTTATGTACTCATCGTGGCATGAATGTGCGCGCATCGAGCCTTTCTCATGCAACACGTTAAATACAGCGCGTTAATTTTTGCATACTAATTCAGCTGAAGCGTGTTTTACGTCAAGAATCACGAGATATTTCCCTTGTTTCAAATAAACTGATATTTGTTTAAATTTTTACGATAGGAATGAATGTATGAATATGAGCGTTTTTTTTTTTTTGACAAAATTTCATAACAATGAGCATCGTTGCACTGTGTGCTTATTGCGGAGCGAATATGTATGCATCAGGCTATCCTCACGCATTATACTAATTGCAACATGCTAAGCGCGGCGCGTGAATTTTATGTATTATAACTTGGTTAAAGCATGTTTTGCTTCAGAAATTGTGAGATATTTTCCCTGTTTAAGATGCTCTGATAGATTCGAATTTCTACAATGAAAATTAAGATGTATTTGAAAATATTTTTGTCAAAAGGGACGTATAATATACGTCGCTGTATTGTGCGCTTATCGCGGTAAGAATATGCGCGCGTCGACTCTCATGCAACATGCTTAACGCGGCGCGTGAACTTTTTGTATTATAACTTGGTTAAAGCATGTTTTGCGTCAAAAATTGTGAAACATTTTCCTTATTCTAAACGTCCAAATATTCGTTTAAATTTCTACACTAGAAACTGAGACGCATCTGAAAGTATTTTTCGTCAAAATCTAGAGGCAAATGTATGCGCATAAGATGTTATATTTTAACTTAGCCAAAGTGTGTTTGGCATTGAAATTTATAAATTATTTTATTTAATTTAGACAGCTCGATGCTTGTATGAATTTTTAGGCACGACCGCGACACGGAAATCGGGCGAGCGCGCAGCGTGAGCGGTAGCGATCGTGCCTTACACGCAAAAAGCGAAGCGATGCAAGTCGGCAAGCCACCGTGTTGTGGCCTATCGACATAATAATTTAATTAACGAAAATCTCGGATTTATCAATAATCTATTCTAACTATCAATTGATCTATCACCTCTCGATACCGCTACTTGACTTACAAGAATATCTTCTATACAAAGCCTCCCCAGTTCCTATTAAACAAAATCTGAAAAATCTATCAAATACTTTCGCATACATCTGGCCCTAACCCAATTTTTCGCTATTAGCCTAAATAAACACAACTGCATTCCTATTACAGCTGAAAATCTTGAAAAGTGCAAAAATTTCAAGGATCTTATAGTTTGCAAAAACACCGTACTGGTCTGCGAGATAAGAAAGAATGCGGTCTGTTAATTAAGTTTGCCATCAAGGACGCGAGTTTTAATATCACGGACTGCAATATAAAATTAATTCAATTACACGATACATATTGGCTCAAATTACACGAACAAAACACCTGGCTATTTTCAACTATCAACTCCGTAACCTTATCCATACAATGCCATAGATCGATACACTCGACACATGAATTAAACGGAACTGGTATCTTACGTTTAAACGCGGGCTGTGCGGTTCACACTAACAGCGCAAGGTTTATTGCTTCTAGAACCTATAACTTACAAACAACTGAAATATTTTACCCTAACATAATTATTGATATTTATACTATGCTTAACAGTATACCGGAAGCCAAAAATTTTTCGTCTTATTTAAACGAAATAATAGATGTGAGATAGCTCTTAAAGCAAAGAATTTACACAAAATACACACTGATACACTCAGCACAGACTCAAGCTTTCATGACATCATTCAAAAAGCCGAATCCTTATCGGAGTTTCACAAAGCTAATAGCAATTTCGAAACGTTTAAAAGCATAATTTAAATCTCTGCTCGGTAGCAGCAGGTCGGGCTTGTTGCCAACGTGAGGCAAAGCCTGTGCTTGCGAGCTCTGAGAAGAGCGAGAGAGAGAGAGAGAGAGAGAGAGAGAGAGAGAGAGAGAAGTAGAGAGGGGGGAAAGCAGATCGCTACGCCGGCGTCGGTTCAGGCATCGTCGTGCCGGGACCGCTGGCGCGAGCTGTTGGTGAGCGCGCAGCTACGTGTGTGTGTGCCCGAGAGTAGAGAGGGGTGACCGCGTTGGTTCGGCCGACAACGCCGCGGTAAGCGCGCGGTGCACGCAAATATACGTACGGGAGAGAGAGAGCGCGCCGGCCGCGTAGCTACTCGAGCGGGTTGCGGCGCGCCGAAATACGGGTGTGTGAGAGAGAGAGAGCAGACGGGTCAGACTGCGCGACGTCAGAGGCGAGAGCTTCGAGGCGCGCGCGTGTATATGAGAGTAGAGGTGTGACGGCGAGCCCTGCGTGGCTACTGTGCGTGGGCGGCTACGGTCACCACGTTGTAGGGAAGGGCTGGGCCAAATATACGTGCAATATAACTTAATAACTTGTGTGATTACTTCTTCCTTCTTTCCCCACGTTCTCCCAAACGTCGGCGATTACGCTCAATCCCGCAGTTAACGAAAAATCTTGGCGCGTACGAGGCGTTAAGTGTTGCGCACCTGTACTGGGAGGCACAGCGTCGCACGTCAACTAGCGGCACACAGGGCAAGGCCGCGATTTACGCAGAGACAGTATCCGACCAATCTTCAAGTAGCGCTAGTAAGAATACAATAAAAAACAAGAAAAGTGCACTTAGGAGAGTAAGGAGAGAGGAAAAGAGAAAATTAAAGCGGAAACGGCATAGTGAGAGGGAAAATTGAAAAAGCAGTGAAAAGTGAATTTCTCCGTAAAGCTAAAATGTGCGCTCACAGGGATGCATTCCCAAACCCGGAGGTCATAAAGTGTAACAGCAGTGATGAGCGCAGTTCGGAAAGCGCACCGCTCTCCTCCCGCATAGGCGCTAATCCGGTCTCGGCCATAAAACGGCTAGCGGCCGAAAGAGAATCCTTTGCGTTCCCATCTATACAGCAGGGTACACAGTGCGTGAGGTGCGGCGTTAGATTCAGGAAATCAAAGGAGGAGGAAGCAGACGAAAACATGGACATTCAAAATGAACAGTGGTGGATATGCAGATTATGCAGTAATCATACGCATAATTCATGCATGACAAGGCATGAAATACAGCAAGGACCGCTGTTCGTTTGCAGGACATGTGCTAATACAAGATCAATGATAAACTTAGGATCCTGCAACAAGAGCAACAAACCAACAGTTAAATCGAATGTCGTGGTGCACGTGCACATGGCACCTGTGAACTCGGCCGGATCAACCACCCAAGCTGCACCATTCCAATCTACCTCACAAACAGCAACAAGTGCCAGCTGCGACACATGCGAGGATTCTTGCATGGGTCCTACCTGCAGCTGCAGCAGCCAAAGTGAAAGTGATTAGTGAAGGTGTAGTGCGAACGAGGTGTGAGGAAGTATGAAAGGTATGGGCTATGATAGCATTAGAATATAACTAATTATTATTAAAATTTATTAAACTCACGACATTTCAATGCATATACAGTATACACTTGTATGAGATCAAGTCTTAAAGTCAGTAAAAACTTTAAACATTTTAGTTGCAAAATATTTAAATATAAATGTCAACAAAACTAACAACTAAAATTGTTCATCATAATCTTTCGCTTAAAATATTAAAAAAAGGGAATTCAATATAATCAAATTCACGCGGCAGCAAAAAATAATCACGTTAAAATATTTGTAAGACAATAATATCAAACCGCTCTCAAGGTTTCGAACATGCAATTTACAATGAGATTAGCATAGTTGACCGGTTAAAATCACACATGAAAATATCAAATATTATTACATGTAATTAAATAATAAATTCATTGAAAGTTGCATGCGCGATAAGAACGTTAGTTGCAAAACTCAAAAACAATGGATCCACACAGTAACTTACTTATGGTCATTAATGTTTACCTACATTTATAACTATATATTATACCTTTTCCTTTTTCCGAAATTACTGTGTGAATTCATCAAGTATTCATATTAAAACTTCATCTTAGCGATACTATAAAAGTGTTAATGGTGTTAACGAAATTTAGAATGAAATAATATATATATATATATATATATATATATAATCTTATGTTTAATCAATCGACACTATTCAACTTAAAGAATTCTTAAGAATAGCGAAATTATGTATCTTTCAGCAAAATCTCACTATTACTCTTTCTGATCATCATTCAATCCGAGATATTTAACAACTATTACAAAATAAAAATAAAAATGTATCATTATTCACAATATCTCATTTGAATTAAATATATCAAGGAATACAACAAAAATACATGATTTGATAGTCGAAACGACAGGGTTTAAATATGCTCACGAATAGTACTTACGCAACTAACTAACAAATTCAAATCAAAAATCAAGGAGCATAGGAGCATGGGATACTCGTGTCAGGCTCAGCGATTATCCGATGGCATGAGAGAATGAAAAGGAATTTATTGTCTGTCGCTCAAAAGCAAAGCTCAATATACTTATATGAGCACAGAATACAAAAGAAACACGGAAAGCACGACTATTAATAGTCTCACATCATGAGCATATATTTGATTGTTCACAAATCTTCGACCTTATAAGTGCAATGTGAACAGTTAAGAATTTAAAGCGCCAGTCACGGAAAAACATGAACTAATGTTTTCCTAATAATACAGCAAATATGCAACAAAAAGCATACAAATTTTTGCACTTCAACAATATCAAAAAAGACACCGTCTAAAAAATCTCATTTCTCTTGATATTCGCATGAGATAGGACTACGGTAATTCTTAGCTTCTATTCTTAACACTAGCAAATTTCTTTGAATTTCGATTGACAAGCTCGTTTACACCTTTTAGTTTAAAGCTATAAGTATAAATAATTGTAGATACATAATTTACAACACCGAGCTCGATTCGACAATCGATTATATGCAGAAAATCATAATTAAAAGAAAATCATATAAAATTTAATTTCACCAGATACAAAAAAAAATTTTACATTTGTACACAGCATACAAACAAATCGAAATAATTACTTATTATATTTTTATATTATACCTATTGTTACTTTTTTATTACAATACATTTTCATACAGCTTATAAAAACAAGGAAAATCTGTAACTAGATAAAGCATTTTTTATTATTATATATAAAATGAGAGAGAGACCACACATGTACCTACACTTAAGAAGAAATCACAAACATCAGTACACTTACAATACACACGATTTAGTATAATTACGCGTCATCGGGACGATGACGCCGCGGCCATTGGGCGTGTCACGTACACACACTAGCGTGCATACGTGTAGCGCAGCATGGCAACAACGAAAGGGCATCGCGAGCTCGGACGAACCGAGCGGTGACACCTTACACCCGCCTTATCACTGCATGCCGATGTGCAGTGATAAGCCTTATTAGCCGTGCGCGACGAGCTCACACCTCAGTTCTACGGGAGTCACACAATTAGACACACCTCTCTCTCACTATCCTTGAATAAAGACCATCTCACTATACTCAGTGAAGACTTTCTTGCACCTTCATCAAGTTCCTAGGCCCATCCTACGAACGCTACGACCATCCTAATTCCCGACTATCCCACGTAACAATTGACAAAAAAATGAATTTTACTTTTCTATAAGGTTCGAACAAGATCGTAGTTGCTGTGTCAAAAGATAGCCTCGTCAGCCCCGCTTATCACGTACGAAATACACGACAATACGTCCGCGCGTTACAAAAACTATGGTGTGCACCAAGGGGTAGGTGTCTACTGCGCAATTCCCTTATGCTAAATGCCCAGTTTTTCCGCACTTGAAGCACTTTCATTTTTTCATGTGAAACATCTTCTTTTCCTTATTTTCATATTGAACCTTCAAATGTGAAAATCTAAGTGTTCGATCTGGACTTCGACCACCTTCATACAGTAAAATGATACTTTTTTATAGTAAAAAAGTATCTCTAAAGGTTAAGAATGGATCTGGTCTACTACTACATGTTATTGTAAACAAACATGATATAATGGTTAATTAGTGGTTTTATATACAAATTTGACACTTTGCAAGGTGATAACACGACTCCAACGGTCAAGGCTAAGGATGCTGCGATTGCACGAGCCAGAGTCAGCGTTATTGTGCCGTGCAGTGCGACGATTAAACCGTCAGCACTGCACGTGTGCTTCCTTATCGTGGGAATTAACGAGCGCCGAGGTGCAGAACGTTGTAGATTTCGGATCATTCGACACTACGGGTGATGATCAATGGTTTACGAAATTAGGAGATACTTCGGGAGGGACCACTATCTCATGTCCACATCTAGTTAGTACCGGCTCAGTCAAGGCAGGGATCCGCAGTCCTGTCCATGAAAGAGGAAGACGAGGGGGTGGGAGATGTATAAAATCGGGTTGAAAAGACTTGAATTAAAGAAGAGAATCCTTCATATATTTATGCATAATGTACAGAAGATCGCAATCTGATATACTACTTGGAGAGAGGGAAAATCCCCCGGATGATCTTTCGAGAGCGCTATGCTCGTTGCCTACTAAGTATCCGGACGATTGGTCGGTAGATGAGATCCGCAGTTCATACTATTGGCCTAGTTGCTGTAACAAAGAGCGAATGACTCCGCCAGCGCAGCGGAGCTCCTTTAATACCCGGAGCTATCCCACTCTCTAATGCTTTATACTCGCACGCCATCTACCTGCGCTCAGGTAGATTAATACATAGTCGACGCTAGCGACACATGCCGATATCGTCAAGTTATCCGTTGCTGCTCTTTTACCTGCAAGGTGAGCCCGCCGTCTCACTCGATATACATACTAATACATATATTTTAAAAATAAAAAAAATTCTTAATTTTTATTGGATCCTGGCGCACTTAGGAATCGAGGGGATAAAATGAGCCGACCAAGCGACAAAATGAGCTACCGAAAAGACTACCCAAACTACGCTTGAGTACCGTATACTGACCTTTTAGAAACAGCCAAAAAAGCAGCTTTTAGTAATACCGACGCCATCATTAAAGAGCAAGGTCAGAAGAAAGAGAAAGAATACTTCGAAATATATAAAACAGAAACTGCTAAACCGTGGTTCTGCCAATCAAATCTGTCCAGAGAAAACATTGTCACGATCAACAGATGTGAAGCAAACCACTATAATCTTGCGTCTTCTGTCTACCGTGTGCATATAATTGCGAATCTAAAATGTGAATGTGGTTATGAGGAACAAGACCTCAACTACATCTTGTGAAATAGCCCTAAATACGAAACACAAAGTGAATGTTTAATACGGCAATTAAGAAAACAGTTTCCACCGTTCACCATAAAATCTTTCCTGTCCTCAGTCGATCTGAGTATATTGCGCATTTTATGCAAATTCTTAAAAAAACTGCAGATTAAAAATACAACACACAGAATATACTCTAGACAATATTGTATATTTTAGCTCTAAGGAAAGTATGTAATTTAATTATTTTATATATATATATATATATATATATATATATATATATATATATGTGTGTGTGTGTGTGTGTAAGCTTGTGGGTTACCAAGCTTGGCTTTGTCACTTGTTGACATGTGAGTGAGAGCCAGTATGTAATAAGACTCCGAGCTGTTAGGATCGTTATAAGTGAGGTTATTGAAACTGATGTACTAAAAGGTTTGCTATCGGCAATTGTATAGATTCAGGTTAGTCTTAAGTTTATACGTTTACTGTAATATTTTTAGCCTTGACTAATTTGTACATATTGTTAATATTACAGTTGTTTTTATTACATCATACAAGTGTTGATTTCTAACCCAAAACTCCACTCCAGTGAATTTCGTTTCTTGCTAGTTGTTTCATTATTGTAAAAGAAATGTGCATGCAAGAAATCAGATCTTTACGTACATTAGTTTCTGAATAATAGCAGCCAGAAAATTTGAAAAACAGACATCGGAATGAGAATTTCTCTGACATTTAAAAGTGAAAATTCTTATTATTGCATTGGGAAAAGAGGTAAAGTTATTGTAACTTTGTACCTGTAAAAATACATTAGAAACCAGAAATACAACTAGCTTGGGTCCGATATTCTCTAAAACAACTCTAACATGAAATTTGACATGGCAAATCCAAATTTATCTGTACAAAAACTTAGATATCTAGCTTTAATACAATGCAGATGGCATAAGATTAATGGATTTAAACAGCGGCTAATAAGACTATATGGCTTCCATTTACTTACTCACTAATTTGAGTTACCAATCACAATGATGAAGGATGTAAAATAAATAATGTTAAGTATTATTTAATTAAAAAATATAATATATTGAATAAGTGTTATTATCCTGTACAACCTTAAAAGGTTATATACATGCAAAGCGCTCTGTGTGCGTGCGTGTGCGCGCGTGTGTGTATATATATATATATATATATATATATATATATATATATATATATATATATATATATATATATATATATGAGCAAAACTGACCAGTTTTGCCTAGTTTCATCGCGAAAAAATACACAAAGGGGACTGGCCTTCGCGTAGCGATCATGCTAGCCGGACGAAGCTAAAATTCTACTAGAGCGATGGCTCGGTGGTTAGAGCGTGCACCTAGAGATCTCGCAAGTAGCTAGACAAAGGCCACTAGGTAATAGATACAAAACGCTCCTCGGACTGATGCAGAGGAACGTATGTTAATACTGTAATGCTAAACATTATAATTTAAAATATTATGTGATAAGAAGTTTTCTTGTGGTTGCAATAGAGGAAACGTATCATCTGAGAATATCACTTATCCTTAACGTTTAAAAGAATTAGTTTCTGGAAATACTGACGAAAGGAAATACTTTTCAAATAATATTAGACAATATAATAATACACTTGTCTTCGCGAATTTTGGAGCTAGATTTGACGCTCTTTTCGGGAAAGGCCCTCGAGTTATTCAAATAAATGGTCAAATTTTCCACAATATTTATACCTTACATCCAGACGAAAACGAAGCCAGAAGATATGAGCAACTATACATTATTAATAATGAAATCGCCTCGCAATGACGATTACCAACTAATGTGTAATGTTCTTTAATGCTACTCAAGGAATTAGATAACTTTTTTCGACAAGTAAATATGTACACTGAATCGTACAAAATGGTGCACGAAGTCAAAATGGATAAACAAAATTGTTTGAAATACAACAACAACGTTGAGTTTAATAGTAAAGAAATTATAATGTATTTAACACGCGATTCTAATCATGATAAACGTAGATATAACGCAGCTATATGTGATGAAGTAACTGTGGTATTTGTAGATGCAAATGGTCAACCACCAGAAGATCGAGATGTATGTCTAGATTCAAAGCATAGAGCACCTAATAATATACCGTACATTAGTAAACATGTAGATCCTATGTCATATCCACTTTTGTACTCTAATGCAGGTTTTAGATGAATATTCAATATAAAAAATAAAAATAACAAACACAATATTTCAATGCTACAATTTTATTGTCATTAATTCAGCATTAGAAACGATTTTAATCCTTACTTAAATTTAGGAAAATTAACTTAACAATACATTGTTGATGTTTGGGTAAAAGTTGAAGGTTAACGATTATTTTTTTTTAATACACTTTGTAAATTCGAAGGATCGTGAAAGATTTTTTTCAAGATTATTATTATTACATGTAAAAAACATCTCACGAAGAATTAAAACATTAAAACATTTCGTGAAGTAGTTGTAGCTAGAAAATTAATAACCACCGATGAAGAATGGGATAAATGCTTGGAATAAGCAATCAAGGTAGAATTTCCTTAAGCTCTGTGTAACCTGTTTGGTTATATATGCGTATTTCATAACCCAGTAAATGTTGAAGAATTATTTAAAAAATAAGAAGCATATTCTTATAGTCTATTGTTTACTAAAGAAATACGTGAAAATATCTCGCTGAAACATATCAATTCTACTTTAAGAAGTCACGGGTATACACTGACTTATTTCAATTTACCTAAATTAAGTGAGGATGATGAGGAAACCAATTATGAAGAATTTTATGCAACAAATGAAATTAAAAATGATTCATTATACAATATAAGCTCTTTAACGAATAAACAACATAAAATTTTCGATGCAGTAATAAATAGTGTAATTAATAAAGCTAATCAAATGAAGTGTTTCTTTATTGATGGACATGGAGGTAGTGGAAAAAGCTACTTATTAAAGACAATTAATACTCATTTAAATAAAAAAAAAAGTGTTTTACCTGTAGCATGGACTGGTATAGCAGCAAATTCATCAATATGAATCATAAGTAATAATAATAAAAAAATAAAATATGTCAGTTGTTGAGAAAAGATGCGAATGGCTTCACGGCACACAGGAAAATTCAAATATCCCAAAATTTTAAAGCACAAAAATATTAAGGTTAAAAATTTTAAGAGCCAAAAATGTTAAGGCCCTAAATTTTCAAGGCCCAACAATCTTAAGGCCCAAAATTATATCTGCCTCATAGATGATATCCAGGTGTCAGGGTGACTCCAAGATGTTAAGTTATTGAGAAAAGATGTGAATGGCTTCACGGCACACAGGTACATTAAGCACTTTAATATAATAGTAGAAGTAGATTTCGGACTCAGGAACCTCGAAAGATTTGAAAATTTGCATCCTTACAAAGCTTTCTCTTTGAGAAAACGAAAGGTTTGGCTAGTTGAATGTATTGTGTATTATCATGCATGTCTATAATTTGCTAAATTCTCAGCATATGCTCGTTGCGGTTACTGATTTTCGTTCTCTTGGTTTTTCATAATTTATTGTACTTCTTTAGTTTCAAGCCATTTCTGGTTTGACTCGGTCGGTAAAAGTTTGGTTTCGGACTTCCTAAAGTAATATATTGATCAATTACAAACAACTTTCAAGATACTTACTACGTAATTTGCCATTGATTTTGTCTAATTGTAGGTGTAACTTTCTGCGTATTTTATTTGTATCTCGCTTATTTTATTGTTTAGTTCAGAAAACATACTAATTAAGCAAAAAAACTCACGACCAGCAACGGTAAGCATTTTTTCTGTATCATGAAAAATCAGAATAACAATATAGAAGTTAATATAAGAACAACAATATAGACGTTCCCGGGTTATTGTAATCTAAAGTAGGCTGTCCTCAGCCGCGCGCGCACGCACACTAACGCCGCTGGCGTGTACGTGTGTGTCTCTCGCTCACCTACGCGGTGAATCTAACGATGTGTGCGTACGACTAGTTGAGGCGCGTTAAAAAGTCTCTGCGCTGCGGAGAGCGGGAAGCCATGCTGAGAGAGCGCAGCAACGAGCTGAACTTTTGGCAGGGATTGTCGGTGGTAAACCTCCTTAAATTCATCGTCAATCCTTCCAATGAAATTTTTTCAAATAATAATTCTAGGCGTTCCATACGATCCTCAAAAGTATGGGATCGGCACATCCAGTCATCTACGTAATTAATGATAAAATCCTGTAAACCTTAAAGAAGAGGTTTCGATGCACGCCTTAGTGCTGCGATACTTTCTTTAGTACTAAAGGGCACCACCTTACTCTAATAAGTAAGTCTTTTATACTGAAACGCAGTATACTGTCGGGCATTGTAGCTCCGCCTGTAAGGAGGGATGTGCTTATCTCTCTTTACACCACAAATGTAGCAAGATTTTGTGTCATGTAACTGGGTCAGGTTACAGTAAACTAATTAGCAATAGTCAATGATTGGAAACAGGAGCGCTTGCACAAGATGTTTGCGCAGCCTGAGATTGGTACTCTTTCTGGAAAAGTAAATTCTGTATATTAGTGAGTGAGCACGTTTACACATTTGTGTAACGTGCTCCTTCCACGTTAGTTTGTCGAGCACCAATCCCAGATTGCGCACAAATGATTCATACTCGATCCGGGCAACAGCCCAGTACCCTCTTTGCATTAGCACTCATCTTGTCAGAATTAGAATCGAGCTCCTTAAGGTGGCATCAACTGTATATTTGCAAGTCATCTGCGTAGATCAGGTGGGACACATTAGAATCTACGCAGAAACCGATGTCGTTGGTGTGCAATGAGAACAGCAAATGACCTAGGACAGATCCTTGCGGAACACCGATGTTGAGAGATAGAAAAGAGGAAAGTTTATTACTGTCACCAATGACGACTTGCTGTCTTCTAGTAAGGTAGGAGTTAAACCAGCGGATGACTTGCTTAAAGAAGGCGAAAGTAAGAGTGAGATTAAGAGTATGGTTTATTTGAATTAACAAAAGATAATAGAACATACATAGAACAAGGGCTATCAAAGCCAGAAACAGAGACGAAGTCATCGTACAAAATATAGTGCGCACGTCAATAAATACAATATATAGGTACGGATACAAACAGATATTTACAACACTATTCGCATATAATGTGAATATCTTGCGCAGGTGCTTTCGCATCGCTGCCTTAAAAGTGTCAAGCGAGGGCCGCTGCTTAATTGTGCGAGGCAGTGTGATACAGAGCCGTGCTCCACGAGCCCTGAAAGAATGAAGTCCCACGTCCGTACGTGAACGAGAAACCACTAGCTCTCTGCATTTGCCTCTGGAGAATGTACGCGCGGAATTTTTTGCGAAAAAGTCGCAGTGATAAGAAGGCTTTTTTATAAATATAATTTTATAGAGGAGCAGAGACGAGAAGTAGTCCACTTGTTGCTCGACAGTGAGCCATCCCAATCTCTGGCGGTGCAATGTGCTATGATCATATCGGCTGACCCCACAGAATAACGCACGCACGCATTCTGAAGAAGCTGAAGTCTGACTCGAAGCTCCCTGGACACGTCGATATACACGAGAGAGCAATAATCTAATTTATAAACAACCAGTACTTTGGACAGCTGCCTGCGCAGAATCTCGGTGGTACAGGCTCGGAAAAAACTTCAAGCCATAGAGGACGCGATTTACTCTCTTCGTTAAGCACTCGACGTATGGCTTCCAGGAGAGCTTCGAGTCCATAACAATACCAAGGTTTTTTACTATGTCTTCGTAGACTTCCATGAAGTAGTTATGCATGTGGATTAATAGTTAGACAATAAAGTTAGTGCCTTGAAAGAAAGGAGCATGACATGGATGATACACAGCCCCCACGAAGACGGGTGATCCTCCCTTTGCTGATACTCCTCAGATAAGGTATTCAGGCTTACCTGGTCTTCCTAATCAGTAAACGTCAGACAATGAAATAACGCTAACTGTCAGTAATTGATAAAAGTACAGAGCCACACCTTTTTCGTTCCCGTTTCTGTCACGTCTGTACGGTATATAGTCATCCAGTGAAGGAATGGATATTATCTTGGCGTTCAACCAGGTCTCAGTTAAAGCTATACGGGAACCATACCCGCTACTATGGAGAGCAAGTAGATAATTTCAATGTAACACGTAAAAGAGTTCGAATTGAAATGACACACCCTTAAGGGGACCTAACCACCTTAAAATAATGATTACAATAATGTCTTGTTTTTTATAAAACTGAATGATTTTTTATGCCAAATTGTAAAGCAATTATTTAATTTAATATTATAATGTAAAAAACTGTAGAAATAATTTTTTATATATGTCTCAATAGATATATTCTCTTAAAAACTGCTGCAGTGTAAAACATGCTATTTTTTTGAGTACCGCAGGATTCAGACTAGTCCGTTAGATAACAGACCGTTTAGTCTGAATGCCGCGGGAATCAAAGAAAAATACAAGGTATTGAAACAAGCATTATTAGAATAATATTTAAAATAATACAAAAACATGTTTTTATTATTTTTCTGAAATTTGCATCATAATTCTGTATTAAATATATTACAATATGTTGTTCTATTACTTTTTTAAATTTATTTGGAGTTCTAGCACTATACTTTAACTTTAGTAGATCATAACCTGTAAAACAAAAGTACGTGTATTTACAAATTGCAATATGTTTTACATATCATTATAAATACTTATATAAAAATGTCTTATAATATACCTGTATTTAATAATGTAACTGCAGTTCTGTAAAACTTTTTATAGGTTATACTATTTTACTGTGTATACTGTATACTGTTTATACTGTAACAAAAAAAAAAATTTTTTAGATCTACAATACTAGAATATTTTGAATATAATTTAGATACATTCATACATACCAATTTGATTAGAAATAACATTTTAGTGTCCGCCACTGACATATGCACCATCATCATCAACACTTGAAATGCGTCTTCTCAATTTTCTTGCCTCTTTTGTAATTACACTCTGCTTGTTTTTCAGCATCATTGATACGTGCTTGATCTTTTGTTACTGCAGCGAATAATGCATTTTTGCCAGGCTTGATATTCAACTCTGACATAAGATACAGTAATCCTTTCCAGCCAACAAAGTCCAACAAAGTCCGTTTTAGGATCAATATTCCCCAAAACATTATTAAAGGACTCATTAGCATTCTGAGTTTTTCCACCCAAACATTTTCTTAGAAGCTCTGGCTCCGACAATTTTTTAAATACAACCTTGATCTCGTTGAAAATTTCTTCTGGTAGTGTTCGTGGATGAACATACGCATCTTTTTTACCTTCAGCTACTGCTTTTTGGTATTTACACCAAGATTCGTTTCCAGGAGGACAGTGCATGTGCGGATTTTGATCAGTTGAGGCTTTGTGATAACAAATTGCCCAAATTGCTCTAGTCATGTCTTCTATTGAATCCGGGTGTGCTCTAATAGCATTGCCATAATAAGTTTGTAGTGTATCTATAATTTTATCGGTCAGTTTTCCTTTTCCTCCAAGTTTTTTGTTTTTCTTCAAGTTTCTGAGCTGCTTTCCAAAGCGTTTTTGAACATGACCACAACACTCTTTCTTACTTATTGTCACATGAGTTCCATAAGGTTTAGAATTTATAATATTTGAAAATGTTGACGAATCTCCATATCCTAAGTACGACACATATTTTACATTATATTTTTCTATTGATCAACTAAAAATATCCACAATCGCTGAAGACTCCATTGACTCAGAAGAACCCCAATGGTTTTTTGTACATGATGGTAAGTGTGCGCTGTACCAAATTTCCCATTCTTTAGTACCTTCTGATCCATGAACTTTTTCATACTGGTTGCATTGTAAACAGTAAGAAGAAAGAACTTCTAAATCAATAATCTTTCCACTTTCTTGACCCAAGATTGTAAAAACTCCATTATAGGATCTATGACCTCGACGCTGCCACGTACCATCACCTTGAACACCTATTTCACGTTTACAAGCTACGATTTCATCTGGAGTATTCGTAACATCTGATTCATCATCTAACATATTTTCATCTAAATCTTCAATACTCAGTTGACTAATAGCTTCTGGATTCACATATCTCATTTTGTGAATTAGTACGTGTAAGTCGAAGTTCTTCGTCTACAGCTTCAGACATAAACTTATCCGCAACTCTTGATGTAACTTCAAAAAGCACATTACGTACTTTAGTAAAAGTTGCATTTTGAATTGGAAGAGGAAAGTCCATTACTCGACAAAAAGTTCTGACTATCAAGGCCACCACCAACCAGTCTCATAGCTAGGACACTGCGTCTATTGATTTCAAAAATATTTGATTTTTTTCCAATTTTTTTACAGTTGTGAAAATTCTTCTCATGTAAACACTTATCACACGTAATAGAATAATTGCCACCTAATCCATGACATTTTATTTCATAAAATTTTATATTTCCACCACACTTACACATCAAATTGTTCTCTAAGAATGTAAACAAAAGTCTCATATTAAACATTCTATAACCTTCGAAATCAATCTCAGGATAATCTAGATACGACAGTTTACGGGCAGAAGAACTTTTAATTTTTTTATTAGCAGAACAAAATTTAGGTCTTTTTTTTTCTGCCGATATAATTTCTTGAATCAACTTTTCTGTGACGCCGTCTTGAAAAATC
This sequence comes from Nasonia oneida, assembly GCA_037356405.1. Taxonomy (NCBI): domain Eukaryota; kingdom Metazoa; phylum Arthropoda; class Insecta; order Hymenoptera; family Pteromalidae; genus Nasonia; species Nasonia oneida. The sequence continues at coordinate 28,022 of JAZHPH010000112.1, read as the reverse complement.
TATTATGCACACACTATATAAAAATATAAATTTATTATGAAAACACTGTTTTTTTAGAATATATATATATATATATATATATAGCACTATTTTTATAGTATATATTTCACTCTAACTTTATAGGATATATTTATAGTATATATTTATAGTAATATTTTTATAGTATATATTTATAGTATTTTTATATTATAAATTTCACTATATCTTTTAGATATTAGATTTTATCAGATCCAATAAATGGCATGTAAACATTGATATTAGAGGTTATGTTATCCTTGTTGGCCTTATGAAAATTGTACATATAGATATAGATATATGTATAAAAGTTACTGTAGCTGAGAGCGCCCCCTGCTGCTCATGATGGTCTCTAGTCTTCATGAACAGTAGCGCATTTTTTTCGACCTAACGCTCTGAAGTTAGCTCGTAAGCTTGAATTGCAGGGAACAGATATACAGCTTAGATAACAGCTCGCTGTTCCTCACTTATGTAGATATACTAACCAATGTTATCTTCTTGTATATGTTCCTGTATCTGTATTTGTTCCCTGTTCTTTTTTGCCTGTAACGGCCCCAACGGGCCTTATACATGGGTAAGTATAACTATAGATATGAGGAACAGCGAGCTGTTCCTTGTATCTGTATCTGTTCCCTGTTGTGGATATAAGTTGATTTATTTTACTTTTATATTACACACACACGCACACATAAAAGAAGCTAACAAAGAATAAATATAGTAGATATATGTATGTATGTGTGCGTTAGCGTTCAAAAAGTATTTGACTTGAAAAATTATTAATTTTGCTATACATTATTTATATAGGTTGTTTAAATAATTTTTTTTTTGCAAATCTGATTCGTAATCAGCGCACTCGAAAACCTTATTACATACATTTTACGGCCCATTCATATGTTTTAAAAAAGTGGTTTAAGGTGGTTAGGTCCCCTTAAACCTCCAGACAGATACCTTAGAGTTGGAAGAAGACGTGGCTGATAAGTTTGATGGTGGACGTGGTGGTACGATGCGTATGTGTGTGTGTGTGTAAGGTTAAGCGTTGGATGATGTTGACAGCTGGCGGAGTCTGAGCGAAAAGGGTATTTTTCTTAGAATTTTTTTTAAGTTAATGTTTACTTCCCATTTTGGATTATACGTTAAGGTTATGAATAAATCTGATTTGTGAGATTTTCTGATAATAGCCATTGCATCTTGATAGCGTTGTTGCATATACCTGGGACCTCTAATATATGTTGATAATCGATCTTTTTGTATTTACGAAAAATTAAGGGGAAAATAGACTTATTATGTTATTAATGCATTTTGGTTTTATAGCGACTTTTTACATCAGTTTTTTGTAATAATTTTATTAGAAGAGTTAATGCAAGTGTAATATCCCAAAAAATACTTTAACATATGAATTTTTAAATATTCATATTAAGGCCTAGAGGTACTATGCTATTTAATTAATGATTATGTACAAATTTTTTCGCTCTTATACAAAAATGGCTACTAGACCGACGCAACAGCCGAGCCGTAAAAATCTAACTAAATCACCTAATTTTTTTACTGATATTTAGTATAAATACCTTTAACTTTACCGTGCTAAAACCTTAATTATCCCTGCTGCTAATGTTTTGTGAATTTGTTCACTGTTTGTAGGATTCCAAGTGTACAAATGGTTCTTTTGGGCTTAGATTCAAAGAGGATACTTTGTACACCAGNAATTCAGTATTTTACATACCAAAACTGCAGGTGTACAAAGTATCCTCTTTGAATCTAAGCCCAAAAGAACCATTTGTACACTTGGAATCCTACAAACAGTGAACAAATTCACAAAACATTGCACCGAGTGCCACAATGGGCCAGCAGGGATAATTAAGGTTTTAACACGGTAAAGTTAAAGGTATTTATACTAAATATCACTAAAAAAATTTTAAATGGTTTACTTTAATTTTGTCACTTCTACTCATAATTCTTTTTTTAGGATTTAAAAGTGTTGTGTCCCCTTAAAAAAAGAGTGTACTCTGAATCAAATTATATTTTCATTCTTAACTAGCGCTTCGCGATGCAAGGCATGGAAAATGCCTCGCGGTTTGCGAGGCATTTATTTACCAATAGATAGCAATCGTCTCTAATTGTTGTTTTTTGTATCTTAATCGAAATATTTCTGTTGATTCTAATTCATTTTCATTGAGTCCTTAAACAAATAATGAAATTCAGAATTAGGATCGAATTTGTTATTGATATAATCGATCCCGCTTGCCTATTTTCATCAAGATTGCAACAGTTTTTTTTTAAGTATCAAAAAATAAAAGATCAAAATATTGTACGTTGATACAAATGTGAAAAAGTTCATGCACTTGTAAAATTAATTTTCCGCACGTGCATTGAACTTAATTTTTCATGCCGGGGCGGAAACTGTGATCGAACGTATACTCTCTATGTTCATAATTACCGTTTAAGAAAGATACAAACATAATATTGAATTTTTCACGTTTTGACAATTGCAGGCGCATCCATTCCCTTATTAAAGCAGATTGCTTATCTATAAATAAGTATGCATGTATCAAACATACGAAAACAATGTACTTTATTTAGAGAGTTTTATTTATAATTAAAGGATAGTTACAGTACATTTTCAAAATTTAATTATGTGTTTGCCAGGTACATAAATTAGTGATCACGACCTGTACAGATTATTTTCTTCAACTAGAACGCGAACAGAATGCATTTGATTCTACTAAAAAAAATATGATTATTATGCCACCAGATATGCCTTACGAATGCGTCAAATCAATCATAAGGTAAGATCATTTCTAATATTCTTAGAAAAAGTCTTAAATGTTCGCACCAAAAATTTGTACACTTAGTGAAGTTTTTCAAAAGGATTAACTGGTGAAGGTACTGTTTAGCTGAACTTTACGACTTCTAAGACTAAAAGGATTAACTGGTGAAGGTACTGTTTAGCTGAACTTTACGACTTCTAAGACTATGTGAACTAGCTAAAGTAAAGGTGATTTCAAAGAAAAGGCTCACTAAAGCAGAACGGTTCAACAGCGTGAAGAGTGGTAGTCGATCGCAGAGACACATGACCTTGAATCGCAATGTAGCCTCAAAGCTATCTGACAGAGGTTAATATTAATTGTAAATTATCCAATGGAAAGTGTGGAGAAAAAGCTTTGGTTTAAGCCCCTGTTTGTCGAAACTGACCGCATGTGTAAAAAATTACAAGTATTGTAATTTGGCGCCTTGTCCGATCTATATTTCTATAGAGTAATATCAAATGACGTGCATAGGCAGCTTGAGGGGGCCAAATTGAATTATTATCACTCACGCCTTTCCAATTTAACTGACGTCAGATCTAGAAAGAGCTAAAAAGACTTGGAATAACGACCTTAAAGGATAATACCTAATAACCTCGCGCTTCTCCACGGACGACCCTCTTGCTTCATCTGTAGAGGACTGTTTGCGTATTCTAGATAGTCTGGATTTCTCGGAATATTTTAACTTCAGAAAAATAACGGAGGTGTTTGCCTCGTCAAAACATTTTGACACTCAGGCGATGACATATAGCAGATTGTTATTTTCAAGACGCTACCAGTACTTGCACCCATGATTTGTCATATTTTCAAATATTTTATTGAGCAAGTTTTACTTCTTTTCTGTCTAAAAATCTTCTTTAGTATGATCACTAAGCAAAGTTAGCTCACCTACGGTATCGGCTGACCATCGACTTCTTTCCTTGTCTTTCTGGTCAAGGCGCTTAAGTTCTAGGCTGGTGCACAAGCAACTATCTAAATATCTAGAATCCCGACTTGACAATCAGGACAATCTCCAATCTTGCCAATCTACGTACAGGTTGTCGCACCGGCCACAGTACACGGCCGTACTTAATGAAAGCGATTGATAAGATGTGTCACGTTTTATGTTTCAAATTTCATGAAAAGCTTCTTTGGCATATTTCTGAATAAAGTTAGAACCGTCTTCTGTTAATTTTCGAAAAATTCTTAAAAGTAAAAAAATAATATAATGAGTGCCTTTATAGGTTACCATTGGGATGATAACACTAAAACTCTGGATGTGAACTCCAAAATTTTCATTTTTAAAGATTTAAAAAAATGTTGTTTCAATCAAATTATTAAAACAATTATTAGTTTGGAGTTCACATCCTGAGTTTTAGTGTTATCATCCCAATGGTAACCTATAAAGGCACTCATTATATTATTTTTTTGCTTCTAAGAATTTTTCGGAAATTAACAGGAGACAGTCCAAATTTTGTATAGTGATATGTGCAGAAAACTCCGCACATTATTTTCGTACAGCGAGGCAAGCGCAAAGGCTAGTGCGCTCTGTTTCTCTGTGCGCTAGTGTTTCACTGCGAGAGGTTTCGGTTAAAGAACAAAACAAGAGAAAAGTTTGATACGAATCACTTTTGAGTACTTGATATATTTTTAGGCCACGAATCAGAATACACTTATGACAAAAGTTATGGGCTCAATTCTGGCTCTCATACACGCGACACTGAACACGATAAATTCCCGTCTTCGACTGCGATTTTCTCCGGCTTGATTTACAACTTGAAGTTGTACTTGGTGCCCTTTGAAACGGTCTCAAAGAAGAACAAAGAATTATGGTTCAGAAATGCAATCCCGGTGCCGGTAATCGACTGACTGACCTCGATACAAGTGCTGCCGCAGGCAAATACTGTATTTCGACTGTATTGTAGAGTCTATTGTTACTAAAATTTTGGTATTACGCGGTCACCCTCGAAGCGGACTAGGAATGAACTTAGATGTCATTCTTAGACGCAAACGGATGTCGGTTCGCAGCGTTGCTGGATCGGACTAAGGTATGTACGCACTTATGCTTAAGTGGATGACGTGTCCACAAATGTCGAAGTCTTACCTTGACGTTGACTTTGCGTGGCCGATGATTAATAAGGGTGATTTAGAGTGTTTATATTATTTCCGATAAAATACACAAATAGAACTAATTAATTGTAATTGTTATGTTTTGGTTTATTGGCAATGGTCCAAAGCACTTCACATAGGTATGATCTTACATCATTTGTCTTATACATATTGTCCTCTTCTTTTACTGGTTGGTTAATGTTAATTTGTATTTGCTATTGTAGTATTTATGCAACTTACAATTACAACTGCTTATCTCACGCGTTAAATGATATTGTCTTCTTCAAGGAGTAATGGATGCTGATTGGACTTATAAATATATGATTGACTCGCAGTAATAGAATTAAACTACACTAGTTGGTCAGCTGCCCTTGCTATCGCCGAAGATTTTACTCGGCGGTCACCTTGGCACGAACGTCTTTCTACGGTCGATATACTGGCTTAAAAGGGCCCGTCAGTGCTGTTTCGTTTTGGTGCGGAGTGAACGCGCACCCAATCATGCTAGTGCGGAGTTAACGTGCTCTTGGTCACTACGCTCACGAACGCTGGCTGCTCACCAGAGAATTTAGGCACTGATGTACTATCGATTAGTTCTGAAACAAAAAGCACTGCGTGCATCAACCCCGGAGCTTATAAAGCCTCGGCGTCTTTTTTTTTATAGGAGGCTGTGAATCCAAGTAACAGACTAACTGGTACTCCCTTGCGGAAACACCAAGTGTGGGAATATACCCCTACCGACTAAACACATATCTCCCTGTACGCCCGACCGCAGCCCAGTACTGTTTTTCGCATTACTTCGAACTGGGTCGCTGTCCTTTGCGCTTCCTTTGCACATTCATTCCTTACTTCCGATCATTCAGTACTACAATAGATTTCTTTCGCTCCCACTTTCTCTCTCTCTCTCTGTCGCTCAGTTATCCGGGCATCCATCCGCTTTCTTATCTCGCAAGATGCTACCAACGTATGATGCGATATTTGTTTAAGCGTCCATACTGGTTGTCATCAGTGTCGTCACGTTGTCTGGTGTGATTGTCGTGTCCAGTAGTATATCTAGCCTCTGTCGCTGCTCGGTCCAGCGGTCGCACACCATAAACGTATGCTTAGCGTCGTCCGGTGCTTGTCCACAGTACATATATTCCGGTGTCGTCACTTTGTTCATTCTGTAGAGATACTTTCGGAAGTATCCACGTCCAGACAAGAATTTGATGAGGTAGAAATCCACTTCACCGTGCTTTCAGCACTCTCGAGCTCCGTCACCGTGAAAAGTGGGCAGTCCAGTGTGGTGTCCTCGTCCGTGTCATCCGTTCTCTCAGGGTGGGATAGAAAAATATCAACGATCCTCTACATCGTTTCCGCATCCTTCGTCTCTGTGGGGTTCCAGGCGCCAAGTTTGCGAGTCACAATCTTGTAACTCTCCCTCCAAGGGTCCGAGTCTACTTCGTCTTCCAGTCGTCCCCAGCACCGTCTTTTAGTGTCGTTTATCGCATAGCTGAATAGCTTTCTTGCGAGTTGTGGCAAAAATGCATCTCTTGTCTGGCTATCTTCTCAGTCTGCGCAGTGAGTGGCATTCCCCTCTGCTTTCAGCAATTTCTTGCGTCCACCAGTAGGTCTGCCGTTTGTCTCGTCTATATAGTTTCCGTGGCATCGTAGCTTTGCAAATGCGCTGCAGGCACTTCTCCAGATCATTTATGCTTTGTTCTTCCGCGTCTCGGTCCGTCAGCCCGTGGGACAGATCTGCAGATGGTATCGTTACGTTCTGCAGTTGCCTTGTAAGTTTGTCCCTGTTTATGCATCCAATGTCCCATCGTGTGGTCCGTCTGTTCTGTCTTTACCTTACCGCCGTATCATTGGCTAAAAATAATGTGATGGTGATGGCTGTCTGTATAGTCCTCAATCACTCTCCATCCCTTCAGCCTTGCCAGCATCCTGTCCGTGGACAGGGTAATGTCTGGTATAGAATTATCAAAGTCGGGTCGCCTGTACGTGGTTACGTTTTCGTCATTGATGACTTCCAGTTCTAGTCGGGCGGCCATTTGTAGGATGAGCCGTCCTCGTCTGTTTGTTGTTGGCATCCCCCATTCGATCGCTCGCGCGTTAAAGTCGCCTGCCATGATCATGTCGCTAGAGAGGTAACGTAGACGTCTTCCAGGTCTTATAGCTTCTCTGCATACTCGCGCGCACTAGTATTCGGTGACAGGTAGACACTAACGATGGTAACAGTGTCAACCTTTATCCAAACATAGTCTTCCTCCGACCTGCTGTCTGTGATCCGCGTCGCGTTCGTCCCTCGGACCCACATCGCCGCCGCGTTCAAGCTTCTATCGATCCACGACAGTTCCAAAACGTTCATGTACTGCTTGCTTATCACGAGCATGTCTGCGTCAGTTTCTGCCACAATTTGTGGGAATAGCGCATGTGCCACGTTGCTCCTGTTCAAATTACGTTGGAGTTTTGTCAGGTCTATTTTATTTGTCTCGTCCTCTGTTCCGTCAGGGCTGTCTTGAATGCAGCGCACGAGGCTGTACCGGGGGCACATGAGCCAGGTCTTGGTTGGCTGACCCCGTGCTGAGAAAACAGGAAGGTGAGTTTTGGCACGCCTTGCCTATATGCCCCTTCTTGTCGCATTCCCAACAGCAGTCGCGTCTGTGTGTGTAGCCGAGGCACTTGTAGCATCTCGAAACGCGAACCATGGGTCGAATCCGGCAGTTAACCCACTCGATTTTTATGCGACCCACTTTGAGCAAATTCGTTGCCTCCGTCGCATCAAACTCGCAGACCACTAAGGTCTATCTGCGGTTATACGTTCCGAAAACATGTACTTTTCGCTCGATCGTAGTCCCAGTTTCGCAGTTGATCGCGTCTGCGATGTCCTATACTGTTGTGATGCAGTCCAAGTCCATGAATTCCAACGTCACTTTGGAGGTCATGTCCCTCACCGTAACAGTCCCTCCCAGTGTGTCTCGCAAATCGTTTAAAATTCCTGTCGTTCCTGTTCTTTTCCGAGCTGCAGGAGTACCGATCAGTCTTAGCTCATTCGAATGCCCCGTACGTCCACTTTTTTCATTGTCAGGTCCACGTTCTGTCGCATAAGGTGTAAAACGTCCGCGTACGACTTACCGTCCGTTGGTCTGATCAGTATCGCACCTCGCCTATGTTTCAGGTTTGAGCGGTCCGATTTAGGCGCTTTAGGCTCCCTGGTCCCCGTCCGTGTCGATCAGTTGTCTTTTGTTTCCGTTTCTGTGGTCGCCTTTTAATTTTTGATCTTGTTACCGTCTTAAGGGGATGTCCTAAAAAACACTGTTTTTCTATTACATAAAACTTTTTGAATAAAGTTTTCAAATGAAAAACCGAGTCTGTAGCGCCATAGTGTTGAGTTTAATAAATCGTTTTACCGAAAAAAAAATCGACCAGACCATTTGTTTTTCTAAAATATTGGAAATACGAACAGATGGTTACGCGTACTTCGTCGTACTCATGCGATTGCAGCGACAACCTTAAAATCTAATTCCACATAAAACTTTTTAAATAAAGCTTACAAATGAAAAATCGAGTCTGTAGCGCCGTAGTGTTCAGTTTAATGAATCGTTATATCAAAAGAAAAATTTGATCACACTTTCTGTTTTTCTAGAAGTTTGAAAATACAAAATACCCCGTGGCGGATTTGCGAAGCTTTTGCGCCGACATCCCCTTAAAGTCATTCTCTGTCCGGGTGATCTGTCGGCCAGAGATCCCCGATTTCAGATTTGGCGTTTGTCTGCTCGCTTTCCTTTTCACTTGCATTGTCGCCGGTCTTTTGTCTGTCCGTTGTACGTCGGTGGCCGTCCATTGTCGTCTTTGCTCTATACGTTTAAATTCATGCATCGCAACCTCGACTGCTTTTTTAATCTCGTTCATACCGTCCGTTATCACGCGACTGACATTCCTTTGAATCTTTGTCTGCGCCATCATTTTAGTTAGGTTGCTGCGTATTGCGAAAAGCTGCTCGTCCAGCTTTCCTGATGAGTTTTCCTGATGCCAGCGCGCTCAGAGTTCAGTGGCAGTAGTCTGTTCCGCCCCCGACCCCGCAGCAAGGGCCCATCCGAACGCCATTCGGCATACTACGAAGAGCGAGATTTGGCGCTTATAGGCGTTTTACTATTGTGTAGAGCGAGCCTCCCGACTAGCTAGGCCCGGTCTGACTCTCTCCAACTACTGACGGCCCAGGAGTGCTACATCTGGTTTTGCAGCTGTACCCTTCAGAGTCGGCACGCTTCCTGACAAGGGGAACTCCCTCTTAAATGCTTCCTCCATTACATTTGATGTCCCTGCAGTGTGTCCCGATACCCATACCCAGGAAGTACCATGACCTTACTCAAAGGGATATACTTGTTTATAGAGTGCCCGCTTTCGCTTGGAAAAATACCCGTCTATATGGTTCGATATTCGTTGGCGATACCCGTTTATAGAACCTCAGACTCACTTCTTGCAGTACTCCTAGGAGGTTACAAGAGAGTGTCAGTTTTGGTGTTTGTATGACAGTCGCCTACCACTATTAGCGGCCGTAGCCAGAGCCTTCCCTGGCCGCTCCTGTTATAGCGTTGCTACAAAGAGCAATGACGCGACAGAGAACGTTTGACGCTGCGTAAAACCGGGAAGTTAGCATTTCGTCTTTGTAGGAAACGGCCAGACAAAGAAGTATTCGCCTATTAATAGTATGATTATGCATATTAATAAACAAGCTTTTTGAAATTAACCTTGTAAATCTATTGCTTTCACGATCGTAAAAGTTTACGTTATCAAAATCAAACTTGTGATTATTACTTTTTAATGTGTGTAGGTTTTATCGGCAGGTTTTTTTGTGCTCATCAATTTTTTTTTGCCTATTTTCTCTTTGTTTGGTAAATATAGGTAGCATTACAACTATTACAACATATTCCATGAACTATATTTGTTTCATCTTATTTTTTAAACGTGTCTTTTCCTGATTTTATGTTTTATATTAAACTTTTTAAGGGCTAATGTTCTTCCTTTATACACATCACAGTATCATCAATATACCTATAGTAAAATAGACGAACACAATTAAAATTATCACATAAATCCATTAACACAGTCATCTTTTAGTCTTCTATCACAATATCAGCAAACAAAAGTGAAATAGGAGAGCTTATTGGAGTACCAGATATTTGTTTATAAATTACATTGTCGAAAAGAAAATATGTATTGTCAAACAAGAATTTAACTGTTTTAACAATAACTATAAACGGAATTTCAGAAATATTATGAATAGTATTAAATCTTTTATCTAAACTTTGTAACACTAGATCAACCGGAATAATTGTAAATAACGATACAACATCAAGAGATTTTAAAATATAGTCATTAGGAACATTGATATCCGTTAATTTTTCTCAAAAAATCACCTCGTTAGCCAATGCACGGCATGTGGATGCGCCATAAACGCTAGAGTCCACACCCCCACTATTGGCCGGTGTGGCACAGACTCGTAGCACATTAGCACAGGTCCGTTTACGCATGTTGAGAATCAAACTGTATCACGTGAGGCATTGCGAGCGACTTCCCCCAACTCTCTGGTTTTCGGTTAATTTTTCTTATAGCGACGTTGACACCCGGCTAGAACGTCTTAGTGCATACATCATAACTATCGTTCATTAACTCGTTCCGATAAAACGATTAAAACCGAGACGAGAAGTTAACCTCAATAGATCGACGCCAAATCAACGCAATCATACGACCAATCGAATATTTTAAAAAGATGTGTTGAAATACGTGGATATAAGGTGAAGATAGAGAACACAATGAAATAAATGTATAAGTCCATTTATTATGTGCTCTCTCTTGTACGGCCAGACTCTAAGATTTTTTCAGAAACTTCGACGATTTAGTTTTAGAGATATTACATTCTTTTTAAAAATCACCTTTTTTATCATAACATTTGAACGGAACATTTAATTTGGAAAACCTTGCAGGAAAAAGTAGGCAATTTCATGCTCTCTTAGATACACTATTGTTGAATATATTGTATGAATCATTTCATTAAAAAAAAAACAAAAATATTTTTTCAATAATCGAAAAATGGATATAGTATGGCCATAAAATGACCAGTATCAGAAAAAAAAACCGAAAACATATATGCTTATCAAATTTTTTTACGATCGGTCGCGTGGTTCTAGAGTCATAACGGTATACGTAGATACACACACATCCATCCGTACGGACATATTCTGAAAACGCATAATTCGAACTTAAAACACCTCTAAATGCGTTTTTACGAAGATTTTGCGAAACTGAAAATTTTACTATTACAAAGCTTCCTTTAGGAGGAAGTAAAAGTGTTTGAATTAAAGAAGTTTGGTATCAAAATTTTTAATAAGCAAACTAATTTAAATGAAGATGATGACAAATCGAAAATACAATTTATATTTCATATGTATGCACTCTTAGTGCAATAGCAAAATAAAAGATAATGGTTATAATGATAGTTATTCACGTCACAAATATGTGTGCTAATATCCATTATCTGATTTTAATTGTAAATGTCATATTTGTTATATTTAATACAGAATTATATATCGGATTTTTTTTTGCAATGTTGTGAATTAGATTGGATATCTGGGTAAATTGACAAACGTCTAAGTTATTATTTTGTGTACAGCATAAAGCACAATGTTCACACACGGGAAATAGTGCATTATGATACTAGTGAAATAAGTCGAATATTAAGGCACGGCCTGTATAATCGCCCGAGCGCAGAAAGTACGATTATCACGGTGCGAAAAAGGACTATTTATTCCACGGATAAGCATGACATAAGTTAGAATTTATTTCACGCAGTGCTATAAAAGTTTTCATTGGCGCTTTGCATTCCACAAGCAATAGTGAGTTTTTTATTCCGTAGCAGTGCCTTCTGCAGTGCTGAAATCCGTTTTTCGGGTCCTAAGCAGCGAGTTTTGACGCTATCTCCTATCAGCCCAGTAAAGTGGAAAGAGTGCGAAGAGCAGGGAAAAAGAAAGAAACAGTAAACGTGCGTGCTGATTGGTCTAAGCGCTGTAAATTTGGATAGGGAAGCATGCGTTAAAAAATGTTGTGGCGTGGATCCGAAAAGCACGATCCATACTTGACGCGGAATGCAAAAATGAAAACCTTTGTTCGTGTAATGTGATGTTACAAATATGCTTTTGAGGAGTGTATACGAAATGTAAGAATAAGGGCACGACGTGACCTAGCAAAGACAATTTTAAAGTTATGGACATGATCGTGGGTTAAAGCGCGAGATTTCACAATTTTATCGTGACGTCATAACAAATTACAGAAAATATTAGTAGTAATATTAGTTAATAAAGTTTCTGACGAATACTCATGATGTGTGTGTGTGTGAGAAAGAGAGAGAGAGAGAGAGAGAATATTTTCACACACTGGACATGCTACCACGCACTCCACTATCTACGCACTCCTCTATCTATACAAAATACGATCCGTATATCTTCGGTATTATAATTAAAAATTCATTCTGAAATTATAGAATTAAATTTTATGTTTATAAATTTTAATTGGTTATAAGTAATCATTTTTTAAGCGATTGATAATAGATATCCTTCTATTATATTAAAATGTGTCTAGTAGTCTTTAGCTATAAGTTTACTTTATTTCCAAAACTACCCCTCCTTAGGGGTTGGGGTAAACCGGAAGTTAACCAGAAGTAGACTGGAAGGAAAAAGGGAGGGTACCGAAAGTAAACCGGAAGTAATCGGAAAAAATACAAAATGACCTGGAATTGACCAAAAATAACTGGCAATAAAGCCGAGATATACCGAAAAAGAACAGGAAGTGACCAGAATGATGTATATTTGCTGAAGTACTCCTATAACGGGTGAATTGGAAATTAATCAATAAATAATTAATAGAAATTTTAAAAAGTTTAAAAAGTATTATTCCTAAACTGTAAATAATCTTGAAGCCATATATATATATATCAATATATATATATATATATATATATATATATATATATATATATTAGTATTGAAATATCAAAATATTAAGAATTATGTACAATTCTAATTGTATCTAATACTAAAAATCACAGGCTTCGTAAATTTTTCCCAACCCCTCAACATAATTTGTGTAACATTCTTACTGTTTGAATGAAAGCTTACAACTGGTCCCGATAGGTGAGGCGACGCACAGTGGGACCAAATCCAAAAAAAAATGGACAAAAGTCTTGCTTGAAGTGTGGTTGCACTTAAAATAACTTCAAAAGCTGTATAAATGTTTATTTTTGTATGTATTTTACTAATCCAAGTCCCTCATGGTAATACCGTTTCTAATAAAAAAACCGGCTAAGCGAAAAAAAAACGTATAAATTTTAACAATTTTCCGTAAACATACAAAAATTGAAGATTGCTGATAACTTTTGACTAAAACATCTGCTTTCAGCAATGTGTACCTTAAATTGAGAATTTGAGGTTTTATTGGAGTTTCGTTTTTTACGATGCTTTGATTTCTTCCAATAGAGTAGTTGAATAATTTGAAAACAATGATTATGTTTGGTCAATTTTTCCCGTACTAAATATTGGTAAAAAAATGTGTAGATGCAGACTTAGAATGTTTTTGAGGTAAGTATTAAATTATTGTAGAGATTGTTATATTATTGTACTAGTTTAAATATTACTATTATAATGCTACTACGAACGTACAATATATTTCATTTATATACAATTTATTTCATTCAATATTGTTAAATTTATGCATACGAACACAAGTACATGCATACACGCACACTGGCACGCAAAAAAATTATCTAAACTTAATAAAACTCTGTATACATAAAAATTGACCAAACACAATCATTCATTGTTTTCAAATTATTTAACTACTCTATTGAAAAAAAATCAAGGCATCGTAAAAAAACGACAAAAAAACTCAAATTTTCAATTTTAGGTACACATTGCTCAAAGAAGATGTTTTAGTCAAAAGTTATCAGCAATTTTCAATTTTTTTAGGTTTACAAAAAGTTGTTAAAATTTATACGGTTTTTTCGCTTAGTCGTTTGTTTATTAGAAACGGTATCACCGTAAGGGACTTGGATTAGTAAAATACATACAAAAATAAACATTTTTACCGCTTTTGAAGTTATTTTAAGTGCAACCACACTTCAAGCAAGACTTTTGTCCATTTTTTTTTGGATTTGGTCCCACTGTTCGACATTTAAAGTTAGCTAGAGCATTTGATCCGCTTTGCCCCGTATGCCGCTTTGCCCCAGACTCCCTTACCTGTTTGTCCAATCTCACTAAAAAAATTCTGAACTACTATTGAACTTGTTGATTACAAAACTTGGTCATTCTTGTTTTATTCAATCCAATTTTTAAATTAAATAAATCAAAACAAAGTTTCAAAAAAACTACTATTATATTAAAGTGCTTAATGTCCCCGTGTGCCGTGAAGCCTTTCACATCTTTTCCCAATAACTTAACATCTAGGATATAATTTTGGGTCTTACAACTTTTGGGCCTCAAAAATTTTGGGCCTTACAAATTTTGAGCCTTAAAATTTTTGGGCCTTAAAATTTGTTGTCCTCAAATATCATTGGGCCTCAAATATTTTTGAGCCTCAAATATTTTTAGGCCTTAACAGTTTTGGATCTTAAAATTTATAACCTTAAAATTTTTGGGCCCTAATAATTTCGGGTTATTTAAATATCTCCAAAAAAAACTAAACCAAAGTAAAAAGTTTAGGCGCATTTGATGTTTTGAGTATCATCGTGCATATTAATAATTTTGTTTACAGTAATATTACAGATTAAAAAACAACTGAGATCAATTATAAAAAGTCAAGTTTACAATCATATTATTTTATTTATAATACGGAAAACAATATATACATACTTTTACACTTAAAATATTTCCTTTTATTGAAATAAGAATTTCATATGTTTATGTACACAAATAAAATATGCAGAAAGGTACACTTACAATAAGACCACTCCGTGAACAAGTATGTACCATGAACAAAATGTGAGGGGTATAGCAAGTTATGTAGTAAATATCTTTTGAGATATTTGTAATTCATCAATATATTACTTAAGTTTAAATTACCAATCATTCGACTCAGACCTCAATTAAACATAATGATTTTTTGTTTTCCGTATTATAAATAAAATAATATGATTGTAAACTTGACTTTTTATAATTGATCTCAGTTGTTTTTTAATCTGTAATTTCACTGTAAACAAAATTATTAACATGCATGATGATACGCAAAACATCAAACACGCCTAATCTTTTTACTTTGGTTGTTTTTTTTTTTTTTTAGAGATTTCATGTCTTTTTGAACTAACTTATTAAAATACCTAAAACTTAAGTTAAGAACAATTGTTCTAAAAATAAAATACATAATGATAGGGTTCAGATAGTGCATACACTCGTAGAAAATACGCCATAAGATATGGCCTATCGATAACTAGTGGCCATATTTTCTTAGCATAATATTTTAGGATACGTTGACATAATATGCTCACATTATGTTGAGTACTTGATGCACTAATGGGTTTATAACCTAAAATTCATAAACTTAATAATCAAATTTACTTTAAATCAGTAAATTTTAAAATCATTGACGTTTAAAAAAAGGTTTTTACAACAAATTTGGAAAATAAAAGGTAATATGTTAGGAATGGCAATCTACCTTACATATAATTCATGCATGTATACAAACATGACTACAGTCAACACTCACACTGAAATGTACACTTTTTATGTGGGTTTAGATATTAGGAACATGAAGTAAAATTTGTGTATTCAAGATTATCAATGATGAAGTGTAAAAGTAATGATCTTGACAGATATTCCCAACTCAGTGTTCGAGTCAGTCGCAGGCAGTATTCATCGTTATAGTGCCTTATATGCAGTGTATTCGTGCAAGATGTTTAATTTGTAGTTTCGATGCTTATTTTATTATGTAGAAACAGGCTAGCGTAACAATTTTTGCTTGTCTATCTTTCCTAGCTGACCCACATCAAACCCCATGGCTCCGGGGCAAAATTTACACATGAGTGTTGATATGAAAATTTAAACTAAAGCACTTGAGATAAAGACAAGGGGATATATTGTTTTGTGACGAGACACGAGTCTCGCACATGTCAATACGTGTGAAGGCGGCCGCAATGGACGCGGCATGCGCAGCGAGCGCGCGCACGCAACGAACAAAAGGTGAGTCCGCACGAGCGCAGAGCGCGGCAGCCGGCGAGCGACTCAGCGGCGACGCGCAGTGAATGCACCTATACACATCCGCGCCGCGCGCCTTTATCAGGCGGACCGCGCGGCGCAACGGGCAGTTCTATTCGAGCTCCACTCCAGGTAGTATCGTGCGCACACGTTACTACTAGGAAAAGCGAGAGATAGACCCACGCCGACAAAATCGTCTCGTGAGCCCACGTGACGATCTAGTAGACGAACCGAAACCCGAAACTCCGAATTGCCATCGTGAGCACACAAGGCAACCCGGAACATCCGAACGATACCGAGCCTCGTCTACGTGAGCATACGTAGATGACACCCGGTGCCACCGTAAAATCCTAACCCACATCCCGACATATTGCTGCCTCCCTCTGTCACTGTGAGCCCACAGGGTTGAGGAAGTAACAATAGTTCTGCCGGCGATTCGCCAGGTCGTGCGCTCACGTCCTGGTGAAACTAAGGTTAATTCCTTACCTCCAAAACCAGCCTTACGCCGACAACTCACGACTCGCTTTATCTCTGTGTGCACACAGGTTAAAGAGAAGAGCGAGACGAGCGACGAAGATTTGTGGAGCCGTGCGCTCACGACCCCACGAATCCGAGGGATAACCTCAAAACACCGTGACACTATCCTGACCGTTCTTGTGCGCACACAGAGCGGTCGGAATCGCTGTTACGCGACATATTGGGATCGGCGCAGCAGTGCGCACACGACTCCAAGGTCTCGAATGAATTACTAACCTCGAAATCCGCGACCGACCCGTAATACCGCCACCGAACCGATACAGTGATGCCGCACCCGCCGAATCATTATTGTAACGAAATCAATTTTACTTGTAAAGGCGAAGTATTTTTAACGAGACGCATAATTGATTTCTATTTCAGCCGGGATTTAACAACTGATTCCAAATACTATTGTTTAACTTAGTAATATACTTTATTATTGTTAAGAATATAAAAACAGACTCTTTTTTTGCTCCTTTTCCCTATCCAGATCCTGGAACCGACTGACTATCCAGTCTCTCGGGGAAAGATAAACCGTTACAGTTTTCACAGCTTGAAACAAATCACCATGCAAAATTTCAGCCCTCTAAGTATGATAGATTTTAATTTAGAGCAAGATCAAATTCTCAATGATTGTACGATTATTGTTTTTCACATTATCTTTTTGCTCGCAATTAAAAACTATCATACTTAAAGGGCTGAAATTTTGCATGGTGGTTTGTTCCAAGCTGTTAAAACAATATATCCACTTGTCTTTATCTCAAGTGTTATAGTTTATATTCTCATGTAAACACCCATCTGTAAATTTTGCCCCCGGAGCCATGAGGTTCGGTGTGGCTCAGCTAGCAAAGACAGACAAGCAAAACTTGTTAGGCTAGCCTGTTTCTACATAATAAAATAAGCATCTATACTACAAATTAAATATCTTGCATGGATACACTGCATATAAGGTAATATAATGATAAATACTGCCTGCGACTGACTCGAATACTGAGTTGAGAGAATATCTGTCCGGATCATCCTTTTTCCATTTCATCGTTGATAATCTTGAACACACAAATTTTACTTAATGTTTCTAATATCTAAAGCCACATAAAAAGTGTACATTTCAGCGTGAGCGTTGAATGTGGTCATGTTTGTATGTACATATGCATAAATATATGCAAGGCTGGGTTGCCATGTATAAAACGTCTCTGGCGAAAACAAATCACGTGATTAATCGCATGATTAATCACGTGATATATCACTCGTAAAATTTGAATATTTGTTTATATTGAAATGAATTGTTTCTTTTTCATCTAAATAATTATAAAATAGTTGATGATATTGATAATTCAAATAAATAAATTGCAAAAAGATTTCCCTGACCAAGACTTGAACCCCTGTCCTCCACTTGACAATCCAACGTCTTACTACCTGAGCTATTTGTGCTGTTGCAAGTATCAAAACCTTATCAAATCATACATAAAATAGAATTATATTTTATGTATGATTTGATAAGGTGTTTGAATCACTTTATATAGTTTATATGGATACTTTAAAATAAATAATGGCAATTTCAAAAGTGTTTTTATTATTATTATTAATATATGTAGTATGCGTATAATCTATATAAAATGATAGATATAATTATATTTTTGTGTATGATAAGGATTAGGTGTTTGAAACTTGAAACAGCACAAATAGCTTAGGTAGTAAGACATTGGATTGTCAAGTGGAGGGCAGAGGTTCATCAAGTCTTGGTTAGGGAAATATTTTTTCTACTTTATTGCGATTTTTTTATATGAATTATCAATATCATTAACTATTTTATAATTATTTAGATGGAAAATAAACAATTTATTTCAATATAAACAAATATTTAAATTTGACGAGTGATTTCTGACATCACGTGATAAATTACGCCAAGTAATCACGTGATAAATAAAGCCTAATAATCACGTGAGAAATCGAGTGATTTATCACGTGATTTTGTCGCCAGGGGTTTGCTATAATTTTATGGCATATTATGCCCACTTACTGTTGCCTCTTAACAGGGACATATGGTCACGATATGCCACATAATCTGACTATACTGGGCATAAAATTTGATATATTGTGGCCATATTAGCCTCAATTTCCTACAAGGGTACTGGGATTTTTATTATGGGAATATTGATATCTCTCGTGTATTGTATTCAGGTGCATGAGGTCGCCGATGACAGGTCTTGGTGATACGCTCCATAGCTTTTGGTGCCTAGAATCAGTTTTTACACTTAGACAATGAAAGCCACGGAGAGCCCTACCTCGATCGCGACATTGTCAACCGCATGAGCTCAGAAAACATACCGATAAGTCAAAAAAAAACTCACGAACAGTAACGATAAGCATTTTGTTCTGTATCATGAAAAATCCGAACACCAATATAGAAGTAAATAGTGTCACGGACGCCGCGGCTTCGTCTGCTTCTCAAACTCGCCTTCGTGGCGCTTCCGCGCCACTTGATTCCTGCGTGTCGTGAAGCTATTCATATCTTTACTCAATAACTGACATATTTATATCTATTAGTATAATTCTTATCTCATTTGAATTTTTTGAAGTCCTATAAACTGTGTAACAACATAGATTTAAGGGTAACAATTTTAGACCCGTCTCAACGATCGCTGAAGCGAACAGCGCCCCTCCACTGAAACCCATAAAGTCGACAGTCACAAGTTTATAGCACAAAAAGTTCAAATGAAAAACTATATACAAGACTAAAGCTAATACAAAGCAAAATAAAAATAGAAAAATCTAAAAATATTTGTACGCATGCGCAGACTGCTATTGTAATATATGAATATTATCGTACAAATGTTACATGTGAGAGTCGATGGTTTTGTTCATCGTGAGGTGTTAAGGGGACAGATACACCTTAAATAGTCAAAAACATGAAAAATTCAATTTTTTGTTCATATTTTTCCCGAATAGTTTAAAAAATGAATAAAACTATTAAATATATTTAAGTATAATGTAAGAAATATAAAACCATGTTTATATATGCCATATTACCAGATATGACATTTCTTCGAAGGCCAAAATTCAGAATTTCCATTTTTCCTCGGTTAAAAATAATTAGGTGAATTTATTATATAATATTGTTATGTATTTTTATTACATGTTTTTATTATATGATTTCTTTGTCCCAAATATTCATGTAATAAAATCATGTACAAAAATTATATAATTTGTAACACAACGAAATTTTCCCGTGCAGCAACGGCTTTCGGCGCGGTCGGGGTAGACCCTCTCAAGGCTGTATGAATGAGAGAGAGTGCATGTGATTAATTGCGCCGTTTATTTTTCCGAGTAAACGGCGAGAGAGGAGCAGTGGCTGCGACAGACAAATAGGACAACGCACGCCACCGACTTACGAGTAAGAAACACGGGGAGACGACGAGCAACGTTGGCACGGCAGCAGCAACCATTTACCGAGACAGGGCGTTCAACTCAGCCCCACGAACCGTAAGACAGCCGATGCAGGTGGTAGAACCCTTCGTAGGGTTTACCTACGTGAGCGTCTGATTCAGCAGGACCAGCGTGATGGCAGCTTGCCCGCACGAACGTCAGAAATAAAAACTACAGTCGCGCGTTTGTAGTGACAGGTGCCACCCAAGTCAAGGGCCCTGACGACGGGGCATTTGGAGTCGCTACAGGTTCCACGGCCAAGAGCAATCTTAGTTGTCTGTGAGTAAAAGGCAGCCTGAATGTTACGAGAGTTTGAATTTTGCGGCTATCTTCTCCGACAGTCCGCAGGGGATATCAGTGCGCATGCGCGACCGCGCGACGCCGCAACGGTGTGCGAACCGATAGTGTTGCGAGCGGGCGAAACGTCAGGCCGCGACGCGCTGACTAATCAGCGCTCCTGCGATACGGCGGCTAGGGAGAGCAGAGTGGTGTCCGCGAGCCGGCACTCGCCTGTACCGACTGCTCCGACGAAGTGGACGTGCTCCCGGTATTCCAGCTTCGCCCCGGTAACAACCTTCGGCTCAACCTCGCTCTGGAGGATTTCTTTGTAAGGTCAGTGAGTCGTTTTCTTTTCTCCAGTCGAATCCGTCTCGCGGGTAAACAGCAGTTCCACGTTTTTGTCTCGCGAACGGTTTGGGCTATCTCGCGTGTGTACTGGTTACCTTCGGATCACTGTCTTTCTTTTTATCTTGTGTTTCCGTCCCGAAGAAAGGGCTATCTCGTTTGTAGTGCGAAACACGGGTTATCTTATTGTGTGACAATAAATCGTAGAAATAAGAATTTAGTGCAAAACGCAAAAATAAGGATTTAGTGAAACAGTTAAACAATATTTGGGGCTGGCTCCTAGACGCATGAGGCGTAAGGTGGTCGGGCAATCTTAGAATAGGTCGTTCTGGCGTTTGCGGAATACGCGTTCGAGAAAAATGTGAGAGTGAGTGTGTAACGAATCGTTTTAGCGAGTGTGTTAACTGGTTGTTCCTCGAGCCTTAAGGCTCGTGCAAGTCGCGCAGGGTATCTTTCATGTACGGATATCTGTTTGTTATGGTTGTCAATGTTTACGGGCTATCTTAATAATTTGTGCAGATCTCGATTCAGAATTGTAAAAGTTTAACTCAAATATAAAGTTCTGTCTGATTACCTACGTGTTTTAATTCTCCCAAATCACCCTCTCTCCTTACCAATCTCGGGGCTGCAGCTAGCCGTGCAAAACCTCGCAACGGGAAACAAAGAGTCGCGAGACTCTGACGCTTGCAGAGAGCGTCTGGCCCTACCAGGTTATTTTCTAAGTCCCGGGCAAGGAATTGAATAGTAACAGGGTTGCACGAAAAATCCAAGTCATAAATTATATAACAAATAAATTTTACATTCATGTATCTTGCCACATAGCTCAAAGAAATATATATTTAAAAATCATAAGATACAAAAGGATGATGAAAGGTAAAATAAAGAAGTGATATATGCATTTATCTAGTTATTATTTATAGCTAGAAAGTATTGTTTATCTCAATAAATTTTATCTTGTGACTGGAAAGAGTTGGTGCACGCTTCCACATTTTGTCAATCATCGAAAGGTATTTCAAATCTGGCCTACATCACATCAATTGTTTATAAAAATATAGCAGTCAGAGGTCTGGAAATTTGCATAACAATGTATAATATCCTGCTCTAATACAATATGCATCTAAATTGATGACGATAGGGTTAGTTCGTGTTTTCACTAGAAAAAGTTAATGCGCGCTTCAACTTTCTGCCAATTGACAAAACAAATGTTCAGCTTTACACATGTTAGATCAACTTTCTTTTGAATCATAGCATTCAGAGGTCTAAAAACTTGCATGGTGCTATAAAATGTCCTTTTGTAACATACAATACATAAAAAATGGTGCAATTCAAATTGTATTGTGTTTTGACTAGAAATAGTTAATACGCGTTTCAACTTTCTGTTCATCGATAAAAGAAATTTTCAGCTTTTCACACTGGATCAATTTTCTCTTGAATTTTATTATTTAGAAAACATGTTTAAAATTTGTAAATGAAAATCCTTTGTATATCAATAAAAAATCCGAACACCAATATAGAAGTAAATAGTGCCACGGGCGCCGCGACTACGTCTGATTCTCAAACTCGCCTTCGTGGCGCTACCGCACCACTTGATTTCGTGTATTTTATAATATAAATATTGTACTATTTAATACATTTTCCAGAATGATACTTCATTAACTTTATTATCAAATAATTTAATTTTTAACAATTAATATTATTATCTAAAATAATAAAATAACAATTTACATATAGCTATGATATCTTGATTTTAAAATTTCTCTGAAGCATACTATAAGAAAAGTGAGGTTGCAGCAAAGATGTATGTTAACTGTTAATATAAGCATGTTTGATTTGTGCTAATGATACTTATGTTAATAGTTAACGTAGCTATATTATGCCAAATAGCTGTATATTAATAGTTAACATATGGCTCCTGTACGAGGTTTAGTAGACCTTGTAAAGTAATAATCAGATAAAATTTATTAGAAAACCCTCGTGTATAAATTTTATTAATGCTGAGTAACTTTGGAATGATATACTATCAAAATTCAAAATTGTGTCTTTCATTGGCCTTTTGGGTCTGAATAGCAGATCTGGTAGTTTTAGAAATACAATAGTTTGTGTGATTCCAACTGATTCAGCCGCTTCTGGTATTTCCAAAAAAGTATTTAATCACGGGTGAGGGTAAAAATTTTGAAAAATAAATATTCGAAAGGCAAAAATTACGAATTGAATTGTAACGAAAGGTAAAATTTTAAGTCCCAGAATATTGGAAAGGTATAATTTTGAAAACCTAAATTTGGAAATACCTAAAAATATCGCTTTTGCAATATTTTAACTACAAATATCACCTTACGCAATATTTCAATTCAACATTTTTGTTTTATAAATTTTTTCATTTCTAAATCTCAGTTTATAAATTTTCAATTTCTCATTTTTTTTTTAAATTTTTACCCTCCCCCGCACTTGCATATAATCTTTGCCATTCCGGAATAGCAAATCTATTCAAAATGATCAACTGTTTCATTGATATGCGTAAATTTCCTGATACATGTTATAAAGTTGATCAATTGTTTAATTTAAATGCAGGAATAGATTTTCATGCTGCATGCCCTCATTGCAAAAAGTATATAAAACAATTTCATCGTGATGATCGCGAAGTTACACGCACTTCCTGCGATGAAAGAATTTCATTAAAAAGTTCAACTTACGTAGATTACTTTGCTATTTTTAATATTAATAACGAAATCGCTTTGTTGATGAAAAAAACTCTGAACACTTCAATTCTGTACTTGAAAAAAGATATACAATATATTCAGATGTTGAAGATTTTACCGATGGAATTGCATACAAAAAGTTTATATAGTCGATACCACTGCATGAAAGAAATAACATTATAAATGCAACATTTAATATTCTGACTTGTGATATATGGTAAAGACAAACCTGATATGGATATTTTTTTGAAACCTTACGTTTATTATATGAACAAACTGGAAAGTGTAAGTGTTAAGTATAACATTAATGGAGAAGAACGACGAATTAAAGTCTGTGTATTATGTTGTTGTGTTGAATCAGTAGCTAGATCTCCGATGCAAGGCTTTCTGTAATATAATGGCTACTTCGGAGTATGTAGCTGGTGTTTACACCTAGGTGTATACGTTCGCATGTTAAGAGGGGGTGCTGTAAACTATGTCCTTTTAGATGAACCGTAGCCAAAAAGAACTGAATGACAAATGGGTGAACATATGTAAATGAGTATAGGATCACTTAATCCAGTTTACGGTGTTAAAAGGCCATCGCTTTTAGTAACATTAGATAAATTCGACATAATTTCTGGTTTTGTGCCGGGTAGTATGCATTGTATTTCTCCAGATATTGCATATCCATTTTTAGGGTACTCGTTGAACACTTCTAATAGGCCATATTCTTTGTCCAATGATGATATTTCTACAATTTATGAAATTTTGTTGTCGGTAAAGGCTCCAAACCAAATAACTCAATTAAGGCATTCTATTGATTATAGACTTTGGTGGAAGGCGCGAGAATGAGAGAACTGGACTCTGTATTACAGTATACTTATATTAATGTATTTTCCACATATGGTTGATTATGTGAAACATTGAGCACTGTTGGTGAATGCTTTTTATATACTTAACAGCAAATACATATTCTGCAATGAACTAGAGCGGGCTGATATGCTGCTCAAACAATTTGTTGATTATACAGAGCATTATTATTCACAAAGTGCTATGCCATACATCGTCCATCAACTATTGCATTTGACACAAAGTGTGGTAAATTGGGGTCCACTATGGGCACATAGTGGCTATTGTTTTGAGAATGGCAATGACCAATTAGTTTGCAAAATGCATGCTGCTGAAGGCGTTATATACCAATTATGTCGTTCAATCAGTTTGCCTCAAAGTGAATTGATTTTACACAAAAATATTGCTTTAAAACCAGATTCAAATATTACACCATTTTTATTACATCTGCATAATAAAAATGCCGAAGGAACGTTATAATTGTCACACACGAGATATTTAGGATGGCATAAAAGAAAAAAAAGCACGTTGATCTGATAACTACAGTTATCTGTTAATAGTTTATCATTTTTCAAAATGATTAAAGAAGAATGCCCCTACAAGTCCAGCAGGAGACCAAGGCTTAGGTCGAATAATTCAATCGCAACAACTGACGACGATCGCTTTATTCGGATACAGTAAATTATTGTTGTCGAAATCACTACGAAAGAATATGTAATATTTAATATTGTAAATGCTGAGAATTTCTTAATAGATTGTTTATCTGTAAAAAGAGTTGTAAATATTTCTAATTCTATATTTATCTTATCTTCTATATTTTTAAAACTGATAAAATTAAAAAAATATGTATTTCTGTGAATGCCAATAATTGTACATATTTATCTGTTGGGCCTAATTTATATGATTATTAAAATGTAGTAAATATGTAAAAGAATATGTGTACATCTTCATTATAAAATATTCATCATCATTTTGTCTACTTTTTCCTTGTAATGCTATATGTATATGTGTAATTTCCCTCATAAATCATATTCTTATATGTATATTTTTACTATACTTAATTTTAGTATATGATTTTATTACATGAATATTTGGGACTAAAAAATCATGCAATAAAAATAAGTAATAAAATTATGTAACAATATCGTATACTAAATTCACCTAATTATTTTAAACCGGGTCAGCTACCGCCGACTTACTTAAGATTTAGGCTTCGAAGGGCATTTTATACTACTAGGAATGAAGGCGCGCTTCGCGCGCTCTTGATTCTATCTCTGTCTAATAACACTGGTAGGAAATCTACCATAAGTGTTGATCGGCACACTAACGTCTGCTAATATTTTATAAGCATGAAACACGTTACTAAATCCCTCAAAACTATTTTTTAATAAATATATTAATAATGCTCAAAGTGGCCATCATTGGTTTGAATAGTGAATTTGAAGAAAAGTTCAGTATAAGAGTCAATGGGTTTGTCTATCATTTCAATGCCATTTATTTGCATTATAAAAAAGCTATACAACTGAAATTTTACACAGATACTTACAATGCTACCTAGAAAACATGTAACCTACATGATTATGATTTAACTGTTTTCATTCATATTTTCAAATGTTTTGGCTTTTTTGTCAAGGTATTAGGTAATTAGAATTTTGACTTTTAACAGTTGTGAGAGATTTTGAGACCGATACCTGTTTTTCCATTTTTGCATTAATTCCTATTCAAAAACGAACAGGTCTAGAGAGCTCATATTTTGCATATAGATTTCTTTTGTGATTGTGGAAAGATATTTAAAGTTGAATCAACGATAACTGTAAAACTTTTGTGTTCGACTACAACACCCATGATAATTATTTAGTCGTATAGCATGAGTTTACATTCACATCAGTGTCGGAGTCGAAATCAGTAGTTTTTCGCTTAAGATCGATACAACTTTAAATATCGTTTCACAATCACAAAAGAAATCTATATGCAAAATATGAGCTCTCTAGACCTGTTAGTTATTGAATGGGAATAAATGGAAAAACATGTATCGGTCTTAAAATCTCTTACAACTATTAAAAGTCAAAATTCTAATTACCCAATACCTTGACAAAAAAGCCAAAACATTTATCACATTCTCCATGTAAAAATATGCTAGAAACCAGAAATACAATGTGCTAGAGATAGTAGTTTCTGCGTAACTGGCTATAAGTCAAATTTGACCTGCTCAATTAAAAAATTCGCATGAGCCTGAATGCGAAAATATGAACTAAAACAGTTAAATCAGAATCATCTAGGTTACATATTTCTAGGTAACATAGGAAGTGGCAGTGTCATATTTTAGTTGTCTAGTAGCCTTTTTACAATTCAAAGAGCATTGTATAATGATAGACTTAAAATTACTGACTCGGATACTGAACTTTTCTTTAAATTCACATCTCAAACCTCACCGAGGGCGACTTTGGGCAATAGATATGCCTCAAACACATATAGTTTGCAGATGAGTGTGGGGTTTTTCAAAAAAATATTATTTAAAAAATTTTTCTGAAAATAATCAACAAAAATTGTTTAAACACTTTAAAAAGTAACAAATTTTATGTGAATATCCAGATAACTTTTTTAAATAAGATTTTTTTGTAAAACCCCACACTCATCTGGAAACTATATGTGTTTGAAGCATATCTATTAGTATAAATGTGCCCTTTGAAGCCCAAACCTTAAGTAAGTCTGCGGTAGCTGAAAAATGGAAATTCTGAATTTTAGCCTTCGAAAAAATGTCATACCTGAAAATATGGAACATATAAACATAGTTTTATGTTTCTTACATTATACCTGAATTAATTTAATTTTTCGACTATTTAAGGTGCATCTGTCCCCTTAAGTTCATGATTGCTGCGAAAATATCGGAGCGATGATATGAGGACAATAGATTATCGGTAAATGCCCTAGTGGAAATGGATTTTGTGCCAAAGTGTGTCATAGTGTGCCATAATGTTCGAAAGTGTTCAAATTCGGAAATTTACTACTCTTTGGCATACCTTGGTATACTTTGGCACACTTTGACACACTTTGGCACATTTTGACACACATGGGTTTTTCGGAAATTGAGGACTTAGAAAATTTTTGGCCGAAATCTGGAAAACTTGGATTCTCAGCGGATTCCCCTGTTGAGGCATGTTTTTCCAACATTTACGGTGGACAGCAACTTTAAAGCAATTACGGGCAATTGTTAATTAATATTGTAAAAGTACTAAGTATCTAAAGCTGCTTGAAGTACATGAGTCTAAATTTTTGTATTAATTGTAACGAGTACTTGTGGCTTAGTGGTAGACCTTCAGCTTACTATCCCAAAGGATCCGGGTTCAAGTCTTACCGGCGCTAGAATTTTTTTTAATTTAATTATTTATTGTTACGTACTATAACTGGGACTTCAAGCTCCACGCGTGCCGTCGATATGACGGCATCGTGCAGTGGCAATGTTTTGGCGCGCGTGCGGCGGGATATATCTCACTGTACCGAAGTTTGAAAAAGTGTGCCATAGTGTGCCATACTGTGCCAAACTGTGCCATACTGCGCTATACTTTGTCAAAAAAGAGATGTTTGTTTCCGAAAAACCCATGTGTGTCAAAGTATGCCAAAGTGTCCCAAAGTGCAGCAAATTTCCGAATTTGAACACTTTGGCACACTTTGGCACAGTATGGTATACTTTGGCACACTTTGACACACTTTAGCATACTTTGCCACACTTTGGCACACCCAATTATTTCCACTAGGGTGCGTTCATTTATTAATCGTAATTCACAATGTATGTATATTAGCAA